>QEPC01010291.1:6088553-6152857 GCA_003113815.1 Sphenodon punctatus | reverse complement strand
TTTTTTCCGTTGATTTCAATGGGGACACAGTTCCCCATTGAAATCAATATAAAAGATCCGGTACCGGTAAACTGGTATTAATCCGGTAAGCCGTTTTTTTAAAATCCGGGAACCAGTAAAACCGGTACCCGGTATTTGCCCTGATGTCCCACCCCTAGCTAAGACGGTGCATCTACAGGATGCTGCAAGAAGCTAGTCGTCGAGGTATGGAAATACCCTTATGTTCATAGTCCTTAAGTGAGCAGCTACCACTGCTCCGCATTTGGTGAAGACCCTTGGGGCTGGAGAGAGGCCAAATGGGAGGACCGAATACTGGAAGTGGCGGTCTCCTACAAGAAAGCGCAAGTGTCTTCTGTGAGCAGCGTTAATGGAAATACGGAAATAGGCGTCCTTAAGATCAAGGGAGGCCAACCAATCTCCTTGTTGAAAATTGAGGAAGATAATAGGGAGGGAGGTCATATGGAATTTAAACCTTCTAATGAACTTGTTAAGGCGGCGTAAGTCTAGAATGTGCCTGAACCCCTTGTACTTCTTGGGTACCAGGAAGTAGCTAGAGTAGAAGCCTGAGTTTTGTTCAGAAAGGGGCACCTCCTCAATGGCCCCTTTGGCAAGGAGCGCCTGTACTTCTAGTAGTATTTGAGTGTTGGGGTGGACCCCAGGAGGGGTGAGGAGGGGAGTCTGGAGGGGAGAGAGTGGAACTGGATGGAGTAGCCACAATTTATTATCTCCTTAACCCAGCGGTCAGAGGTGAGGGAAGCCCATAGATGGTAAAAGGGCCAGAGACGGTTGCGAAATGTAGGGGGATGCTCATATTCCCCCTTGATCTTAGATATCTCAAAAACGCTGCTTGGGTGGAGGTCCCACCGATGAGGTGGAGGAGGACCTACCCTTGTCCCTTTGTTTAGAAAATTTCCTTCGAGGTTGTGTGGTAGGAGATTGTTGTTAGTACTGAGGGGAATACCGTCTATTGGCCTGGTAAGGAAAATGAGGGCGTTGTCTGGCTTGATAAGGGTAAGCGGCACAGGTCTGGTAGAAGGGTACCTTCTTAGCAGACCTGATTACTCCTGTGGACCTTGCTGTCTGACACATCTCCTTGACCTTTTTCAAGGTGTCGTCAGTAGAGGCTGCAAAAAGATCCTTCCCATCGAAGGGGAGGTCCTCAATGCGGGTCTTGTTCTCAGGAGCAAGGGCAGTAGAGCGGAGCCAGGCATGACGTCTAAGCGTAATGGCCGAAGCCATGCCGCTTATGTTTGAGTCAGCAATATGCATGTTTACGGTTAGCTGAAACTGCGCTTTTTGCATGCCTTCTCTTTGCAAGGCCAGAATCTGGGTGGGGTCAGGTGCCCTACTCAGTTGTGACCACAGCCAGTGTTGGTAGCCACAGAGGGCGGAGCCATAGTTGGCAGCTCGCAGGGAGAGGGTCTCTGAGGAGAAAATTTTTCTGCCCAGCACATCTAGGCGCCTCCCTTCTCTATCTGTGGGGGACGTCTGTAGACCTCCGGCCCTAGATTTCAGAGAGGCAACTGCTCTGACGAGGGAGTTTGGGGCTGGATGTTTATAGAACATAGTCGCTCCTTCTCTGGGGATTGCATACAAAGAATCCGCCATTTTGTTAGTGGGCTGGGAGGAGGAAGGTTTAGCCCATACCAACTTAGCGGGTTAAAGGAGCTGATCCAGCATGGGGATCATAATCTGCAGTACAAAACCCAGCCCAGGTTTCCATCACAGGCAAAGCACTTCAGTGTTCCTGACATACAGCTTATCAATCCTGGGGATGGCCCTCATCTGGGCTGAATTTTAAACTGGATAAGATTCTGTATGGTTTCCAGATTTTTGAAGGACTTGGCAAACACTATCTATATCGAAGCTAACTCTGGAATAGGCAATGTGACTGACTTGGTAGTCTGAGCTAAAGAAAACAACAATCACCCTACAAGAACAGAGAAGGTTCATGTTGCAAGAAGTAGCGACAAAGCTACCAAGAGGAAATAGAAAAATATTGCAAAAAGCTGGCAAGTTCTAAGTTCCTTACAGTGAGGAAAGTGAGAAAACAGGACAAATGAAGTCTACCCATAGAGCTGTGGCATGTGCATGAAGTGTAAGGGTGGGGGGCACAAAAAACCCCACAAGACATTGGAAATGCTTGATTATGCAAAGGGACTGGGAAGGTCAGGCACCTTGTTGCATGATCAAGGTGAGTGATGTTTTATTTTTTGGAGGCTGCAACTGAAGTAAGACAGTGCAGCCTAGTGGATAAGGTGTTAGAGAGACTGGGCTTCAAATCTCAACTTAGTCACAAACTCACTGGGTGGCCTTGGGCAGGTCTCTCTCTCAGCCTCAGGTTCCACATCTGTAAAATGGGGATAATAATGACCTATGTCACAGGGTTGTTTTGAGAAGTCTCTCGCGGTGCAGTCCTCCCCCACTAAAGTCAATGGTGCAGCTTCCATTTATTTTAATGGTGGAGGGTTGGATCTTTAGGGTTATTTACATTCTTTCCAATGGGCTTTGCCCTGCCAAAAATAATAATTAAAAAATAGTTCTTTGGGACGGACCTCTTTACTCATGACCCTTTTTTTTCCTTTTGCTTTTTTTTAAAGTTACACTTTCTGTTTCTGCTCCTCCAAGGTGATCATAGAGAAGTAGACGGACTTTGTGATGCCTTTTCCAGTCTCTTCTCTATGGTCACCTTGGAGTGAGCCATGAAGTCCCTCCCTACACACCAAATGTAGAAAATCCTACATCTTCATTTCCTCTCGTTTTGTGTGCTTGCTGGTAACCACCGTTATCAGTTACTAGCCACCCTCCCTAAATGTACAGTCTCTTTTGGTAGCCCCAGAGGATGCTGAAACACCCAAGAATCAATAATCTGGGTCTGTAGAGAATAAGGAGATTCAGCCATAATTCCAAAAAAATCTTCTTGTTAAAGGATTGTTAAAACATTTTGAACACTGAAAGATTTGTTCAAATGAAAATAAAAATGAAGACAACTTGCCTGACTTGGACACTATTGCCACACCATTCAGTATAGTTTGATGTGCATTAAAAAATCCTCTAAAGGTGGCTTACTCCATTTTCTTCTCGATTTAAGCTATGTCTGGTTTTGATAGAAGCATTAGTATCATTTCCAGCAATCTGGGCAAGAAAGCCTTCCATAGGACAGGGGCAGCTGGTACATATGGGCACTGGGGGCAGTGACCCCCTTGTTCCCATGGCACCCCCCAGCCTGCCCCCGAATCCCCCAAACCTCTCATCTCACCTCTGGCACTGCTGCACCTGCGGGGGGCCTGCTGCCCTGATGATACCTCCCAGCTGGCAGGGCACTCTCTGTCTGGAGTAAACACCCAGGGCATCACAGCCAGAACTTGTGGCCAGCAGCAGGCAATGGGTTCCAATTGAAACCCAGCAGCCATTAGAATCATACCTCCCAGGCAGTCCTGCTCCTGGCTCCCTTCCCCTCCCACTTCCTTCTGGCCCTGGCTAGCCTGGCTGGATGTGATGTGATGTGGGTCACTTTCCAGAGTGAACACCCAAAGCAGCATTACAAATGATAGTAATAATAATAAATATATCATAGTCAGGAGGTGGGGCCAGCAGCAGGCAATGGGTTCCAATGGGAGCCCAGCAGTCATGAGAATCAATAGCCTGGCAGGACACAAAAACGCCACCCAGGGCAGGCCCTCTGGCTTCTCCTCCTCCCCATTTCCTTCAGTGGGTGGAGCCACACTGCAATTTCAGTGGAGCCAGTTTTCTGCACATGACAATGGCTAAAGCTGCCTGCTCCTGTCTGGTAAGTTTCAGGGCCCTTGGGCAAAATTAAATATTTATTTTTCTTCCCATGAGCAGATTGGAAGCCTGGGGCGGGGAGGGCAGATTGGGGGAAGTCTTGTGCTTTAAGATTAAATTGTGTCCCCTGCTTGCCCCCATGTGTACTCTGCGGGCTTGCTTCTAATCTGCTGCTTCCTAAGTGAAAGGGGTTTTGGGTTTTTTGGTTGTTTTTTTTTGCTTTGCTTGCGTTTCCCCTGGGCAGATTGGGAGAGGAGGGGAGGGTTAAGATTTGTGACCCCATGTGCACTGTGGGGGACTTGGTTCTAACCTGCTGCTTCTAAAAGTGATTTAAAGAGAGAGAGAGAGGGATTCACCTTCTGTGTTTCTCCTGGGCAGGTGGGGGTGAAGGGAGCTTTTTGCACTGGACTTGGTTGCCTGTTTTCCCCCTGAGCAGATTTGGGGGGGGGAGGGGGGGTGATTTTGCCATGGATCTGCCACACCCTATCATTGTGTGTGCCCTCATTTCTGCTCCCTTATCCTGAGTTCAGTCTTTCAGTATTTGTGGTTAGGAAGTGATCCAGGGGGCATATCCAGGAGCTGGAAAAGTGCATAAAACCTCACCATTGGCCACATTTGGCCCCTGAGCCTGAGGTTACTGAGTAGATCTGAGGAGGTGAGATTTGTTTGTGGTAGCCCCATCATGGTCTGGACTTTGGGGTTGGTTGATTGCTCTAAAATTACAGGTTTGGGTGTTTTTTTGTTGTGTTTTTTTTAAGAGTTTGCCTGTATCAGTGTTGCCACCTCATGTTTATAAGTGTTATGGATCTGGGGTCCCACGGGGAATGTAACTCCCTGTTGGGATTAATTTCCCCTGGAATGCAAGTCATTGTATAGGGCCGTCAGCCACACCTAAGCTTGTCTGCCAGCCCCATGTCTTATAACATGGGGCCCTGCCTACCATTGGCTCCCCCTCCCCCCCTACTGGCCCCACCCACTGACCCACCAGCCTTAGAACCCACCAGCCGCCACTGCCATAGGACACAAATATGACCTAATGTCTCCATCTTCTGGCAGAGAGGAACTCTACGCAAGCATCCAGACAGGAAAAAGAGAACTAAGGGAAGGAATAATTACAATTCTGAAAGCCTTAAAAGCTTCAACACATTTCAGAGAGTCAATTCACATCACTGCAACCTTTTATGCATATACCAGTGCAACCGAGAGTGGAGAAACTAAAACTACAAGTACAATTAATAATTCTACTGTGTAATAATTACTGTGCTGCATGATCTTTTGTAAGCATCCTGATACCATTCACATTATGTTTTTATAGTAGTCCTATTAGGCCCAAGTGTCATTTAACCATTAGGTACTGCCAAGTACATGAAATTGCTACCAAGCCATTATGAAAGCATGTCACACTGAAGAAAAAACTACCACACACACAAGCAAAACACAAATTAAGGAAAAATGAGTCTACTGTTGACAGGAAGTCAAATGTTTTTGGTCCTGATCAAAAATTCTACCTCTTCCATAAGATCATGTAATATCTATAAAATCAAGCATGAAACATAGTCTCTTTTTAATAAAAAAAATAGTCATATACATCCACATGTGTTGATACAAAGAGGTTCATTTATCCCAGAAGTACAATGCAGTACTCTTATAAGTGAGTCATCTACCATTATCCCCATGTACAGACCATAATTAAAATTGTAAGGAACTCCCACATAAAATAAGGTATTTTTATCATTTCAGATTGAAGGATGTTCGTGAATCTAATATTACACATTAATTTTAGATCATCTTGTTTTTAATTTTTTACATAAAGGCATTCTGAAAGTCTGGCATTAATTACTGTTAATTTCAGAATTTCTGTCATTTGCAATTCACAACAGTTAAACATGGTCAGATAATCACAATCAGAAATCACATGTCTAAACATTACCCGCAGCTACAAAGAGACTTGTATAAAAAAGAATCCTCATAGCTTCTCTGACAATAAGGCATGATTAAAGTCAGCAAGATCCACACTTGTACTGTCACAGAAGTTTCAACATCCATCATCTCAAATACCTGATTCAATAATGTAAGATTCCTGCTGGGCTGCGTACCCATGTTATTTTCTTTCCATTCCTTCCCCACCCCCCACCACACTGGGCCAACTATTAGTATAGTTTTACAGAGTGAATGTGGTGTGTATGGGTAAAAATGATGGATGGGTGTGTGGATTAAGCAGTGGGCAAGTATACGGGTTCTCATTTATTGTGAAACCTTCTCTCACGGTTGAGGAGAAAACCTGAACAATAGATTGTGGTACTCCCTAACAAGCAAACGCCCCCCCCCCCCAACACATTTAAAAAGAAAATCTCATTATTTTAAAACCAGTGTCATAATTTAGACATTGATCTCTGCTGCATTTGATACCGTTGATCATGAGCTGTTGTCAACTTGGTTGTGGGACTGAGCTGGGGTAGGTGGTACTGTTCTTGAATAGGGCTGATGCGGCAACAGCTGTTACCGCACCGCAATTCCATTCCGCCATTTCGGAATTGCCTGCGCCACACCGCGGCTTTTCTGCTGACATTCCGCTAATTCCGCCGACATTCTGCAAATTCGGAAACTATTGGAAAAATTGCGGAATTTTTGGAAAACCGCTGTTCCGCTATTTTGTGGTGCTGGCGGAACGGTGGAAGTAGCGAAAATGGCATGTTTCCACTATTTGTGAAGCCTGTGGAAGTAGCGGAATGAAATTAGCGGAACTGCGGAAGTAGCAGAATGAAACTAGCGAAATTAAAGCCTCTGCCATGCCATTCCACTAACTGCGGAAACGCTGTTTTTGGCGGAAATAGCTACCACTGCGACTTTCTACTACAGCCCTATTCTTGAATGGTGAACTCAATGTGTGGTGCTGGGTGATTGTTCATCTCCCCGGGGCCTCACATGTGGAGTCCTGCAAGGTTCCATCTTATCCCCTCTTTTGTTCAACGTGTATATGCAGCCTTTGGGGGAGGTCGTTAGAGGGTTTAGTGTAAGGGGTCATCAATATGACAATGACACCCAACTGTACCTCTCTTTTTCATCAGACCTAGGCCCGGAAGTCTTGGTTCTTACCCGGTGTCTGTCAGCTGTGGGGGATTGGATAAGGGTGAGCTGCCTGAAGTTGAATCCCAACAAGATGGAGGTGATGGTTGTGGGAAGCGCCGGGGGAGGGATGGCAAAGGGTGCATTTCACCAATTACACCTGGTATGATCGCTTAAGCCGTATGTCTGACACGGATCTTGCCACGATCATTCATGCTTTTATTACCTCGAGATTGGATTACTGTAACGTGCTCTATGTAGGGCTACCCTTGGTAATGGTCTGGAGACCGTAGCTGGTGCAGATTGCAGTGACCATCTCCTTAGGGGGATGAGCAGTAGTGAGCACATTACACCAGTGCTCCATTCTCTGTACTGGCTGCCGACAGTCTTCCAGGCCCAATTCAAGGTGTTGGTTTTTACCTTTAAAGCCCTAAACAGCCTGGGCCCCACTTATCTGCAGGACCACCTCACCGCTGGGTCCAGGACCAGCCTCTGTGGTCTGTTGGGGGCGCCCTCCTTGAGGTCCCCTGGGTTTCCCGGGTGTCGACTACGAGGAGGGCGTTCTCGGTGGCCACAGTGCGGCTATGGAATCCCCTCCCGTTGGACGTCTGCCTGTCCTCAGACCTCCCCTCTTTCTGTAGACAGTGTAAGACCTGGCTGTTCTGCTGGCCCTTCGGTGAGGGTGATGGGTGGGGTACTTTTGTCTGCTCTGCCAGGATTTTAATGTTTTACGGTTTTAAATTTTTTATTGTATTGGATTGTTTTTATGATGTTGTAATCCACCCCGAGATGTGTGAGCAAGAGGGGGTGACATAAAAATATGAGAAATAAATAAATAAATAAATAAATATTGGGAGGGTCCAATTCATGAGTTTTAAAATTTGGGGTTGAAAACAAGGATGGCTATGGGGTGAAAGTACAGTGCAGCAGGACTGGCATCTGTAACCTGCATAATGACTGCAGATAGCCACTTCCGAGCTCCAGCCTCTCAATACTGTGGGTCCTTCTGAAGAGGCTGGCAGGCTCTGCTAAGGGCTGGTTCGATTAGAGAGGAAAAGAGAAAAAAGCCATGATGAAGAACGGAAAGGCAGATTGTCCTTTGAAAATATGCTCGCCAGGGTTGCAAGAGTCAGTTTACTTGGAATATTCCCATGCTCACTCTACAGGCTGTTTTCATATAACATTCCCAACCCATGCCACCAGAGGCTGCTGTGCCTGGATTTGCCAGCCTGGCAAACCCCTTCAGGCAATCCGCAATCCTTGGGAAAAGCCAGCACAGGCTGCAATCTATGTAACTCCCCCTGTGGTCAGGAATCTTGTGTGAAAGAACCATAAGAAAAACTTTCAGTTTCGCCCTGTATTAGAACTACAGCACATAGACATTTCGTATCATTGCCCTATAGAACGTATGGAGCTGCAGTAATCCAAACAGGTTCTGGAGTCAACTTTTCCTCTTCTATTACAATGAAAGGACTGTAATTAATCTGGTAACTTGATTAATATCGTTACTGAACACAGTGGTGTTAATATCACTTAAACGTGTCAGACTGATGTGAATGGCCTTAATGAGAGGCACCAAAAAACTGCATGCACATCAAAATTGTGGACTCAAATGTTAGGGTCTTCCTGCAATAGCTAGCTTCTGCATCGTTTGTGTTTCATGAAAGAAAAAACAAACAAAACAAAACAAAAACTCAATCTCTTTCAGTAACTCCGAATGCAAACCTCTAAACTTTCCTAAAATATCTCTGGTCTCCACAACCCAAAAAGGGTTCACACCCTCAAAGTGATGTGCTTGTTAGCTCAGTCTTCCATGGGGAAAACCCAAATAACAGTTTTTTGTAAAACCCTCCCAATACTGTCTTAACTATACTGAAAAGCTTAATGCAGACAAAAAACATGTCAGACAACGATAAATAACATCATGTTCATTTAGATGTGATCCAAGCAAGAGTAGATAATGACAGGTGGTCAAAAGTTCACTGCCTACACAAGGACTCCCTACTTTGTTAGATTAACAAATTTTAAAATGTATTTTGTGCAGATGCTATAAGTCATCCTTAACCACTTGCCACACGGAGGACCAGTTTCACCCAAGATACCACTGACTTCCTCCAGAAGACTTTGGAACATGAGAAACCTCCTCCAGATGAAAGCTATGTTGGTGAAACCAAACAATCCTTAAGTAAATGAATAAACTCACACATTAAAAAGATTAAGAACAAAGAGTGCCAATTTTCACGTGAGATAATATCACACACAAAGCCAGAGATCACAGAAGATTCCTGCTGGGCTTCATGCCCACATAATTTTCATTCCATTTTGGGGGGGATCCAGTGTGAAGTCATGTGACCTTAAGGGATCCGTTATTAAATCTGATGGATCCATGCACTTGTTACAACATTTCCTGGAAAAATTCATAACGTGACGGCAGGTCTCCCCCTCCACGCCCCCAAGTATCCCTGGCTGCTTGACAATTTCCCTCTCTATAAAAAACATGGCCGCAGGAGGACTAACCAGGCATTGAACATAACGTGAGACTTCACGTATTCTAATTTTAGCATAAGTTAAATTAACGTTAAATCCACCACATGCACACATTCCAATTTATTATTATAATTATAAAAAAATTCTTATCCCACCCCCTCCTGCCAAAGGCAGCTTGAGGCAACATACAATATAAAGGTATAAAATATACATATAACTTAAAAACAATACTAAAACCATCAATTTCCACCCCCAAACCTATCCCATTCCTCCCCCTACTCGTCTCTCACCAAATGCCTGGTGGAACATTCAAGTCTTACACTGATGCCTGAAGGAGGGAGGGCCCTGGGCTAAACGAGCCTCTGCCAGGAGGGAGTTCTACAACCGAGGCATGGCGACTGAGAACGCCCTCTCCAGTGTGCCCCCCCCCTCGCCGAACACAGGGGACCTCCACTGCAACAGCCGTTCCAGAACCCGGGGAGTGAGGCGGTCCTGCAGGAAGGTGGGGCCCACGCCATGTAGGACTTTAAAAGGTCAACCGAACACCTAACTCCTGCTGATACCCTCCATCCAGTACAATCTGTTACCTGAGGTCGGGGGACTCATATCCTCACCACACGGACCAGGTAGGTATCATTTTTGATGTAACCAAGCCAAGCGTGTGCACCCGGGACCTCGCATCCTCATGAATATTACACTCGTCTCTCCCTCTGTTCCCCTTCCTTCGTCTCCCCACCGTCTCTCAGATTGTAAGCCCTAGGGCAGGGACCGTGTCTATTCCATTACTTTGTAAAGCACCAGGTACATTGCATGTGCTATATAAATGCTTGCTAATAATAATAATAATAATAATAATAATTACAACACCTTGAATCGGGCCTGGTAGGCAACCGGCAACCTGCAACCAGTGCAGAGAACAGAGCAGTGGTGTTATGTGCTCTCAGCAGCCCGTACCCATCAGGAGTCGGGCTGCCGCATTCTACACCAGCTGCAGCCTCCGGACTATCGCCTTGGGTAGCCCCACGTAGAGTGTGTTACAGTAATCAAGCCTCGAGGTGATGAAGGCATGGATGATGGTGCCAAGGTTGCAGTCTGAGACATAAGCCCGTAACCATCACACTAGATGAAATTTGGCAAATGCACTTCTCGCCACAGCTGCCACCTGGACATCCAGGCGGAGCTGCGAATCAAGGAGCACCTCCAGACTACGAACTTGAGGAAACAAGACACCCTGTGTCAACGATGGGGAACTCCACTCCTTCGACCCTCCCCATCAGCATCAGCTCCATCTTGTCGGGATTCAACTTCAGGCGGCTCGCCCTCATCCAGTCCCCCACAGCTATCAGACATCAGGTAAGCAACAAGACTGCGGGGCCTGGGTCCACTGAAAATGAGAGGTAGAGCTGAGTGTTGTCAGCATATTGATGACAACACACTCCAAACCCTCTCACAAACTTGCCCAGAGGCTGCATTGAACAGGAGGGGAGACAGAACAGAATCCAGATGACAGTCTCAGATTGTTTTTCTTTATCTGTCAGGCATTACTTCACATGGGAAAGTGCCGCAAAATAACCCAAAGACAGTAAATAATCCTTTGAGAAACCCAGGTGAGAGTATTAAGACCACCCCCTTGGCCCAATAGCCCTGAGATGTCGTATTTAGGGCTAAAACAGCAAAGGTATCCTGATTGCCCAAACAAAGCCTTAGCCAGAACTTAATGGTACTGATCTTAATCAGGGAAGAAATTGGTCAGAGAAGGCTCAGCCCTTAATAGTACCACCGGTGTATTTCAGGGAAGGTGTAAAAGGGATGCAGTAACTTGTTCTGAATTACTTCCAGCTTTGTTATCAGATCGATCCCCCAAACTGGGGGCCCAAATAGATTAGGAATACAAACCTATGCCAAAGTCAAAAGTTTATTAAGGATTGGCTCTCGCCATTTCCTGAAAGCAATCAAATTATTTTAAAAAATAGTTCACATACAAAATTCAATGATCCTTAATTAAAACAGTAACTGTATAAAATCATAACACATCTATAAAAAATATAAAAATAAAAAAAAGTTGTTACTTGACATATTAAATTTTCAAATTCTGTTGTAACTTAATTATCAAATATAAATATGTTGCAGCTATTAGTAACTTCCAAGAAGGGACGCCCCCCAGCCCTAAGCGGGGTGGTGGTGGTGAGTTTGTGCCCACCCTCCCCTGAACAGGGTGCCGGGCAGGGATTGGGCAAAGGGTCTGTCCATTGAGCGGCAGCACCGGTAGGCCAATGGGAGGAGAGGAGGGGCACCTGGTGGGTGGGGGGCGTAGACAGGTATATTTACCTGAAGCAGCCAGGTGCCTCTTCCTCTCTCCTCAATCCCGGGGCTGCTCACAGAGATTTTTGAGCTTGCAGAGGTTTCGAGGCTTGGAGTTTAACGGTGAGTACCAGGATGGCCCCGGGGGGGGGGGGGAGGAGGGCTCTTGCTGCCACGTGGGGGGGCTCCATGGAGCCCATGAGGGGGCGGCAGAGGTCTAGTCCATCTAGTTTTAAACCCCCCTAATGGGGGGGGGCACATGGAGCACCGCTGCCGAGCAGCACGGCACCACTCAGGAATTAATTATAACTCCCCGGATGGAAGGGGGCCTACATTGAGCGCCACTGCCGAGCAGTGCGATGGCCCTCTGAATTTTGAATTCAGCCCCCCACATGGGGGGCTAAAGTTAATTTTAACCCCTCGGATGGGGGGAGGGGTAGCCCGCATCAGGAATTTAGCTTTTCACCCCCAGAATGGGGGTGGGGGGGCGCATGGAGTGCCGTCAGTGCAGGGAGCGCAGCTGCCGGGCTTGTTTAATGGGAGGGGGCAGCATAACCTGCCCGCCCTCTCGGAGGGGGGATTTTAGCCCTCAACCATGTCCAGCCGCCATGTGAGTCCTTCCCTGACGGGGCAGGCAATGACTCTCTGCATGATCCCCGTGTTAAAGGGGGTGCATGTCCCTGGTGGTTTTACTTTGGGCCCACGCGCAGTAATGCGGCGGCATACTCACCTTCCTGCCCGTTAACCGAAGCTCTTCTTTATTTGTCAGTACAAGTTGCAGGGTCGTAGTGGCGCCTGCCAAGTCTGCTCGGGGTGGCAGGAGTTCCCAGACTGGCTAGGCAGGCTGGGTCACTAGGGCCTCAGCCCCTTCTGGGGAAATTCCTTCTGGGGGTGTTCCCGCCACCATAGGAGCGAGAAGGGGCCAGGGGCAGCGCTCCCTGGTACACCATGCAGGACATCACGCAGATGACAGCCATCGCACTGCAGACGGTTCAGGCCCAGAACTTGGGAGGAGCAGAGGGGGCCCCTCCTCCCCCAAAGCGGTGGCGAAATAAGAAAGGAGCAGAGTCTGCTGGAAGCGGTCCTGAGGCGGCCATGCAACATGGTGAGAGCCGGAGGGACGGACCCGAAGCAGACACCAGAAGCTTGGCAGGAGGGACCCAAGCAGCCTCAACAGATGCACCTTGGACGACTGGGATGACTGCTGCACCCACTGACCACGGTGAGGGGTCCACGGATCCCGCAGTCAGCACTGTGGGGTCCGGGGGCTCTGTGGGTCCTGGGGGCCATGCACAAATGTGTAATGCCAGCATGGCAGTGGGCCCAGCAACAGCATGTACTGAGGCGGGCATGGGCCCAGGGGTCTTGGCATGGGCTGTTAATACTGACCTAGCAGCTGGGCCTGCGGTCGGCGGTACAGGGAGTTCCGGGGGCGCTAGCGTAGGGGTCCAGGTCTGCAGCACAGGCGAGGCGGCGGGGCCCAGTCCTGGGGTTGGGGGACAAGTGTCGCAGTGGTACTGGGAGAAATTGGCCGTGCTGGCGTTAGATGCCAATGCAGCCATCCCTGTGTGGGACACATCTATAGTTTGTGCTGAGGCGCAGGCTACTTATGGGCGGCCTGCTTTTACTCCGGGCCTGCACGCCTACGCCATCCCCATCTCGTTGCCCGGTGATCATTTGTCCCTGCCAACCAAGGAAAAAATCTGGAGAGGTGAGTTTCTTGTCATCTTCATATTGTTACACGGGGAGGAGCAGGTGACGGGGGCACGGAGGCGGACAAAGGGGAAAAGGGCAAGCGCAAGAAGCCATTTGTACCCAGGACTTGGGAGAAATGGTCTGCCTGTTTTTATATTTACGTGGGTGTGGTAGCATACAAATTCCTGAGTAGGGCGTGGCAGTTAATTCAGTGCATCCAGAAGGTCTACAGTGATTTTGGGGAGACGGCTTGGCTGGAATACGACAAGATGTTTCGTCGTAGGGCGGTGTCTAACCCCCACACGCGCTGGGACGTTATTGGCTACAATATGCATTCCTAAATTATGGCCCCGCACCGCCCGGTGGCTGGCATCCGTACGGGGAGTGGAGTGGTGATCCTGGGTCCTTCAAAGGCATCTTCTGGGAGGCAGGTATGCTGGGCCTACAATGGGAAGGGGTGTTTTCGTTCCCGGTGCAAATACTCTCATTCCTGCTCCAGCTGCGGAGGTGGTCAACCCGCCTCGTCCTGCCATAAGGGGCGCCCCGAATCGGGGAAGCAGAGGTTTGCTAATGGGGGCAGGAAGCAGGAACGTCACGGGGGCGGTGGGTCATACCAACCGGGTGGGGGCGCTGGGTCTGGTGCCTACTCCAATCAGGCTTGAGGTTCTCTGCCCTCTTTTGCAGCGTTACCCGTACAGGGTCAACGCTGAATATTTGTGGCGGGTTTTTTTTTGGAGGTTTTGAGATCCCGTACATGGGCCCATGGGTTAACCTAATGGCTAAGAACCTCAAGTCTGTACGGGGAATGGAAGGAGTAGTGTGGAATAAGATATGCAAGGAGATTGCGGCTGGAAGGGTAGCAGGTCCATATGAGCCCCCACCTTTCTCTCCCCTGTGATGCTCCCCGCTGGGAATAGTGCCAAAAAAGGCTCCCGAGGAGTTCCGTTTGATACATCATCTGTCTTACCCAAGGGGCAGTTCTGTTAATGATGGGATTGACCCTGTGCTGTGCTCACTGTAGTACACATCGTTCGATGCAGCCATGCGTACTGTGCGGGCATGTGGTAAAGGGACACTCATAGGGAAGTGTGACATAAAGTCAGCTTTCCGCCTCCTGCCGGTATCCCCGAGGGATTTTGACCTGTTGGGTTTTTAATTTAACGGCCAGTTTTTCTATGATAAAGCCATGCCCATGGGCTGCGCCATTTCCTGCGCGGCATTTGAGCATTTCAGCACTATGCTGGAGTGGGCAGTTAAGGCCCAGGCTGGTTTACTTTCCATATTGCATTATCTCAATGATTATCTCTTCTCAGGGCAGGCGGGTACCCAGGACTGCACCCATTTAATGTGTATGTTTGCTACGGTTGCAGGCGAATTGGGCGTCCCATTGACCGACGAAAAAACCAAGGGTCCGCGACACGGATCTCCTTTTTAGGGATAATCATTGATAAAGTGTCCTGCACATCTAGTCTCCCCCCTGACAAACTGGCCACATTGCGAGGGCTGCTCACACACACTTTGGCCGCCAGGAAGGTGACGCTTAGGGCATTACAAATTTTACTTGGTCACCTCAATTTTGCATGTAGAGTGGCAGCCCCGGGCCAGGCTTTCTGTGCGTGACTTGGCTGAGCAACTGCAGGGCTCACAGCCCACCACCACCGCGTATGCATAACTAAGAGTATCAGGGCTTACCTCCTGGTCTGGCTTACTTCCTCCAGAACTATAATGGAATTTCCCTGTGGCGAGAGGTACGGCTACTGGAGGCCGACATGCAGGTGGTATCCGACGCTGCTGGTGGTATTGGCTTCGGGGTGTTCTTTCAGGGTAGCTGGTGCACCCAACGCTGGCCGCTGGATTGGGCGGCCAGCGACCTTATCAGGGATATAACATTCCTCGAGCTCTTCCCGCTCCTGGTGGCGTTGGAGCTCTGGGGCCATTCCTTCCGGGACTCCCACATATGCTTCTGGTCTGATAACCAGGCGGTGGTGCAAGTGATCAACTGCCAGTCCAGTAAATCCAGCAGAGTTATGGTCTTGGTCCGCTGGTTTGTGCTGAAGTGCCTTTCCATTAATATGTACTTTTCGGCCAAATATATGCCTAGTGTTCACAATGAGATTGCTGATTCCCTATCTCGTTTTCAGATGGAGCAATTCCGTTCCCTGGCGCCCAGCGCCAACATTGACCCGGAGGTGATGGCGGAGGTTTTGTGGAGTCTTGGGAGCAAAGGATAGATGAGGGCGTTAGAGCCGCTGTTTCAAACTCTACGTGGCGAGCCTACGTGTCTTCTTTCCAGGAATTCCATAGTTTCCTCTCAACCCACGGGTTGCAGGAGTCATGGCCCATCCCCACCTGTCAAGTGAAGTGGTTTGCTGCGCACTTGAGTAGCCATGGGTTAGCGCCACGCACCATACAGTGTCGCCTAACAGCATTCGCCTTTCTCAGCAAGGTGCGGGGGGTTGCTGACCCATGTGCGAGTTATCGGCTTCGCAGGGCTGTCGACGGTTGGGCCAGGGAACGGGGGCCACAGAGGGATACTTGCCAACCGGTGTCAGTTGACACACTGGCTCGCTTGTTGGCAGCACTGCCTCGCATTTGCTCGTCCCCCTACGAGGGGTTGCTTTTCTGGGCAGCCTTCTCAGTTTGTGCATGCCCTCCCCTGAACAGGGTGCCAGGCAGGGATTGGGCAAAGGGTTCCTTTGCCCTCCCTCCCTGCCTGCCCATTAAGCGGTGGCACCGGTAGGCCAATGGGAGGAGAGGAGGGGCACCTGGTGGGCAGGGGGCGTAGACAGGTATATTTACCTGAAGCAGCCAGGTGCCTCTTCCTCTCTCCTCAATCCCGGGGCCGCTCGCAGAGGTTTTTCCCTCCCAACCCTTCCCCTTTTTTAAAATGAGTTTTACCAACGACAGTGGTTGTATTGCTCTGAGTATTAAGTCAACAACTGTGGGCTAAAGCTGGTTGCTGTTTTCAGGGCCGAGGAGTTATTTTCCCGCCGGCCTAATTGGCTCAGAAGGCTGTCGGGTTTTTCGCCTCTTCCACAGCTGTAAGGTTCATTTGCAATTTATGTGTTATCGCTTCTACGATGTCTTGTCGCAGCTATGGTGGTTAGCAGGGTAGGAACCATGCTATGGTAAGGCTCCTTCTGAGCTGAGGGGTCGCGCTTGTACCCGTTACCACTCGGGGAGCAGGGGGGTGTCTTAAGACTGGGGGCCCCAGCCCAGACTTGGGGGCTGCAAACCCGCCCAGACCCAAGGGGAGGGTGAACTCAAAGGGTCGATTCACCCGGGCGGGGAGGCGGGGGGCACGAGATTTCGCTCAACCTCCTTACCTGCTTTATGTAGCATGGGTCCTCCCCGCTATTATGCACACAGGTTTTTTACTACTGTTGTCCGTTTTATGTGTGTAAGTTATATTGTAATAAAGTTGCAGCCAAGGCCTTCTTTAACCCCAGAGCATGTCTCTGTCTGTTCATATGGGTGGTGCGGGCACAATCCGAATGGGTCAATATATTGTAACTTAAAAACAGAGTTCCAGTATCTTCTGTGCCCCACAAGTTTGCTGAGCCAACCTTGCCTTAGTTCTTTCAGGTATAGACAGTTCAATAAAACATATTGGACGTCATCTATTTGGCCCAGCCCACAAGGACACAAATGCAACTCCCGCAATATCGAGGTGAAACGCCCCTCAATTATTTTAGAGGAGGAATACAAACCAAAGCCAATACAGATCCTTGGGCCACAAGACTATTTCCCACAGATTCTTTAATTGGCATAAATCACTCCATCTTATTTAGCAGTTACCCAGATGACATAACCAGGCAGGTAAATAAAACTTGCTCTACTTTAAAATAAATTATAGACTATAGTAGATCTTGACTTCATAATGGAGTAAACTCTTAGATGATAATATCTTTGAAAGCATCCTTATTCTTCTCTGGGCAGTGTACCAACTAAAACAGTGTTCCCATAGTTTCATAAGGTTACACATGTTAAGTCTTTCAGACATCTAAAAACCCCTCATACACAACTGCTGGTAGTAACCCCGGGCAGAGGGCATCTCTATGTAGTTGCTGCAGTGTTAGTATAGCAGTGACTGTACCAGGAGTATGGCTGTTGAACACTTCTTTGGACCCATTATCAAGGGTCATAGCTTGTATTTTATGGCCAGATTAGTGGCTCTTTTGGTGGTCGTAGAAGGAGGGAGGGCCAATGCTGCTGAGGGAGGGATGGAATCCACACCCCACAGAAATTGCATCGGACTACAGTATTGGCAATCCTAATGGGTTGCTACACAATCACAGTTTATCTCCTGATTTTTTCCTCCAACATTCAGAGCAAAGAGTCTGCTCAGGCAAGCTCTAAATCAGATACTCTTCAACAAATGAGAGCAGGCCAGTCTTTTCTGAGTTTACATACACCAGCCAGCGGAGCTGCATTACGTCACCACCTTCTAATATCTTGAAATCCTCTAGGTGAAAACTGCTTGGAGTCTCACGTTCATCGACACCCCCATGATAAAAGAAAGCACACCCTCATGTGAAATGAGCTAATTATGAAACGAGACCCAAGCATCTCAAAAACAGGGTAAGTGTAGCTTCAAAACAGCAGAAAAGGCCATCATTAGTTTTGCTCATTTGTGCCACCTTTGCTCTTTGACACAGTTTCTCTCTCCCACCCCGTCCTCAGAGCGAGGAACAGTTTCCTCTTTTCAGAGGTAAACACAGACATGGCAGAAAATGTGTGTAAAAAGGGGAAAACTTGCTCAGCTACTCACTAGTGAAGGTTATTAAATCTTAAACCTATATGGTTACTTATTCAGGGGGTCTACTTAGATACAGTGCTAGAGAGCAGTGTTCATCACAGAGTGGTGTCATGATTGGGAATTAAAAGTGAAAGTTCAATAGAACATAGCAGGGAACTGCCCTTGTACGGTTACATTTTTCAGTCACAATTATATAGTAAACAAATAGAAAGGTGTGAAAAGCAAGCTTACTAGTTAGTATTAAACAACTGGAAGTTAATATTCGGTACTATATGGTCAGCAATTATTTTAACAGCTTATATTAAGAAATTCCATCGCTTTATATATACAACTAATGCATGATTTGTTGCATGATACATAAACATAGATGAAGATTTTAAAATACTGTCTGAAAGTAAACCTTTTCATGTAAATGTAAAACATCAGATGCAGATGGCCCAACCATTGAATTTTCTAAGGCATTCCTAAATTTATTAGTCTGGATTGTATTTCTCTTGAGAAAATAAAAAAGGTATAAAAGATTAAATACTCCTTTCACCAGCAGGAGAAGTAATGAGTATAATACAGTCCTCCCAAAGCTCTAGAAAGATCCTATGGCTGCATTACTTGTCATCCAGGTTCTTATTCCTGCTAAGTGTAGATGCTAAAATAACTAAAATTATAGCAGCAAGACTGGTGGAGTCTCTGATATAAATAAGATCAAGCTGCCTATATACAAGTCACAGTGCACACTCTGTGAAGTGTTCAAAATGCTAAGATGGAAAATCAAGTAAAAAAGGGATGTCTATTGCTATCGTCAGGCCAGACACAAGAAAAGCATTTGATTCTGGTCATGGAGCTTTCTGTTGGATTATTTACGAGGGATGGGAATTTCGGTTTCATATAGAACCAAAAGTATCCAATAATAATAATAATAACTTTTATTGTACTGGTCATTGGCCATGACAAAACCAAGTATAGATTACATACAAAACATGAGATTAAGTTAGACAGAACATTCCAAGGAATAAAACAACAGTACCTCAGGCCTCTTGGCCATTATCATGCAATAAGATAAAAAAACATAGGCGGCACGATACCCACCGGCCAGGTATCAGCCCAAAAACCCAGACATGTTATCTCACCATTTCCCTTGCTCTTATTTTTTGCATGAGATAGGCGAAGAAGGCTACCGTCTCAGTGCGTTGATGGTTCCCATCTGAAAGAAGATATATTATCTTCTGTGTTGTAGTTAAGTTAGGCGGAACTACTATCCTCACCCACATCTTCCTCCATAGGTAAGTAAACCTGGGACACATGAAGAGGTAATGAGCAATATCCTCAACCTCAAGCAGACAGTAAGGACACAATCTATCATCATAGGGGATACCAAGGTACCTCCCCTCCACCACAGCTGAAGGCATAATCTGAAGCCGTAGGGCAAGGAATGCTCGCTTATGCTGGAAAAGGAGGTCCTGTTTAATGTAATCCGTCCCACCACATCCAGGAATCCAGTGCTGGTACCAGGAAGATGTCCTGATCATATGCACCGCAGCTCTGGCTACTTGAGTATCCAGGTCTCGGATCCTAGTTTTCAATATTTTCTTTATCTCTTTATACAAGAAATCTCTCAGGAATAGGTACAAAAGACCAATCTCATTCAAAATGGCATTGATTTTATTCCACCAAAGGGAGGTAGGATAATCATTATTCAATTTTTCTTTGAGGCAGATATTTACTAATTCGGTCTCATGTGCAAGGCTAATTTTAAATAGACTTATTAACATTGACTCCATTAAGGAGGCTCTTAGGGAATAAACCCCCATCTCTAATCTGAGTAAAACTGCTGGTGTCCAAATCGGCACCTACAGCAGCTTCCTCAGAAATTTATGGAGTATTGGTTCCAGGGTTTTCTGCAAACCAGGCGCAATTCCCCAAAGTAAAACCCCATATCTTAGTTTCGCTATTATCTTTGCTTGAAAAACCTTTAGCGCTGGGGCGAATCTTTGTCCACCTTTTGTGGAAAAAAAATTACAGATAGCCCCAATACTTCCCATTATACTTGTCTTTAGAGATTGAATATGGGGGGTCCATGACCCATTATGCGAAAAGACTATCCCCAAATAGGTGAAACATTTTACTTGCTCTATTGGGGTCGACTCCATCTGCCAAGATTCTTGTTTGAATTTATGCTTGAAAACCATAACTTTTGTTTTCTTATAGTTAATTTTCATTTCTTGTAGCCTGCATTCTTTTGCGAAATCTGCCAATAGACGCCTCAAGCCCAGTCCTGAGGTAGACAACAACACTGTATCGTCTGCATACATTATGAGCGAGACCCTCTTAGGCCTAACTTTCGGGGCCATATAATCACCTATGTCCTGTAATTTTAGGATAAGGTCATTTACATATAGGTTGAACAATAGAGGGGCCAAGGCACCCTTGCCTGACTCCTCTTGTGGTATTAATTCTGCCCGAGAGGTCGTGTCTCAGTATATAAAGATCTTATTAACATCAACAACCTTTGATCTATTTTTAAACGTTAGAGTTTTCCTCACAATTTCTCACGGTTTATTAAGTCAAATGCGGATGTAAAATCCACGAATGTGGAATATATAGATAACCCCTTGGCTTTATATTTTTCCACCAAATGGGCCAAGAGGATGCAGTGATCCCCAGTACTTTTGTTTGGGAGGAAGCCTATCTGCTCCATTGCGATAATTTGGTCTTGGAGGACCCACTGCTGTAATTTATTTAGCAATATACTGGAATATATCTTTGAGATAATAGACAGGAGACTAATGGGACGGTAGTTTTTGGTGTCAGACCTATCCCCCTTCTTGTGGATAGGGACTACTATTGCTGTTTTCCAAAACTCTGGGATTGCCTCAGCGCTATTTATCAGTGTGAAGAGATTCGCCAGGGCTTTAAGCCACCATTCTGGCATAACCTTAAATAGGTCCACGGGGATAAAATCTTCCCCCGGGGCCTTGCCACTTTTTAACCTCTTTATGGCCTCGAGTATCTCTTGTTCGCTGACTGGATCCCATTCCACTGGGGGAGGGAGTCCACTATCACTAGCAGTTTCCAAAGGGAGACTAGTGTTAAATATCTTCCTAAAATGTCGCTCCCATTTCCCACTACTTATTCTTGGATCCACTAGTTGTTGTGGACCTCTCCTAGGGCCATTTATCAGTTTCCAAAATAATTTCCCGTCATGACTTTTCAGCGCTAAGAGTAATTGGAAACATCTTATTTTTTGGAAATCCTGTTTTTTCTTTTTTAACAGGAATCTATACTGGCGATATTTAAGCCTATACTGAGCTAGTCAAGCCTTATCATAATTAATTTTCAGGGCTCGTGAACATTTCCGAAGGTCAGCATGGCAGGTCCTACACTCTATATCCCACCATTCGCTTACAGTTCCCCTATTCTCCCTTTCCGTGGAGACCCTTGAGAGATAAGGCTTTAAGAAGGCTACAAGATCATCAATGGCCAGAATGGCTGACTCCACATCTAGTGTTGTCTCTAACCGAGCCTTCAAATCCATTATATAATGATTAGCCAAGAGTGCTGAGATTTCCAATGCCAGGGTCTCAGACCACAGTCTTCTAACCCTACCTGTCTGCACTGCCAGATCTCTAGGCTGATTGTTATGATCCACCAGGGCACTTAAATCTCCAATTAGGGTCACACAAATGGGAAAGTGGTCACTTTCCACTCTATCTCCTACTGTGAAAGACTCTACATGGTTCACCAATGGGAGGGAGACCAGAGCAAAATCTATTGTACTTCCCCATGTGAGAATGGGAATGTTAGCTCACCGGGGATATCCCCCCGGTAATTACCATTCAAAATATATAGATTGTTGTCCAAGACAAATTCAAAGAGTAATTTCCCCTCCTTATTTAACTTTCTGATCCTTTGAGATCCTACCTTCATTCCAATTCTCTTCAGGGCTAAACAAATTAACTTGATGTAAACCTTTCCAAAGCACTGCATTTGATGGTCCCATTCTAGCATTGAAGTCCCCCAGAATTAATAAATCCAACTTATTAGACTCCTCTTGTTTTCATGCTATGAAAAGTTTAAACTGGGCCCACATATCCACCTCAGATGGAGGAAGATATAAATTTATTAAGAGAAAAGAAAGCCCCAGCTGAGGGATATAGCAATCTAGCGATAGGATATTATTCTCATGAGTATCCACTGAGTTGACTACAACCTTTAACTTATATGAAATAAATATACCGATACCACCAGCCAGGCGGCCCTTGCGGTGCACTCTCCTCGCTGGAAGAAACCAACTGTGATATCCCTCCAAATGGAAGTGACTGGCTTCAGTCAGCCATAATTCCTGGATGCATATTATTTCATAAGTGTAGGATAAAGTCCAGATCTAACATTTTATTTACCCAGCCAGCTATGTTCCATGATCCCACCCTAATACCACCG
Organism: Sphenodon punctatus; assembly: GCA_003113815.1. Taxonomy (NCBI): domain Eukaryota; kingdom Metazoa; phylum Chordata; class Lepidosauria; order Sphenodontia; family Sphenodontidae; genus Sphenodon; species Sphenodon punctatus. The sequence continues at coordinate 6,130,329 of QEPC01010291.1, read as the reverse complement.
TATCTAACATTGGGTGGGGTGCTGGGTGCACCATTTCATGGCATTATCAATTGAGCTGCACCCATAGGTTCAGCGGCCTGCCCTACTCCTATCCTTCGTGGCTCATCCTGGGACTCCCATGGAACTATTACTTGTTGTTTAGAAGTTTCAGCTATTGGGGCTAGGGTCTCTACATCCTGCCCCTGATGATCACTCCCCAGGGGGACCGCCTCCACCAATACTTTTCCATGTTTGTTCTCCGGGCTATTAAAGCTTAGGTCTATAAAAACACCTTTACCTGGATCTCTTGCCAATACCTCTGGATCGCAGAAAATATTACCCATAATTAAAGATTCCTCCCCCTCTAAATCAGTTGCCGTAGCTAAAATCGGTAATTTATCCTGAATTTCGTGGGGACTTGATATATTTGTAGATCTTTGTTCTATTACCTCTTTGTCACCACCCACCTGCTTGTATAAATTCATTAATTGCTCTACGAAGCCTCTCTGAAGTAAAGGCAGCTGATTCTCCTTTTGATTAATCTTGGCCTTCCTGGGGGGCCGCAGGGTACCCTTAGGGCTTCCACTCTCCAATGGACCTATTTCCATTTCCTCTACTTCAATCAGGTTATGAGCACTGATCTTTAAGCCCTCCTGATTGAATATTTCCTTCCCCCACCCCATAGATTTCAAATTGGCCTGCTTACAAATGGAACACTTTTTTGATACCTCACCCACTTGGTTAGGAGACCTATCTTGCAGAATAGTCGACCTCACCTTATCAAAAACTGGTGATAAGTAAATAGCGCTATTATTAAGCTGCTGCTCACATTCGAATAAATGCGTCACCCACATGGGTGTATTAAACTCTACATTAATCAACCAACGATTTTCCGCACAGATAATATGAGACACAGATCTTATGATTCTGTGGGTGACAGGTAACCCTGTAATGACATGTAGATGCTCAGCTACATCAAGGGCCAAAGCCCACACCGGAAGGCTACCTGAAAGCAATGGTAACACAGTTAAAATTACATTGGCCGGAAGTTGTCTAAACTGGCCATGAGCTTCCGTCATAATAGTCCGCCACTGCTTTGTCGGGGTCTGTCAGTGTAGCCACATCTACTCTAAGGGTGGGGGATGCCCCAATATCACCTCTTTTAGAAGGGACTTCCCATGGGTTCGCCCCATAGATAGTCAGCGATTTGATTGTAACTGCAAGTTCTTCCATTCTCTTGCTTTGATAGTGCAATTGTTCAAACATGTGGGCGATCGTTTGGGCAGTCAGAAGAATATGTCTAGCCAAAAACGAGGCATTATTTACCTGATCTATTTGCTGAATATAATTTCTTAACACAACTGTAGGTTCCGAATAGTCTAACTTATGTCCTTTTGACATGCAGTCAGTGGAGACGGTAATCCATGTCATGTTTTCCTGTCACCTTTATGACAGTGCAAGGGAAAAGTACCTAGCTCCGATAATTACCAAATTATTAGGGTGGGCAGAGGAGGATCTCTTGGGATATTTACTTAATAACTCTAACTCGCAGGTTAGCAAGGTGGTGGGTGCTTTTCTCAAACAAGCCATGGGGATGCGCAAGAATTTTCTTGATTTCAAATCTGTTGAGGGAAATTAAGTTTAGTGAAAAGGATCAGTAAGTGGTTTGTTCTGTATTTGAGCTCTAACTGGGTTAGAGCAAATTTGATGTTTTCCTTTTGTTTATCACTTTGTTTGTTTGTATGTTTGTATGTCTCATCTGAGGCTTTGCCGGCAATAACTGAGGTTACGCTTAATAAATGATTATTATTATTATTATATTATTATAGTCTAACTTTGGCGTAAGGGATATTTCACCACCTCCTACTATCGGGGACCTCCCTTTCTGGCGTAAATCTGGGGAAGAATGTAATTTCGGCGGGGACATGAAACACACTCCCTTACCGTCCGGCTCAAGATTATGGCCTGAAACCAGGAAGCAATTGATCTTTCTTTGCTTCATCAACTTGGTTTCCTGGGAAGAAATTAGCGCCGCCTCTGCTCGAGATTGTTTCTGTGAGGCCATGTGTCAGCTACTCCTCCTAGAGTCCCTGAGCCGTAATGTAACAAACTCAATATGCTCTAGGTGGGCTTACCACCACCTTCAATATCCCTCAAAAAAAGAGGGAAAGGAGCGGGAGCTTCTTCTATAAATCAATAGAGAAACGGAGGGTAAGGAAGAAAAAGGGGGCAGCCCCTGCCCTGCCGGCGCCTAAGGCCGCGCGCACAAGGGCACGCCCTTGCGCGCACAGCCCTTAGGCGCGCTGCCCCGGCGCGCACCTCCGGTGGTGGCGGCTTGGCTCCTTTATCACCCAGCACCGCCTTGCAGCGCCGCCCCTCTGCTTGCTCGCCGGGGTCAGTCAGTTTCAATCAATTAGGGTTCCCACCAGGCCGCTCCTCTGCATGCCTCACTCAGTCTCAAGACGGCTCGGCTCCTTTATCGCCCAGCACCGCCTTGCGGCGCCGCCCCTCTGCTCGCTCACCGGGGTCAGTCAGTTTCAATCAATTAGGGCTCCCACCGGGCCGCTCCTCTGCACGCCTCCGTATCCAATAATGGCTATTTTGGATTAATCCCGAAATTTCGGTTCTTTTTCGGTATTGGTTGTTTCGGTTCTTTTGCATCTATTTTTGTTTCAGATTTTTAACATTGTGGTTTGTTCTCATTGACTTCAATGGGACAAACCATAATGTTAAAAGTTTGAAACAAAAAGCAATGCGAAAGATCCTAAACAACCAATACCAAAACGAGAACTGAAATACATGTGAACTGAAACCAAAAGTAACTAAATCCGAAAGTTTGCCCAGAGTCCCACCCCTAGTATTTAAACATATGGCACACTTCAAAAATATAAGCCTAAAGTTAGCCTTCTAATGTCATATTTAGTAATCTAAATAAGTGGACTAATTTTTAAAACTGCTGAGTATGTTCCAACAAAAACCTAGTTATGCATTTATTTATTTTAGGGGAAAGTATATATTCACGTATAAATTTAATAAAATTACCAAAAGTGTGAAAATAAAGTACTTAAAAGAATAAAAAAACACATTATGGAATTAAACACTTTTTGCCTGTGAAAGAGAAGGAAGCAAAATTAAAATAATAAATCTTTCTGGGGCCTGGGCTGCTGTATTTGCTTCAGATTATACCAGGTACTGGCCAATTACCTTAAACAAATTAAGTCAATTAAACTTTTCTGGAAAGAGAAATCCCCTATATAAAACTCTTCACATTAATATTCTCATATGACTATAGAGGCAGAGAGAGCTCCTAATAGCTAATTATTTCTGCTCATCTCATTTAAAGTACTTTTCAATGTGGTAGGGGGAAAAAAGTAATCTGCCCAAAGGAACACTGAAAAAAACTTTGTGCAAGCAATCTAAAAGAGTTTCCAACTATGTAGTTATAGGCAGGGCCCCGATTCTTCCGCGGAATTTTAAAAAAAATTCCGCGGGAGTCAGGGGCCAATTCTGCGCCTCGGCTCCCCAGCTGCCGGGGCTTGCCCTCCCCAGCTGCTGGGGCGTGCTTGACTCCCACCCACCCCAAAAAAACCCAAAAGGAATTGTCTTACTAGGGACGGCAGCAGCAGCTGCTCCGTCCAGCGCGCTCGTACTTCCTGGCTCGTACTTCCTGGCCCCTCCCGACGGGGCCTCTCAGGGCGATGCAGCCTGATGACTTCATCCGGCTGCGTCGCCCTGAGAGGCCCCGTCGGGAGGGGCCAGGAAGTACGAGCCAGGAACTACGAGCGCGCTGGACGGAGCAGCTGCTGCTGCCGTCCCTGGTAAGCAAATTAATTATCTAAAGGGGGTGCCTCCCCCCCTGGCAACTGGGGAGGCTGGGGAGGGGAAGCCCCGAGGGTTTTTTCATTCCCCTCCCCTCATGGAATCTCCTGCCCTGCGTCCCCGCAGCGCAGGCTGGAAATTCTGCGCTGGGGTAAGCAGGGCAGGAGATTCCGCGGGGGAGGGGAATTCCGCGGGAAATCTGCGAATCGCAGACCCGCGTTTCCCTCGGGGCCCTGGTTATAGGGTACTTTCAGACGTGCTAACCACCCTTTAACCACCCTTGGTGGTTATTTATGCATGTTGCAGGGTTGTATTGGTGCCCTATGCAGCCCTGCAACATGCATAAATAACCACCAAGGGTGGTTAAAGGGTGGTTAGCGTCATGTCTGAAAGTACCCATATTCAAGTTTAGCACTCTATAAAACACAGATTCAATCAACACTGTTCACAAAGCTGATCAAAGAAAGAAGTCTGCTATCAAAATTTAAATGAAAATAGTACAAAATATTAGTTAAAAACAGATTTTATGTCCTCCATAAAAATAAGACATTATCCTAGACAATGAAAAATTTGTAGCATATGTCGTAAAAGAGGAAGAATTTTGCAGTAACACAAAATAATGCATTAACTTCAGGACTACATTTGCCCATAAAGTATATACATATGTATATAAAATAAGATCTTTTTTGTTGGTACTTCCAATTGCCAAATGAAGAATTACCCTTAACAGGATATAAATCACCCACTGTCTTTAGGGGTGGGACACTGGGGGGAATTACGGTTTCAAGCTTTTTCGATTTCAGCTTATAGGTTTTTACAGATTTAATAACGGGTTTGGTTTTCAGTTCCGTATTTAAATGCATACAAATGAAAAACCTATAAACCCATTTTAAAAAACACTGCACATAAATCACTGGGCCATTCTGCGCATACGTGCCCTTTTCCATATCCCTGGGGTGGGGTCCTGGAGTGCTACCCTCTGAGGGCTTGATTGAAGCACTGTCGTTGCTCTGGGGGCTCCAGCAGGCACCCTTGCTGTGGTGTCTTCCCTCTTCTGGATCGCACATGTGCAAAATGTTACCACCCTTAACCAAAATGGCAGCAACATCATTTTGGCCACTACCATTTTAGTTAAGGGTAGCTGTCATTTTGTGCATGCGTAAAACGGACCCAGTGGCCATTTTGCACATGGATGATCCAGAGAAGGGAGGATGCCACAGCAAGGGAGCCTTGCTGGAGTCCCCATAGCAGTGGTGGTGTTTCAATCAAGCCCTCAGAGGCCAGTAAGTAGCACTCTAGGGCCCCAGGAGATGGGGAGAAACATGGACCTGAAATTTAGGATCAGTAACTGGGAAGCCCTAATTATGAGTTGGTTTGAATTAACCCAAAATAGCCCATTCCGGGCATATTCAGATTAATCCGAAACTAAAAAATGTCCATCCTTACTATCTATGGAACTATACCTAAAACAAAAGCATGAAAAATATTTCACCCAAAGGGGGGAGGACAGACTAGATAAATATTGGTCACCACAGATGTTTGAAAGAAAGAATCCAACAGTAATCTAAAGTGAAATAGTTTCTAAGTACTGATAAATAAATCCAAAAGGGAGAAACTGCAACACACACACACGTACACGTACGTATGAGGGGAATAACAGCATAGATTTTTCATCTTTATAGATTCTTACGTATGGCTGATATTAAGAGTTTAGTAAAACAAGCACTTGTTATAGAATCATACAATGTTTAGTTTTAGAAGGGACCTCAAGGGGCTTCTAGTCCAACCCCATGCTCCAAGCCAGGATATACTCTGCTTATAGTATTGCAGGCACATGATTGTCCATCCTGGTTATGAAAACATCCAAGGAGGGAGATTCTACAATCTCCCTGGGCAACCTATTCCATTGCAGTTGTTCTTACAGTTAGGAAGGGGTGTTTTTTTTGGTATAAGAAATGTGTTTAAATAATGAATAAGACTGTACTATCATCTTTTTTCAATGGGATCTTGATAAAATACATTATGTAGTCCTTACTACATTAACCAACCTTCATATTTAAATAAATTAAAAAGAAAAAAAAATATTTCAAACCATACTCTTACATATGAAAACATTTTTTTAAAAGTGGGCCTGCCTGTAGCAGATGTCAACCATGAGCCATATAACAAACTTGAATTTATTCAAGGAAAAGGGTACACTTCAAATCAGCACAACACAAGTGGATTATAAAAGGATATAAGTAATTAAGCAAATAAAATTTTATTGTATAAATCCCAGATCCTGAAGGTGGCATTAGGGAAGAACTACTAGATATAAGTATCCACTTTAAACCATACAACCTGTGGACCTCCAGAATCCTTGGATACCAAACACTCTGTCCTTGTCTTGGGGAAGAGCCAGTTCTTTTTCGAGTGGCTCCTCCCAGTCTCACAAATGGGTTTGCGCTTGCGCACCCTTCTCTTACCGGCATATACCAAGCTCACTAGCTTGAAAAAAATCACATGACAGTCTCGAGCCCCCACCCTATATAAGACACCCTCCTGGCTACGCCCAACAGTTCCTTCCAACCGTTTCGTGGCTTACTGACTTTACACAGCTTGCTCCTTAGTCATAGTCAAGATGTCGACTGTAATACATAGTTTTAAGAAATGTTTTTCAAATGGACGTAAGATGCCAACAAAGGACCCTCATGGTCAATGTTTAATTTGTTTGGGTACCTCGCATGACCCAAAGGACTGCCATGCGTGCCGTTGTCTTAAGCCCAAGACACTCAGGGAAAGGGCAATTCGCCTCCCAATCCTCCTACGGCAATTGGAAAATAGAGATAAACAAAAGTAAGGAGTTAAACACCATTCCCCAAGATCGTCCCCTAAAGTGCCAAGTTATCGGGGCAGAGGAGATTATTAAAGAGGCTCCTATAATATATGATCAATCAGTATATGAGTACGCGGAGCCAGGACCCTCCAAAGTAATGAGACCCCAATCTCCTTCCCCTAAAAGATGAGAAATCAGGAGAGTATAGAGCCTGCCTTGGTAGCAGATCGCTCTTTTTCTTCCTCAGAGATTGAGGAATGCATTGAAACGTGTGTTTTCTCTTCAGGACTCACCTTTGTCTCATCTACCTAAATTATCTCCTCTATATAATGAGGACGAATCTGAACCCCTTTATAGGGGCTCTACCTTTCTACCCCCACAACTCCAAGGGGTGCGGGGCTCTGGGGATGAAAACAGAGAGGCAACAGTAGGATTGCCCCCTACGCTGTCAAAGGAACCTGGTTTGCCTTGGCAGTTTTTCAGGCAGCAAGAGGAGTATAGGCATCAGGACAATAAACAAATTTTGTCCTGCCTACAACAGTTAATACAAGTCTCTAAATCGTTGAGGTCTCAAGCATCTAAAGATACCGACGTCAATGTAAGTTCAGACATCAACAGACAGTTGGCAACTCCACTAGCGCTGGAGGGGCATACAGCACCCACAACGTCGACTGCTGCCTCAACGTCAGCATTTACCGTAGCCTCAACGTCAAGAAACGTAACGACGTCCAGAGGATCAGACATGCTGACGGTGACACCCTCAACGTCGATGGACATGTCCTCAATGTCGAGAGATCAGTGCTCAACGTCGAAGGATAATTTATTGACATTTCAAGCCGAGGCAAGGCAGAAATTCATAAAAAGGCAACAGAAACTGCAACAAAAGTTGGTGCGTAGGCACCAGCTTAGGAAACAAGGGCTGCAACATACTGTTCTTTGTGAACCTTTGATTGAGAATGCAGAACGCACCCCACCAGCACCATGCAGCAGAAACCAGCCCAGCAGGAGCCGACAGCGCAGGAGCCATATGACACTCCTGATACAGAATCTCATTCCCCGACGCCGGCGGATGAGCTTCAGGGGACTACCTCCACCGGATCCTCACAGGATCACAAGGACTTTCAGGCTTTGCTTAAAAGATTCACACAGATACTGCAGATTACTACCATACCTATGACTGAGCAGGAATCTGATCTGGCTTACAGTACTGTGGAAAAGCCTCCACAAGCAAAATTAACACTGCCTTTTTTTAAGAAACACATGGCGGAGGCGGTGAGAGTATGGAATGCCCCAGCCTCCATACAGCCTGTATCTACTTCCAGTAGTTCCTTCTACCTGTTCCCCCTGGAACAGGAATCTATTTTCTTTAGGCACCCTCTCCCAAATTCTTTAGTAGTGTCAGCGTCAGCTGAAAAGTACCAAAAGAATATTCAAGACACTTCCCCCGCAGATAGGGAAAGTAGGCGCATAGATGTATTTGGGTGTAGATCTTTTGCTTCTTCCACTAGGGTTATGAGAGTATCAAATTATGCAGCTGGAATGTCAGCTTACCAACACCGCCTTTGGGAGGACATCCAGCGATTCAGTCATCTTATCCCAAAAGATAACCAGAAAGAATTCCAAAACATATGTTCTGAGGGTGCAACTATCGCAAGATTTCAATTACAAGCTGCCCGACACGCCTCTGAAACAGCTGCTCGCGGAGTTGCTAATGCAACTGTAACTCACAGATTTGCCTGGCTGAAGGGAACCAAGTTGGAATTCCAACATAGGGCCAAAATTGAAAATCTTCCATTCGATCAAACAGGACTATTTGCGAAGGAAACGGATGAAATTCTGGAGAAAAGCCAAAAGTCCAGAGCAACAGCTATTAAAATGAAGATTGCTCAACGTGACCAGGGACTGACCACATTTCACTCTAGACAATATACTACTCAACCATACAGTCACACTAACAGGCAGTATTATGGCCAGTACCAACCGTATAATAAAAGGTATAATTCCTCCCCTTTTCAATACCAGGGGAGGCAGAGAGGCCAGTATAATTCCTTCAAACCAAGGGCACAGTCTAGACAGCCTTTTTCCTCTAACCAGACCAGGGGAAGGCATTGACAACTACTGTCACTTCCCCCAGATTCACCCCATATGGTACAGGGGGATATTTTGTTTAAAATTGCACTTTTGCAAGCATTTCACAATTGGGAATGTATAACCTCTGATGTCTGGGTGTTAGACATAATCACATATGGTTATAAAGTTAAATTTTCTTCTGCTCCAGTTAACGTCTTACCAGTTAAACCTTTGGCATTATCTTCTAAGCATGCTGATGTACTAAATAAAGAAATTGTTGACTTGTATAATAAGGATGTCATAGAGTTCGTACTTTACAGACAGTTCAAAAATGGACTCTACACAAATTATTTTGTAGTAGATAAGAAGGGTGGAGGTCATAGACCTATCCTAGATTTGAGATTCCTAAATGTGTTTATTCCATATCAAAAATTTAAGATGCTGACCATGGACAAGATGAGGCCTCACCTTCAACCATTTCCATGGTATGCTGTTATAGACCTCCGAGACGCTTACTTTCACATTAGGCTGCACCACTCATCCAGGCAATTCTTCGGGTTTTCGCATGATTCTATCCATTATCTATTTTGTTCCCTTCCTTTCAGCCTTTCATCTGCCCCATGGGTTTTTACCAAGGTGATGGCACCTGTTATAGCGTATTTACGCAAACAGGGTATATCAATTTTTCCTCACCTGGATGACTGGCTGCTCACACATAATTCTCCAGAGTTGTTAACGAACAATGTTCAGTTTACTCTACATCTTTGCACAAGACTTGGATTGTTTATAAATGTACGCAAGTCACATCTGTCACCTACTCAACGGATTGAGTATATAGGCACTATTCTAGATTCTAGGTTAGCTAAGATCTTTGCTCCCGACAGTAGGTTTCATGATATAGTAGATTTAGTTAGAATAATCAGGATACATAGACTACAAAGAGTTAGATCATTTCAGAGACTTCTGGGACTGACGGCTTCTACTACTGCCACTACACCCTATGCAAGGTTATACACGAGACCACTACAGTTATGGTTTTTAAGGATGTTTAATCCAATGACTGATTCCCCCACAAAAAAAAAAAAATAGAATCACAAGTGACATTTTATCCTCTCTAAATATCTGGTGTAGAAGGAATTTTGTATTGACTAGTATGCCTTTCGCACAGCCTAATCCAACCCATTTTCTGACCACAGATGCTTCAATGATGGCCTGGGGGGGCCTGCCTTCAGGACCTCTCCATATCAGGGAGGTGGAACAGTCAACAGAGACAGTGCCATATAAACGCCCTAAGACCACAGCTATTGCAAAATCGCTGAAAGCTTTTTGGAGTCTGCTAAAGAACAAGGTCATAAACATCTCATGCAACAATATGACCACGGTTTGGTATCTGAACAAGCAGGGAGGAACAAAATCTACAGAACTTTGTCAGCTAGCGCAACACATATGGCTTTTTGCCCGCAGAAACAATATGTACTTGACTGCGACTCATGTAGCAGGATCAGACAATTCAAGAGCAGATGTACTGAGCAGACTCCAACAAGAGCACCATGAATAGGAGCTTTCTCCCAGGGTATAAAGACAGTAAGTCTCACAGTGGGAGACACCCAAGATAGACTTATTTGCCACAAGAGAAAACACGAAGTGCAAACTCTACTGCGCGAGGGCTGCTCACGACCCCCAATCACTGGGGGACACGTTTTCCATAGGGTGGAACGATCAGTTGGCATACGCATTTCCCTCTATTACTATGATATCCAGAGTGGTTCAAAAGATACAGGTGGAGGGAGCAAATTTGATTCTTGTCTCCCCATCTTGGCCAAGACAGCTGTGGTACAACAGCTTGCAAGCACTGACAATATCTTCCTACCCTCTACCACAGGTCCATAACCTTTTGTCTCTGAATCATGGGAAATATTTCACCCGGAATTGGACCGTTTGAAACTCCATGCTTGGAGAATCCACACAACCCATCCAATGCCACTGTAGTTGATAAACTGTCCAGGATTCTCCACAATGATTTGAAACCATCCACCAGGAGATCCAATAATTAAAAGTGGAAAAGGTTTTCCTCCTGGTTAGTTGGCAACTCTCTTACAATCCAACACTTATCAATTAACTTGGTCCTACAATATTTATTAGAACTGGCTGAAATGGGATTAGCAATGTCTTCCATAAGGGTTCATCTTTCTGCCATTGCTAGGAATGTCACACTACCTCCACTCAATCCCTTTTTTCACATCCACTTGTCAAGAAGTTCCTAAAAGGACGTACCAATTTGTTCCCACCGCGTGAAAGACCATTATCGCAGTGGGTCCTAAACTTGGTACTTGAGGAAATTACCAAACATCCATTTGACCCACCAGAGGAAGCTGACCTATTCCATTGGATGTTAAAAACAGTTTTCCTGATAGCAGTCACTTCCCTTAGAAGAATGAGTGAACTAGCAGCAATAAACATCAAACAACCTTACCTCCAAGTCTTTCTGGATAGGACTGAAATTTCTATACACCCTTCCTTTTTCCCCAAAGCTAGTGTCCCCTTTCCATCTCTCCCAGAAAATGGTACTCCCAGTTTTTCTACCTCCCCCACCGTGAATCTGAAGTATCAGCTACTGTACATACATTAGATGTTAAAAGGGCTGTTCTTATTTACTTGGATAAAACTAAGCACCGTAGGTTATCAGATAACTGGTTTGTCTCCCCTTCCAGTCATAAAATGGGCAAAAGATCTCCTCTCAAACTATCTCAAAATGGTTAGTACACTTAATACAATTAGCTTATCAGCAATGGGAAGTTACGCCCCCTACTCATTTGAGGGCTCATTCAATTAGAGATTTAGCGGCCTCTACAGCAGTTTTTTCTAGTATTTCCCCACAACAAATATGTAGGGCTGCAACATGGGCTTCCCCCAGCACTTCTATTAAGCACTATGCTCTCCACCTAGCATCTGCGGAGGATACAGCATTAGAACAGGCTATCCTCAAGTCTGTTAATATCCAGTAACAATTGTAACAAATTTCAGAAGTTTTCAACACAATTTATTGTATAACAGATGGATAATAAAGTTTATTTTGTGACAGTTACCTCGAGTTAATCATTACAGAAAATTCTCCCACCGCCTTTGATTATTGGCTTGGTACTCTCCCATTTGTGAGAATGGGAGGAGCCACTCGAAGAAGAACAGAAGGTTGCTACCTTGTAAACAAGGTTCTTCAAGACGGTTCAGAACATTCTCACAAATGCCCACCCTTCCGTCCCCGCAAGAAATTTTCTTATTGCACACTCAGGGTTGGAAGGAACTGTTGGGCTTAGCCGGGAGGATGTCTTATATAGGGTGGGGGCTCGAGGCTGTCACATGGTTTTTTCAAACTAGTGAGCTTGGTATATGCTGGTAAGAGAAGGGCACGCAAGCGCAAACCCATTTGTAAGAATGTTGGGAGCCATCTCGAAGAACCTTGTTTACAAGGTAGCAACTTTCTGGTCACGCACAATGAATTCCACAAGCAGACAAAAGAGGTGTTGTGGAGTTTGGATGTGATGCCACACTCTCAGATATTCCACAGCAAAGCAGGTGAAGGGGGAAATGGGGTAATTCTACTGACTATGGTTCTCTCCTCCCATGTCATTCTCAAGGTCTTCGTTTTCCTACGCCCTCTATTACACCTCTACTTTCAGGCATGCACAAGTCCATACTGCCTGATAATTCCAATAAAGTAGTGCAAAACAAAATTCTCAAGATCTGACCACACACAAAGAAATTAGTTTCTCAGGTGCATCAAGAACCAACCCCTCACCACTGAATTTAGGTGTTCAGATTATAATTGAAAACCAAGCCATTTATTTAGATGCTTTACGTTCGGTATCTAATTCTAAAATTTTAGTCCACACATTTAAAATGACATTTTATGTCAAGTCATTACTTTTCACCTCTATTTTTATGGCATATAAGAGGTTACTGTTAAATTGTACTGAACATTCTAGAAAAGAAACAATCTTGACAGGAAACAGACATGTCCTAAGCTTCTATAATAGGAAAATGCTGAGTAGAAAAAACTGAACAGTGGGTCTCACTTAGCACCAAGATACTTTTGGCCAGGTTAAGCCTTCATTCATAATTAGGAATTTGAATCTACTTGTAGCAGGGCTATTTTACCAGAAGATATTATTCCTAGAGCTGCATTCACACAAGCCTTTCCTCCCGGATTTTAGTTACCTGAAGCAGTACTGTTGTGCTTTATTATCCTCCATGTGCTGCCAAATCTCCATTCCCAACATTAAATCTTGTCACACATTATCACCTATGAGCTGCTAGCAATCCAGTCATTTGCAGTTGCTGTTATTAGGCACATTCACAAGAGTGTTTTCTCTTGTATCTTAAATTTCTTGCACGAGAGAACAGTTGTACCTTATCTCTTATCACACGTTCTGCTGGCTTTGAATTTTGTCTTGGGTGCTGCCGCTGCCATCTTAAAAATCACGCTAGCAATCGCAGCTAGCAAAAGGATGATGCAAGGCTGTCCCATGTCTCTCAATGAGGCTAGTGGACTTATCTGATGTCAGTTTCACTCCACTGTTTTAAATCTGGCTGTCTAATGATGGGGTCATTCTCAGCAGCTATTGTCTCTCTATGAGGGTGAAGGGGTGTTTCTAGCAATGTGCAGGAGGGACTTAGGGTGATTTCAGACGTTACGTTTGTGGCATTCACCACAGTCAACCTCAGTCAAATGCGGGCGGTGGTGAAAGAGCCGTGCACGTCTGTTTGCTCGCACCCAGATGTTCACCACAGTCAAACACAGGCCTCACCCTTCGTGAGGTCGGGACGGGAGGAGGTCCAGAAGTGTGGTGAATGAAACGTAACGTCTGAAGGGAAACCCTGGTCGCAGTGGAAGGAAATGACCACGGGCAGTGGTGACGGCACGCAGCGCCTGCCAGGCAACCAACAACAAGTGGCACACGGAGGGAGATTTAAAGTGCAGGCAGCAGTAGGGGAACGTGGCGGAGCAGTAGATGGAGGGGAGGGTGGAGGAAACAGAGCAGAGGATGGGGCGAGAGGGCGAGGAGGAGCAGCAGCAGCAGCAGCAGCGATCGGACTGGGAGATAAGGCTGTTTGTTTACAATCAGAAGGTTGTTGCCTTGTAATGAAGGTTCTTCGAGATGGCTCCCAACATTTTCATGACTGTTGTGCATGCTCACCCCATTCAAATAATAGCCACATGATGGTCTTGAGCTCCTCTAGTATAAAAAGTGCGCTCCCCCTCAGAATGACAGTTCCTTCCAACCCTTTCTAGAAACAGAAGGAAAAAATTCTATGCAAGGCTGGAAGGGTGGGTATATGTGAGAATGTTCTTAGCCATCTCAAAGAACCTTATTTACAAGGTACCAACCTTCTGTTCTTCTTTGAGTGGCTCCTCGCATGCTATTTTTACTAAATACGAACGTGCTTGTGTGATCAGGTATTGTTAATAGCATGTAGCTCTTTTGATGTGGCTCAGAGGTTATGTATGTTTGAAATATGTGAACGGGAACATGGCCGGGCACGGCTTCTGCTGGGGGCTGTGGCAATGGACCCGCTACGTGCACCTGCTGTCGTTGCCGCCCCCGCCCCCGATGGGAGCCCCTGCAGCCGGGTGTCGGGCGCTCCGGGCCCATCTGACAGCTGGCTGCCTCCTCAGCACCTTCCTTCCGCCTGTGGCCTGGGTGCTCGCGCCAACGTCTGCTGCCTCTTTGGGACGGCTGGACCTCCTGTGGCCCAGCTCCGCCCGCCTGCCTGTCGCCCTCTCGCCTGGGACCTGCTGCCCCGTCCCCCACACCCTGGCCCCCGCGCTGTCTGTCACTGCACCGGGCCGGTGCTGCTTGTGTCCTCAATAAACACCCTTTGTGCTTCACTGTGCCTTGTGTTGCCTCCTGTGTCCTTGGGCTGCTGAGTCCCCCTTCCCCTTGGCCTCTGGACTCCTGCCCCCTCCCCTTCCTGGTGGGCTGGCCATGCCAGCCCCTCGCCCCCCCCAACTCCCGTGCGCCCGACTGGCCGAGGTGTTCCCTGTCCCCCCTTGGTGTGTGCCTCGCTCTGCCCCATGCTCCACTCCCCTTTGTCGTGTGGGTGTGCTGCTTCATGTGTGTGTGCACTTTTTGTTTTGAAATGCGCACGCCTTCCGTGCGGCCGCTGTTTGTGAGCGATGCTCACGCTACTGCTCCCTCCCCCCCCTCCATGTTTCCCTTCCCTGGGCAGGGCCCTCCGCTGTCTTTGGCTTCGTTCGCCCCCAGGCGACCCTGTTTGCACCCGCGTAACCCTTGTGGGGCTCCCACCGTGGTTCTCGGCACCGCGTCACATCTGTTGGGTTCCCCCGGCCCGGGTTCACTCCAGTTGGCCCTGGGCGGTGGTGCCGCCCCTGTCACGTCTGTTGGGGCCACGCAGCTCACCATGGCCCGCGGTGAAGCAACTGACACCGGGGTGGGATTCACTGTGGTGAATCTCACCGCGTCACATCTGAAATCACCCTTAGTTTGATTCTTAAACCTTTGTTTTTAGCTTATCAGTTGCAGGTGATTTACAGCTTGCTCATGCAGGATCTTGTGAGCTAATTCATTTACACAGGCAATACAAATGTGGGGGGAGCAGTTTAAGTCGAGGTTTTTATCTCTTGTGAATGCATCCTAGTCTTGTAATAGATGTGGGGGTTGTGAATTAAGCCTTTAAAGCGGCACAATCAACTTGATTTTTAAGGTTTTTTGGTTTGTTTTTTTAGTTTAACATCTACAGAATTCTAATTCCTTTCCAATTGCTTTTATGCTCATATATATATATATGCAAACTGTGAAATTGACAATATGCAAATGATCAAATCATTATTAGGTAAGGTGTGCGTAATGCAGCGTTCAAATCACAAACATTCAAATCATTATAAAATTAGAAGGATATGTCCTAATGTTATGAAAGTTGACAGGGAGAGCCCTTTGAGGGAGATCTGGAATGTGTGCATTTTGATGAAGAGCCATGAAAGAATGACTGAGCTATAGCAGTTTGAAATTTTGAGGCAAAAGCAGAAATCTTGCCTTTTGTGACTTCTTTGCGAATGGGTATTTAGCGCACAAAGCAGCCGCACAGAAGTGATAGGTGTTCTAGAGCTTGAAGTGAGTCTCTTCTGGTTTAGTTCTTTAAAGTCTGAGTAGTAATTCTGAAGTTTGGATGTGGCAAAATACCCCAACGCAGCTGGCCATGGACTGAGGAAGGGTCAGAAGCAGCTTCCCTGCTTTCAGTCTCACAACGCTCTGTCATGAGGAAATTAATCAGGCTTAGGCTGCTTTCAGATGTTCATGAACTCTACACGCGAGTGCTATTTAGACGTCCCCCCTCTCCGCACATGAAAAAAACAGTCATGTGGTACCCGTAAAGCCACATTTCCCCAGTCCTAATTGCTGAAGGTCCCAAAGAGAAATAGTGTTATTGGAGGTACCCTAAATGTTGTGTACAGAAGCCATTAACAGATACATTGAATCAAACTGTACAGCTGAAGGAGATGCCGCCATCATTCAATGCGATCATTATAACAATTTGCCTGAAACAGGGAAAGGATAAAGAAGTTTGCTCAAATTACAGGCCTATATCACTTCTAAATTCGGATTATAAAATCTTTACAAAAGCGTTAGCAAACAGATTGGTGGAAATAATCACACAATTAATCCACCCATATCAAGTAGGATTTATTCCTAACAGGATGGGGGCAAATAATATTCGTAAAACCATAGATATTTGCCATTTTGTCCAGATGCAGCGCATGCCAACAATGATCATATCCATGGATGCACAGAAAGCCTTTGATCAAATTGAAGTAAAGTGTCTTTTTGAAACATTGGAAAAAATGAAATTTGTCGGTAACTTTATGGATTGGGTGCAAGCTATATATAAAAAACCAGTTTCGCAAATACTAATTAATGGGGAACTGACTGAACAGTTTGTATTAGAAAGAGGTACACGACAAGGGTGCCCATTATCACCATTACTGTTTAATTTAGTACTGGAAATATTGGCTATTGCTATAAGGAGTGAGCAAAGAATTAAAGGGGTGAAAATAGGACAACAGGAACATAAGTTAGCGTTATATGCCGATGATATGCTAGTATATATAACAGACCCAAATACATCAATACATTGCTTAGTAAAACTGATAGACGAATTCAGTCAAATTTCGGGATATACAATTAACTACAGGAAGGCTCCGGCTATGATTTATGCAGAGGATAAAAAAGTGATAGAAGAATTAGAAAGAAATTCAGTTTAAAATAGAAAAAAATAAATTTAAATATCTGGGAATATGGATCACCAGAGATCTGAAAGAATTATATTCGGCCAATTTTGCAGAGAATATGGAAAAAATACAATTAGAAATGGAAAAATGGTATGCTTTGGCAACATCATGGATGGGGAAAATTAATTTATTAAAAATGATGATCCTACCAAAAATATTATACAATTTAATAGCGCTCCTAATTGAAATACCAAGGTCCTATTTTAAGACACTGGAAAAAAGCTCCCTGAAATATGTGTGGCAAGGAAAGAAACCCCGAATAAACAAAAAGTTATTATACGAACATCAGATAAGAGGAGGAATGGGCTGCCCTGAGCTGGTCATTTCCTATAGAGCGGCGGTGCTCAGAGGGGTGAGGGAATGGATGATTGATAACAAAGAGACAACATGGGTAGGAATAGAAAAAGAGATGTTGAATATTGATGAATGTAGGGAACAGATAATACATGGGAAGGAAAGAGTTAAGTCTAAATGGAAACAACATCCCTTTGCGAGTATAGCATGGCAGATTTGGCAGCAAAACAAGAAAAAAAATAGGATTCAAGGATTTGGCTTCTCCTTGGTTGACAATAAAAGATCAACTGGATAAACATCCAACTGGAATACCAAAATTATGGAAGAAGTTGCAGAATAAGCATATATACAAAATACAACAGCAAAATAGAGGAGAGAAGTTTATGACGCAAGCAGACTTAGAAAATTTATTGCAGACTCGGATAGATTACTTAGAATATAGACAGCTCAGACACTTAATAGATACATCCAAGCACAGACGGGATTTTTTGAGGTCAAAACACCCATTGGAAGTGGCAATAATGGGACCAAGATCACAAAAAGGAGTGGTATCTAGAATTAACAAAGCACTGATAGATGCACAGTATCCAGAGAACCCAAGTTATGAAAAAAATGGGCTAAAGAATTAAATAAGGATTGGTCTAAAGAACAGGTGGAAATGCTTAGACAAAGAACATTTAGATCAGCTCAGTCATTAGAAGTAAAGGAACCACAATTAAAGCTGATCTTCAAGTTTTACAGGACTCCAGAGTGGTTAAAAAAAAAATTGGTGGTAGCGTAACTAACGAATGCTGGCATGGGTGTGGGGACATTATTACATTGTTGTTGGAGTTGTGGAGAGATACAAAAGTTTTGGAAAATGATTCATAATCATATCTTGTCAATTACCAAATGTGTTATCCCCTTCACACCTGAACTTATGTTACTGGGAGCATATCCTGAAGTAGAACTGTTGAAATACTACAAAGACACTATAGTTATTTTGATACTGGCAGGAATAAATGTTCTGACGAAGAATTGGAAGAATGCAACTGGACTGACAGAAGCTCCATGGATCAATAGGATCTGGTTTATTTTTTCAATGGAAAAACTAAAAGCAAACTTCCATAACAAATAAAGGGATTTCCTGGCTACGTGGTCCCCTATTTGGAATTTTTTACAACAGTATAAGAGACCGGATGGAAAAGTATACTACCTCTACGAAAAGGAGATTATTTGAAGTGCCATGAGAACAGGTGTATGAACAAATAATAAATACACACCTCTGATACATATAAGTAAATAGAGGGGGGGGGGGGACAACAAAGAACTATATGTAACGAAAAGGTTATGATGTAATGTGTAATATAAAATAGGGGCGAACAGTGTAAAGCCCGAGTATGTAAGAAATATTTTCTTTTGACTGAATATAAATAAAGAAAAACTTTAAAAAAAAAAAATATTAAAAAAAAATGTGTATAGAGTGGAGCACTTCTCCATCCACCTATGTATGCATTCAAAATAGAGACTGGAGCGCCTGCAATATTATGCGATCTCATGCAAATTTAGTTTAGACAATCAATCAACGTCCTTAGTATGCGAGTTTGTGAATGTGCATTCTGGATCCCTTGATGTCTCATCGGGGGTTACAGAAACAAGATTAAGACAATCACGCACCGGAGATGTTTAAACATGAGAAACTCACGGTTTTAACTGGCTACACGTGGGAGTTTTTTCTTGTCTAAAATGTGGCCTTAGTGTTACCTGCAAAAGGAGTACAGATGGCTCCAATGGGAAGACAGGTATAAAAGTAATACAAATAGCTCTTCAGGTCCCTAACCAGGATTTAGATTTTGTATGGGGATGGCTGGCAGCACAGGACTTTCATGGGGACCATATGAGGTAGAGGACAGCTTGTTGCCACCTACTGTCCCCATAATGGGAGGAGCAGCAAATAGGTTGCTGACAGGTTGACTCCAACGGTAAAAGAGGGTTTTCACAAAGGAAAGTTTCATGAACCACTTATAACCTCAGCCTATTGAGAGCGTCTTTTTGCATGTTACACGTCCCTGTTAAATCTAGGGCAATGGGATGACCATCACTGAAAATGAATCATTGCAAGAGTCTTGTGGCTTCCAAGGACAGGGAATATATTCCCCCTTGCTTTTGAGGTTGTTCATTGGTGGATGTGTTTTCTGTTAGCCCTGGATTATTTGGTGCTATGGGGACAGGTGATGTGACGACATGCTGGTCTTGAATATGGGTCTGTGAGGCTCCAGGCAAAGGCTCTAGCTGCTCTGCTCCCAGGGAGCCATTCACAGGGCTTTAGTAACTGGCTCACTTTCTCTAATCCTTGTCATACCTCTGAATTCTGGTTCGTTGACTCACCCTATTCTGCCGTTGGCTGCCACAGACTATATAATGGTGGAACAGGAAGCAGAAAGTTTGTCCAAACAACATGGCAGCTATCTGGACTTCAATGGGTAAAAACAAATGTGCAGGTGGTGCGGCAGCTCCCCAGTCCAGCCAGGGGTGGAAAACTGCAGCTGCCACTCCCCAGGTCGGCAAGCGGCGCTAAACAAACATGCCTGAGACCCAGGCGGCTGGAGTCCCAATTCTCCCAAATCACAGGACCAACAAACCATCAGGAAGGATGGAAGTGCTGAGCACCACATTTAGCCTGTGCCTTGGAACAACTACTTTCAGGACTGCATTAAAATGCAAAGTAAATCCCTATGGAGATAGAGCTGCATCTTTCTCATCTGTCAGGCCTAGTGGAAGGATGACCAAGGGATAATGATTCACAACATATCATCATTTGACTGGATGACCTTGCATAGAATGCTGAAGAATTGGAGACATGGATCCACGGGGTGTGAAATCGTAAAGGAGAGTTCTCCTGGATGTTAGGCGTTTCTGAAGGTAAAGAAAGATCAATCATTTGGTGCAGGAGAACATGAAGATGAATAACTTTTTGGTTTTTTTGCTTCCCCTTCTTCTTGCAAGGATTTCCCTTGCTACTAATATGCTTCTTTTGGTCCTTCTTCTTTTTCAAGGAAATGAGAGGCATTTCCAGTTTCACAAAAAGCGATGGAGTATCCACAAACTTAGAAATGGTAGTGTGCTGAAAGAGGCCTGTGTAACTTTAAATCTGGAAGTCGATGCTAGAAGTGGTTTTAGTACTATCTTAAGCAACACTTCACTACTAGAAAGGGCATGCAGTGATGAATAGTACTTGTGATACAGCAGGGAGCAGTGTTCACACCCTTTGAAGTCATTGTGGATCTAGAACGGTACTGAGACCTATGCTCAGACACTGATATATGAGCATAAATATAGAAGTCTAAGTGCCATCTTAGTAAGATGCGTGGGAAGACTTTGGACTTGGCCTTGGAAGTGAATATGCAGCAGACTGCATAACTGAGGACCTTCTGCTACAAACTTATGCGGATAAAGCACTTGTGTGCGCGCACTGGAGTTAGGAAACTGTCCAATAGTTGCGTAATGTATAGAGAAGTCCTTTTTCATCAGAATAGTCCGCTGGACAAAGTAGGACCAAGGCATCCAGGGCAGGAGGGCATACGAGAAGGTAAGCCTTGGGATCCATTGATCATGTATGCATCTAGAATCTAGAAGTTCTCAGCAGCCAAACTATGTGGTTTGAGGAAAACTGGAATTCCAGCTTCAAGAAAGAAGGAATTTAGGGATATACAGGACACATGCTTTTTGAATGAGGGTTCAAATGAGGACATTGACTGTGCCTCACGCTAGATGCAGGTTTAGTAATCAGTTTAGGTTTATTATTACGGCATTTAGCTTCCGCCATTGCCAAACACACATAATACAAATATGATACAAGCCAACAGACATATATAAAAACACATAAGTTAAAAATAAAGTCCAACATCATTCCAAAACCTTTCGAATAACTGCACAATACAGCTATAAGGTATAACATATAATTTCCTCATCTGCCAAACAAACACCTTCTAAATAATTATTGTTCAATTTAAGATCTAACTTTAATCTTTATAAATCCAAACAAAAGGAGAACCCTCATTCAATACAGTAATCCCACTTGATGGCAACGAAATCGCATCCTAACAACGTAACTCCCTCATCTCAGGGGAAAAAATAGAACAGGCGGCAACTGCTCGATAACCTGAAGTTATTGTTATTATAATTATTATAACAGCCTTAATGCATAGTATCTCAGTTTGCATTTCTCTCCCTTCTCTATTTTCTTTCCCTCTCTCTTCCTTTTCCAACCCTGTTTAAATTTACATATTAATACTATCCAACCATCATCCAGTGTTCCCATTTTAACTTTGCAAATCATGCCCCTTATTGACTTTATTATCCCGGGTCTGCTGCAGTTGCCTTTCTTTAGTGGCCAATCAAATAAAAGTAGCCACTGCCAAAAGTTCTTCTTTATTTTCAAGAATTAATAGAGATTTAAAAAAAGGTTTCCCCTCCCAATTGCCTCCTAGCATCCCTCAGTGGCTTCAACCATGATTCGAGTAACCGGTGGTAATAAGGGCAGTACAACATAAAATGCTCAACTGTTTCTACCTTCTTGGAATTACAAGTACATGTTCTTGTATAGAGTGGTTTTTCTCATACCTTTCCTTGGTAACGCTGTTTTGATCAGCTGAAATAGCTGGTATAGCTCTTCCATAAGACTGGGCTTAATATCGAGGAAACATAAGGCTCAGACAGGAACACGGACTTGACCTGCGCCAACCACAGTGCCACCTTCCAGTTCTGTACAACAGCCATGTCATCCTGCTGGGCAATGTCCTTGACCCTCAGGCGTATTTCCTGCCTTATCTTGTCTATATGTTTCCCTCCAAACGATCTAAAGGTGAACCCCAACCCATTTAACAGGATAGACAAGTATTTAAACCAAGGATATGCTCTCACTCCTGAGTGTTCTAATTGCTCTAACAAGCAATCAGTCGTTAGGGCATCTTCTTGGTATTCCAAGAGCCTTGACCAGAATCTTACCAGAGCCAATTTCCCAGCACTCTTTATTGAGCTAACCGCTGTTTCTGCCCATATCACTCCTCCTGGGATGCTATTTTCAACTCCCAGGGCCTGTCGTAAAAATTGGTTTTGGGCTCTTTCAATATCCTGTAGGTTAGGAAATGGGATTATTTCCAATCCAAACACCGCCATAGCCTGGGTCTTAGCAGTATATGCTTGTAAAATGGTCGAGATCGGGACTCCGCTGGAGACATTTGATGCTTTGAGCATTTGGCCTGAAATTCTTGCCATTTTTTATGCCCTTGACTTTATGGGTATTTACAGACGTTACGAGATCACGCTCAACCACAGTGAACCACGCTCAATCCCGCGGCAGGGCCAAAGCGCCCTGAACGTCTGTTCGGCGCCTGCCAGATGTTCNACTTTTCCTCGGTTCCCAGTGGGGGTCTGTTTGACCACGCTTCCCGGGATATTCCCCCAGCTAGCCCAGGAAGCATGGTTGAATTTGACCCCATGTGGGTATTGAGCGTGATGAACATCTGGCGCGCGCCGAACAGACGTTCACGGCCCTTTGGCCCCATCGCGGGGTTGAGCGTGGTTCACTGTGGTTGAGCGTGATCTCGTAACGTCTTAAAATACCCGTGGTGGGATGGAGTGAGGAGGGAGGATGAAGAGAGCGATGGCGGAGGAGAGAGCGAGGGGTGAGGAGATGAAGGAGGAGGAGGCAGGGGCAGTGGTGGTGGTGGTGGTGGAGGGGGAGGGAGCATAGGCGGAGGTGGGGGAGCCGGGAGTCACGCTGAACATGGAGGTGGTAGGGAGAGAACACCAGCAGCAGCCGGCACAGGATGCCCTGGGAGCATATGCTGGGCCGGCGGAGGAGGAGGCACCCCAGAAACGGGTAAGGGGGAGCAAGGGCTGGGGAACAGGGGGCAAAGGGGAGACAAGTGGGGCAAGGGGCATGCTAGGCCACCCCCCGGGGGGAAGGGGTTGCCCCATGAGGGGGGCCCAACCTCAGCCCAACCATAATACCCCACTCCCCCTGCCTCCCGCAGACACGGAAAATGCCCCGGGTGGGTGACCCCGCAGAGCACACCGGACCAGCCCAGTCAGAGGAACAGGAGGAGGGGGTGGAGGAGCAGCAGCAGGAGGAGGAGGGAGACGACCCAGCATGGAGAAGAGGGAGGAAGGCCTACCACAGAGGGGAACAGTGGGGGCTCCAGGAGACCTGGGACTTCATTCGGATATGGGGGACCCTGGACTACCAGCTGGAGCTCGCGCTCAACCAGAGGAATGAGCAGGTCTACCGGGACATTGTGTGGTACATGGAGGTGGCGGGGCACCCCCCCAGACAGTGGCACAGTGCCAGTCAAAGGCCAAAGAGCTGAGGAGGGAGTACAAGGCCATCCGGGACAACAATAGGAGGTCTCGGCACGGAGCCCGGACCGCCCCATACTATGATGTCCTGAACCACTTCCTCCACATGAAGGGCTCCATAGTCACCCCACGACTCATTGGGAGCGCTGTGGTCCAGGGCAGGGAATGGGTCGAGGTACCCCCTCCCCTCGCCACCTCCATGGTTGACCCCAGCTCCAGGGCCCCGGAACCCCAAGAAGAAGGCCCCAGGACCTCCGGATCCTGAAGAGCCACCCCCCCAGATAGTAGCCCAGAGATACAGCAGCCCCAGGTCGGGCAAGGTGAGTCCGAGGCCGGCACCCGCAGCGCACACAGCCAGGGGTCCATGGGGGAGCGCTCCCACACTGAGGGCCCAGCCTCGGATGACTCTGTGACCGAGGCAGAGGGTAAGTAACCGCCCCACAGGGGAGAGGGCTCATGTCCACGGGTGCAATGTCAAGGGGGGGAACAGAAGGGCCAGGGCCAGCCACAGACCGAGGCCCGGGCCCCCCTGCACAGTGGGAGTGGGCCCTACCCCAGGTCAGCCAACCGCAACCCCCCAACACACACAACCCCCCCTTCTCCCACAGGCCATGAAACACCCCAGGACAGCACACAGGAGACCTCTGAGGCAGTTGCCGAGAAGCCCGCCCAGCAGGCGGGGGGAGCAGGTGAGGCAGCCAGCAAGGTACGGAGGGCCCTCCGGGTGTCACATATGGGCACTCAGGTCATGCCAAGGAGGGGGGAAGGTAAGGGGTCCATGGATGTGGAGGGGCTGGGCGATATGCCTGGGGGACCATGGGGCCCCTGGCCTATCCTGGCCCGGGGCCAGGAGCTCATGACACAATATAGCACACCCTCCTCTACCCACAGGGCATCCCCAGCAGCCTGCATCCCCTGGGCCTGTGGCTCCAGCACAGCACATGAGGCAGCACCGGGCATGGGTCCGCAGGCACAGGGAGGAGCAGGTGGAGGAGATCATCTGGACAGTGGCAGAACAGGGGGAGAGGATGATCACAGCAGTGGACCAGATGGAGGCAGCCATCGAGCGGTCCCTGGAGCAGGCAGAGGAGCGGGACAGGAGGCTCCAGGCAGAGGTGCGCCTGGAGCGGAGGCAGGAGCGCTGGGAGCACAGCAGGCAGGAGGAGCTGCTCAGGGGGATGAGGCAGAACATTGAAGCCATGCTACAGGTGCACTCTGAAAAGTTGGACAGGTCCCATGATATTGGGACCTCTTTGCTCCTGCATGCCAGCACCATGTGCACCTATGTGATGTCAGGTGCCCCCCCCCTGAGTACCCTGCTGGGCCAGATCCCCATGCCTGGCACCTCAGCATCCCAGATCCCTGGCCTGCCCCCCCTACCGCCCCCACTCTCTCCGGGGCCGCGCATTCACCTCCCAGTGCCCCCTGGCACCAGGAGGGTGCAGCCGCCATGGGGGGGCCCCAGGTCCCGGCCTCCCTCCCTCTCCCCCCAACTGGGGTCCCGCGGCTGGACAAGGAGGAGGCCCGGGTCACATCTACCAGCTTGGACAGCGGGGGCGCGCACGGGGCCGTCCCAGGAGACGGGGGGGAGGGTGGTGTAGGGGGGGTCGGAGTGGTGACAGGGCACGACCGGGTCTGAGGGTATGGGTGACAATGTACACTTGGGTGAAATAAAAGGTGTTGTAGGTTCAGTGGCTCCTGGTCCAGTATGTGGGTGATAGGGGGGTGGGGCACCCACGCCCGTGCAGGGACCGGCCATAGGAACCCCCGGGGGGTGGGCCAGGTAGGAGTGCCCCCCCCCCTGCACGGGCGCGCGGCTCCAAGCACTCCTTGTGCAGCTGGAAGCGATCAGCCATCAACCCCCGCCCCCCCCAAATGGTTGAGGCTCCGTGGCCTTGGACAGCTGATTAGGTGGTATGTGAGAGCTACTGTGTTGTGCAGCTGTGCTGGGTCCACACCCCACGCCTCGCTCTGTTATGCTACAATGTTGCGGCCCGTGGCCGCTTTCCCTGTCCTTGGGACCCCCGGGAGGCCCCTCAGCCCCGGAAGTTGTGTGAGGCCCCCTGAGCTTGGTGCTCATCTCCCCGGGTGTTTGCACCATGGCTGTGTGTCCATCCACGGGGCTCCCGCTTCCCAGCCCCCATGGGGCCCCCCGTCCCTGGACCTACACCGAGACCATGTCCCTATGCGACCTGTGGCATAGCCCTGCCGTGCAGCTGCTCCTGGGCAGGCCGGACAGCCACTCGGCCGCCTTTGCAAGTGTGAGCTCTGGACTCCGCTACCTCGGCTATGAAGCGAGCGCTCGTGATTGCCGGCTGCATGCAGAGACCCTGGGACTTGTCTGCTTCCCTGATGGGCGCGTTCCAGAGAATAAGTGTTCGTATGTGCCCTGGTCTGGGGCTGAGACCGTGAGTGCACTGTGGGTGTGCAGCTTGGGCGCCTACTCGCTGTGCCTTGCTGAGGGGGGACCTGCCTTGGCCGTGTCCTACTTTGCCTGCATTCACGGGGCGCGTGGGTACCAACGCACCCGTGTGGCGGTGTATCACCGGCTTCTGGGGCTGGGGCATCTTTATTGGCCCCCTGCTGCTGCCTGCTGTGTAACGGAGCCTTCCACGGCGGAGCTGACGGCCCTGGCGCAGGTCTGATCCCGTCCTGATGTCCAGTTGGGGCTCTCAGTGCATGACCCCTTTGAGGCTTACTACCTGATCGCCCACCACATGTCCGTGTTGGGGTACCACCGGGGCATGATCCATTGGCCCCACCTGGTTCATCGGGCCAGGCACCCTGGGCCTGGGTCCCGAGCTGCCCCCAACGGCTGCCTGTGAGCCCCTGTGTACCTCCCTGCACCCCCGTGTCCTGGCCCATGTGGGCTTCCGGGTCTGCCCGGGGGGCCGGACCCCGGTGGCTGTCCCCTCCCTGATGTCTCTGCCTTGCAGCTGTGACGCCAGCTTCCCGGAGTGCTGCTGCCCCAGCTGTGGAACCGGCCCACCTCTGGGCCGCACCCCTCCCCCTTGCTGGCTTTTGTGACTCCGGGGCCCCCGGACTGCCCCTCCCGACCTCCTACAAGGGGGGGGGCACCCATCCTTGGACCTGTGGTGCTGGACTGCCTCTCCTGCCTGCCGTCCATTGGCCCCTTGCTGGGGTGCGGTGTCTGCATTTGCCTCCTGGACCCTTCCCGGCCGGCGCGCTGTGCCTTGCGGGCTCCCACTGTGCCCTGCTCCCGAGCTGCAGGGGCCCCCCATTCCGGGACTGTGTGTTTTGCTGTGGGGGTGCCCGTGGGGACTGTTCTGCTGTGGGGTTTGTTGTACCTGTTGGTGGTGCCCTGCCATGCCCCTGTGCCTGTTCCTCCCCTTCCCTTCCTTTCCTTTCTTCCGTGCCTGCGTGTGTGGGGGGGGGGTGCATGGGTGTGGGCGGGCGTGTGCTTGTGCTGTGTGTGTCCCCGTTGTGTGCGTGTGTGGCTGTTGTGACTGGTACCTGGCTAGCTCTTCTCCCTCTCCCCCCTCCCTTCCCGTTTCCCTTGTATGGGCGTTCCCTTGTGTGCCTTTTGGCTTCGTTTGCACTCAGGTGGCCATGTCTCTGTCCCGCCCCTGCCCGGTGGCTTCTGGGTGTTTTGACCACGGCTGGGAATAGGCGCCACGTCTGTTGCGCTGCCCCGGTCCGTGATCTGGCGGCCCGATTCCCGGCCGTGGTCCTGGTCCCGTCACGTCTGTTCGGGGCCTTTATTCGCCCCGGGGGGTGGTTGTTTGGTTCACCCCCACCGGGAATCCACTGTGGTGAACTGCCCACCCGTAATGTCTGAAATCACCCTATATAATGGGTCCACGTACCAGTTTTTGAAAAGGTAATACCCAGGTAGACAAAATTCTTAACTATTGTAAATGTTTCCCCTCTATTTCCCAGTTTGCCTTTGGGTTCTTGACTCCAATAGTCATGATCTGTGACTTCTCAACATTAACACTCAGGCCATTTATTGTACAATAATTTAGCATTTTCCTAATTTGTCCTTTCAGGCCCTTCTCAGTCTGTGGAATAAGAACCACATCATCCACAAATTGCAAAAGGTGCAAAGCATGCGCCTTTACTTTTGGTGGATAGCTTTCGCCCTGGCTTAAATACCTAACCATATCTGCCACAAAAAGGTTAAAGAGTAAAGGGGCCAGTACGCATTCCTGTCTTACCCCACGCCTGACTGGGATAGGTGCACTAAACCCCTTCCTTCCACCTAACTTAACTTGGACTTCATTGCCAGCGTGGATTTCAATAATTAGAGCCAATAGGTCCGGATTAATCCCCAGCCTCTTCAGCTTTTCCCACAATAGATTCCGGGGTAGTAATCAGTTATAGGAATCAATGCTGAAAGTGCAATATTAGGTGTATGCAGTGAGGGCCATAAAAAAATAATAATCAATTTCATCCACTAACATGTGGAGTAACCACATGTCACTTTTAAGTAGATTACACATTTTTCAAACAGAAATGTGATTTTAAAATTGACAGTATGTCTTCATTAATTTCTTACATATAAACACAATTAAGATAGTTCTTTAAGTCAATTTTCTTCTAGCAATTTTCTTCTTTAAAATCCCATGCTAATTCAATACCTCTTCTCTTTTCCATTTATAAAGTTTTCAATTCAGGAAAAAACAAAGAGAGAAAAGAACATCTTCCAGTTCCTCTGCACACAGCTGCTCTACTCTGAACAGATACTTAAACAAAAAAATAGATCAAGATTTTGACCTTGAGAAAAGTTCCATAATTGCGAGTGCTTGTATGGAGAAAGTTCTTCTAATATGGACTTAAATTAAGGGAGAAAAGATTTAGGCTAAACATTAGGAGGAATTTTCTAACTTAGATAGTTAGGCAGTGGAATAATTTGCTAAGGGCGGTTATGGAGGTCCCATCACTGGAGGTCTTTTAAAAATAGATAAGGTAGACATCTCTCAGGGATGGTATAGGTACAGTGGATTCTGCTTAATGGCAGTAGGCTGGACTAGATAACTTTGGGGGTTACTTCTCGCTCTAACATACTGTATAAATATTCAAAACTTTAATTATGATAATACACTAATATTTCCTTAGAAAAGACTGCACTCCAGCTTCACATTAACCACCAGATTTATTTCTTGAAAATAATGCTCTATACTATATTATTATTTCTTAAATGAAATATATTAAATACATTTGTGTATGTTCTTAAACATGTGATAGCACATGCAAAATGGATAACAGCAGCTATAGAACTTTCCAAGGTCCTGACTGTTAATAAAATAAAATTCTGCAACTTTTATTGTTGCAGTAACATTGCCTTTTGGTTCTCTCTCTCTCTCTAAGAAATAAAAGGAGTTTGCCTATGCGTAATGCTTTTAAATTAACAGCCTAATGGGATAAACAAGTTGGGGGAGAAAGTGAGTTTACATTTTATGCTGTTGCTATAATTTGAATTCAGATACCTTTCCACTAGGCAGGACAGCAGCACATCTGCTTCATATTGTCATATGTGAATTCTAGCATATGCCTAAAATAGAAACTTTACTTAAAATTAAAAGTTGGTATTTGCAAGAAGCAGAAAAAATGTCTACACAAACCTCCTCCACAGGACCTGATTCCCCCCTACCACTTTTCCCAATAGCAAGTCTGTGTGCCCAGACTGTGCTGTGTTCTGTTTCAGCGAGACATTTACCATTTATTTACGCATTTTGCTCATGGAGCAGAATGACAACAGCATTTCCTGTGAGAGAGATGCTGCAAAGGAGTATGGGCATTCCAAGGAAATAACAAGTGGGAGGGGGGTGTTTCAATAGGATATGACTTAATAAAAATATCTTAGCTGTTGCTTACAAAAGAGAATTTTTCAGATGATTTTAACTATTACACAATCAAAATGAAAAGTGTGGGTACTTCATACCTATTTATTTTCTGGCTGTGCTAGCAGCCAGCAAGTTAAAGGCAGGACCACTTACCATTAAAAACCACCAAGTAGAAAAGCCCTTTTTAAAAAGAGACGGTTTGAGGTTTCTTTTTGAAAATTTAACCGTGTGTTCTAGTAGGTTGGAGGGCCATATATGCAAAATCTGAAGAAGATCCATTACGGTCATCAAACGTTATAACAACTTAAATGTTAATTAGCAGTGGTCAAATTCTCACCATCCCTATCTTTTTGTGCGGTTGATATCTTGCTTGCCTTTGAGTTGAACCTTGAAAATTCAGTCATGTAGCCTGAGATGTCCATCAAGTGCTGTTGTGGGCTGATGGTGTTCAGGTAAGTCAAAAAAGAGTTATTAATGTTTTAAAATTTAGTTATTTCAGCCAATCAGTGGTGGAGATTGGCGAAACCTGGTGACATGGCAGGGAGAGCTCTCCAAAGGCTCATTTGCAGCTTCCGCAGCAAACGGGAGTGCAAGAGGGCTGGCTTAAGGCAGAGCAGGTAACCCCTGCAACTGTCTCAGAGTTGACTGATTTAATCTGCAAAACAAAGGGTTTGGGGCAATAGGACACAGTGCAATTACGTCCTCAATGAAGTCAATGGCTCAGCTCCCAAAGACTTCGGTCAGAGAGGACCACTCTCTTAATTTCAGAATCTTTATACTTTTGGGGAATGAATTGCACGTTTGAGAATATAACTCTTCTTCAGAGAGAAGTCCTGACCAGCTCCAGGAACAGGAAGCTCTTAAACAGTTTCAGGGTCTAATACCAAACCTTAGCTTAAAGGGAGTCTTAAAAAAAACCAAAAACTAACTCCCCCTCCCCCCCAAATAATTCAGCTTTAGAATCACAGAGTTGGAAGCTGCCATGAGGGTCATTGAGTCCAGCCCTCTGTTTGGTGCCAGGGTACACACACCTCTCCTGTACCTTGCATGCATCCAGGGAGTAGAGCATATATAGAGACATACTAAAACAAATAAGGATTGCCCATTGGAAACAACAAATGAAATAAGAATACCAATCAGAAATAATGTTGCTCTGTTAATGCCAATAGCCCTTACTGGGTAGTAAAGCATACCATGGAGCTGTATCTCTTAAAAAGGGAGAGTAGGGAAGCAGTGGAATGCCAAAAAAGGGTCAAGGGGGGGTGGGGGTGTGCGTGCGTGCGTGCATTTGCAGGTGGGAGAGAATATAAAAAGTGCCAAGATAGAAAGACAGGGAGGAAGCCAAGAAGCGGTGCGATGACATGGGACTGGTTGGGATCGCAGCAAAGAGGCCACTGCGAGGAACTGAAATGACATGCGGGATTGGGTAGAATACAAAGAGGAGGACACCAGGAGCAGCTGGAATGGTGGTCGACTGGATCCAACCCTTTGTCATTTCTCATCTCTATGAGTCTGCGCATATTTGTGAGAGAGAGAGAGAGAGAGAGAGAGAGTGTCTGTGCGAGTGTATGTCTGTGTGTCAGAAAGGGGGTTGCTTCCAGGCTCTCCCCCTCCCCAGTACCCTCTGTCCCATGGTTGTCCCCTCCCCCCAGTACCCCTACCTCCCCCTTCAGCAGCGGAAGGACAGGGGAAGAGGAAAGGGGAGGGGGGAAGGAACTATCACCGCCCTCCCCGCCTGCTCTGCCGCTCGATTGCCGCTGATGTGCTCCGGGGCTGTAGCAGGACAGAGGGAGGGAAGGGGAGAGGGGGAAAAGAACTATCTCCACCGCTTGCTCTGCCACTTGTTCATGATCAGTGCATGCCCTAGGCTTGAGCCTGCCCATAGCCACGCCCGTTGCTATTCCTGACTGCGTCGGGCTGGCCAGAGCAGTGGCAACGGGCTGGCAAAGGAAGAGGAGAATGGAGGAGGAGCAGAACCAGCGACTACATGGTGTGTGTGTGTGTGGAAGAGGGGGGAAATGAGTGTGTGTGGGTGTAGCGATAGAATATAGTCTTATTGATATCTTATGTTCTTCTGATCGGGACAAAAGGAAGCCAGACCTAACTTTGGTTAAACGAAGGCAAAGAGGAGAGAGGGCTCAGAACAGAAAAACAGGCCTGAGATTGTGATGGAATTCAAGCTGAAGAGACTCAACACGTAGATAAGGCACCATCAGCATACTGACAAAGGGACAAAGGCATAGCCAGACACTTGGCACCGCCACATATGTGTAACAAGCATCCTGCTGAACACCTGGAGTTGACAAACGAAACCCATTGTGAACAGACAAGTGGGACATTTGCAACTACTGATTTCCAGGTCAGGAAAAGAACCATCAACTAAAGATAAAGATGCTAACATGCTCAGAGCCCTTCCTCCCAGGAAGACTCTCTTCTGATATGCTAAAGAACAGTGTGATGTCACCATGACATGGCATCTTGCTATTACTGACTGGTACCTCAGAACTGTATATGAGACCTGGTCATGCAACATGGCTTTGGGGTGATGGCTGGTGGTCGCCAATTTGGTGAATCATGTGGCTTCACTCCCTTCCAGACCCTGCACACATGGATCACAACTTATCTTCGCTCGCCAGCAGCTCTACTCTCCAGCATCAAAGAGCCTTCTCTCAGTCTTTTCCCTGAATCAGCCTGTGTGCTTCCAGGATTTGGTAAGTCACAGGACACGTAAGATATCTTTACCTGGGGACTATCTGTATAATGCTGTGTCTGTAATATAATCCTGCCAATAATAGAAAACTAAGGTGTGCCGTTCCAATAAAGTTTTGTTTTGTACCACATTGGAGTGGTGTTTTATGATGATCTCGATCCCATTCATTTATTAGTTACATGGGGAGGGAGGGCGAGGGGGACCCCTCTCTTTATACATGTGGCCTCCTTTGCACAGTGGTGCTAGCCAGGTGAGGAGAGGGAACGATCCTTGCCTTTCCACTCTGCTAGCACCACAATGCAATGGAGCTTTGCCTGTGCGCTGCTACCCTAGAGGGTTTCCTGCCACGGGAGCTGGGGTACAGGTCCCCTAGCCTGCCCACCTCGCAGGAACCTCCCCCAAAACTAGAAAATTTCCTAAAACAAAAAACCGAATCATTTTTAAAAAACCAAACGTTAAAGGCAGGATTATTTCTAAAAAAACCTTACCTTTCAAAAAACATTTTACAAAATAGTTTTATTCCTTTTCCTGGCTATGACCTAGTGTCTCGCCTAATAAACTATTAATTAATGATTATTATTATTATTATTAAACAGAGTTTACCAAAACTTAAATGCCAAAAGGCAACAAAATAAATTATACTTGCATTAAAAATACATTTAACAGACAATGTAATAAAACTTAAACACAAAAAAATTGAAATTACTTACACTTCGTTATCTATATTGCGTAACATAACATCAACATTAACACAACATGTGTACTTAATTTATTACCATACATGCTTACTCTTTTTACTATTTACCACTAAGCTATGACTTTATTTCTTTACATGGCATTTATCATATCACCTATGAAATCTTTTCACAAAGTTTAACTTTTTTCACAACAGCCATAACTCTGTCCTTTACATGTATAGAAATTGTATAAACTTTATACAATGAAATTCTTACAATGAAAGTTTAGACAACTTTATACAATTAAATTATTTATGCAATGAAATTCTGTGCAAAAGAACAGTTAAGGCGTTGTGAAAAAATGTCATAGGTGATATAATAAATGTAAAAAATTAACGTTTTTTAAAAACCATTATAAGTTTTTGAAGTCTATTCGAACATGCCATTATTCATTTTTATAGCAGGAGAACAGGGAATTGCAATTTCTTTTTCCAGCCTGTCTGAACTCAAATATGAACTGGCCGATGATGAGATTTTCCTTAAGTTTTCCAATATTATTTATACTTTGACGGAAGTTTCAGCCCCAGAGTGAGTTTTAACCGCTTGGAGAGTCCTCTAACACTGTTTCTATGGGTTTGAATTGGGACCTTGGTTTTTTGTCACATTACATAAAATAATTTCCCCCCCCCCTTTATAGAGCAGTATGTATACTCTCTGAAACCTTCAGATCCTGTATTTTCCCAGACTTTGTTTTCTCCTCATTCCAACACATAGATCTAACACCATCAGGTATATACTGATAATCCACCCACTGACATTCCTCTAAGGCAGCTCTTTTCCAACTGAATGGGACTTTCCCACTGATTGGTCATTAACACCTTGTCTGTACCTTGGGTGGGTACTTGATCCAATTATGTGTTTTCTCTCTGTGTAAACTATTTTCACTGCCTGCAGTCTCTCATATAAAACCCAGCTTCTAGGCCACTTCATGCATCTGAGGAAGTCAGTTCTTGCTGACAAAAGCTCATGCCAAAATAAAGAAATGTTGTGTTAGTCTTTAAGGTGCCACAGACTAGTTTTTTTTTGTTTTAGAGCTATAGACTAACACAGTTACTCTTCTGTAATCATTACAGTTTTGTTTATGGTGAATCTACATTCCCAGACTAGGGTCACAACCAAATCATTTAGCTCATTACACAAAGCCAAATGATCCCCTGCCAAAGGAGAGAGGTTTGCAATGATGTTGATACATTTAAAGTTTCCTGGGCACTCTCAATTTTTCCTGCTCCATTCTCTGAAAGGCAGGCAGCAAGGATAACCATATCCTTACCCAGGGATGTTATGATGGCATTCCCTGACAATAGTACTAGGGTTCACTGTAGTTTATAACGCTGCAGAATCAGACACCAAAATCTAATTTGAGTGGGAATCTACTCGTCTTATCTGCTCACATCTTCTGAAAGAAGGAACAATAGAGACAAAGTTTATAAAAAACTTTCTTTTCTGCATACTTGTAAAAAAAAAAAATTAGTGTAACAGCAACTATAGGATGATTGGTGCATAAAGGAACACATGAGAAAGAGGCTGCTTTTACACATGACAAAAATGGGGTATTATAAATTGCTTGAGATAATACCAGATATTATAATTGCTAGAGTTTTGTAATGTGTGAATGCACTATTTCCCTTTTATGAAGGGAGATCTCGCTGCATTGTAAGAGCAGGCTGCTTTCACACCGTACAAAATTAGTTATTATAACAACTGGAGATAATATCTGGTATTATAATTCTGCAGTTTTTTATAATGTGTGAATGCACTAATAGTCTACTTTGTGGTCTTGAACAGAGCTTATACAGACCTTACATCAGATCATTTGACAACTTTTGTGAAGTAATGACTAAGGAAATAAAACTGCTAATGCATTTCTCATTTGATTTCTTCTTGTATTACACAGACTTTGATTTCTTTTCTATTTTTAGAAAGAAGATGTGGATATAGATAGAAAAGCTTTCCTCTCTCCTCCCCCTCATGAGGTCTTGAAGATGTAGCTGTACCCTTGTCCTTTTAGTAACAGATCTACTCTAGAAAACCCTTCACTTTTGACAAAAATCACCCAAACACAAACTAATTCAGAGTAAAAGATCTTTGTATCAACTTATTAGCCTCGTCAGGAGAATATGAAACCATGATGACAGTATCTCCCTTAATAAGTACAGATAATTTGCATCTAAAAATATTAACTAGTATTGGCAATAGATTTTCTACATAGGAAACAAAAAGCAAAAGGGAAGTTGACATTTACTATCTCCCATGCAGCAGACAATCTGTGTATATAAATATTAAAATTCACTAATATCTGATGGCTATGCTTTTAAAATAGTGGAGACCTCTGCTGTATGCTCCATTGTCTTTTTAGCCACACACCATCATCATATTTCCCCTCAAATACAAAAGTAATTGCTGGCTAAAGTTAGGCAATCTAATCTAACCATGTGCTGAATTTTGCCCTATGCCTTGTAAAGCTTTCCCATCATTTACATGAATTTGGATGCAATACAAAATGATTCAATAGATTATCTTTTCATCATCATTTAAAATGCTGGTGGGTGGTTACATATTACCAGCTTTTGAGCAGTAAAGAAAGGTTTGAATTTCTTGTGACATGCTTTATTCTTTCCTAATATATAATAATTACAACATGTACATGTATATTAATGCTTTGGTCTACCTTGGATTTAATTAGAAAAAGAAAAGCAAACCTAACAGCAAAGCTTACACACACAGCATGTGCCATTTTCAGTGGTCCAACAAAATTGCTGTCTTGATATCTTCAGCCAGCTGACCTCTTTGTAAACACTGCTTCTAACAACTGGGCATCCTCCTGCTCCAAACACACTAAACCCGTAGCTAAAACCATTGATATTTTTTTTTTGTCATCTCAACTCACCTACCTTTTTGATAAAAGACACCACAAGAAGTTAAGAACTCAATGAGAAAACATATGTTACAGCAGTTTGATGGTGATCTGACCCGGAAAACCATGGTGGACACAGTACAGTCTGGGTCACCGAACAAACGTGTTCCCCTATTCTGCCACCCACATGGCCCAGGGAGGGAGGGGAGAAACACAAACTTGAGGCTGGCCTAGCCTTGCCTTTACACTGAGCCCAGCATCCAATCTCCCTGTCATGACAGGCAGCCATGGCAGCCAACAACAGTGGCTGGCCATGGTGGCCCCAACAAGGGCTGGTAGCCTGCTGTGGCACAGTTGGGCAGGCTTTAGCCCAGGCTGTGACCTTAGAGGTTTTCTGCGTTCAGAGCCTGGGCTAACCGCTGACAGGGCCTGGGACAATCCTGGGACAACATCTGGCGGTGCCTCCACACTCATGCAGGAGAGATCACACGGTGCAAAGCAGGCTGCTGTCGCATCTGTTTTTACCCATTGTTTAAAAGAACAACAAAAGCTAAATAATGGAAATGTATGGTCAATTTTTGATACGACAAAAGGCTATCAGTCAGGTTCCCTGAAGTACTGCATCAGGATCAGTGCTAATATGCTCACCAGAAACTGAGAAGTGGCAACATTTAAGGATAAGAGCAGTTTTTAGGTTAACCAACAATTAACAGTGTTAACAGAAAGCTTAAAAAACAAGCAAACAACAACAAATCCTATTCAAGCACATCGCTGGATTTTACATTAACTGTTACCACTGAGGAAAAAAGCATAGTCATCATCTTGGAAACCTTAGGCCCTTTTCTAACGGGCGCAGGTACATAGGGGGATGGGTGGGCAGCACATGGGGGGGTGTTCCCACGGACCTCCACCCATCTCCTCGCATGTAGCATCGGCCGTTGGCGCCTGTTGCTCCATGCGTTGGTGATGAGTGGAGGTGGGTGGAGCATGAGCACATACCCCCACCCGTGGCATTCCCACAGGCGCCCACTGATCCCCCCGCAGCCGCTGTGGCGTTCGCATGGGCGTCCCGCCACCCACACACATGTGCGGGGGGGGGGGGGTGTCCACATGAAAATGGCCTTAATGAAATTGCTTTTGCTCACTGTGTGGCATGAGTTAAAAATATAAGTGAAAAAATAATAAATAAATAAATGCACTGGAATGCTGCGAGAGAGACTTGGTCAGAAAAATTATGATGCCACCACATAAATCAAATGCACTCCTTCGCTAGAAGTACTGTGCTCAATTCATATTTGTAAGGAGGCTATAGAAATCGAATGGGTCCAAAAATGAGTGAAAAAACTGATGAAACAAATGGGGAAAAGTGGCAGACCTTGAATTAGTGAACATGGGAAAAAGGTGGGTGGGGGAGGAACATTGGGGGTAGGTGGGTCCCACTTCCTGGTTTCCAGAAGCAACAAAGGGGATGGGATGTTCACTGATGCAAGCATTCAGCAAACAGTGCCATGATGCCTAAGGTCTTTGGAGTTGTGGGGAGGGGTGGGTTGGTTGCTATTCCTCCACCTCTCCATCAACTCTGCCACTGATGGAAAGCTGCTAGAATTCTGGGGCTGCTTGATTTTGAGGGAAGACTAGGTAAGCGGGTCCATGAAAAGGACATACAAAATAGTATGGATACTTGCATTTCTCCTCTCTGTCACAGCACAAGAACAAAAAGCATTTTTAATTAAACAGAAAAGACATTTTAAAATGGATTAAAAATAGTTTTTATCAACACCACAAAGCTAATCTGTGGAATTCATTAGGATGACATATCACTGAGATCAACGCCTTCAAGATTTTAAAAAAGATTTCAGTATTTACAGGTAACATGGGAGTAACTTTACGCTAAAATTGGGGGTGGGGACACTGACCCATATAAACTTCACCCCCATCTCTAGAATTGCTAGGAACATGTCGCCGCCTATAACAACTCACATTGTAAGTAATAAGGACATCCACATTTGTAATACACAACACAAAATGAAACGAGATGGAAAAGACAAAGGCCATCAGGGCACAGGTCAACCATTATCTTATGGCATAAGAAATAAGATCCCAGTCTTCTGGGTATTCTTGTTAGGCGAGCAGGGCTACATCCAGGCAGGGCTCTGCGTTGGGCAACACTGGGGCGAAGAGGCAATGCTTTTCCACTCTTCTCCACCACATTCCCTGTATAATTAGTAGAGCAGCCTGCTTCTCAGTGATGAAAGCAGCTGCGGAGGGCTATACGTACACCACCAGTGCTGCACCCAGTGAGGATGCAGGTGCCACACCCAATGTAACAGCAAGTTTGTTTTGACAACATAGCACAGATCCCTCCTCGGAATCAAAGTTTAAGTTCTCCTATGGATAGTGTAGTCCTAATTATCCACTACAGGGTTTTATGCACCTTCCTCTATTATCAGAAAGAGAATAGGGAAAGTCTTGCATGGCATTTCCTGTGTCCTCAATTACATGGCATGAGCAAAGGAGAGTCATTTTAACCTATTGCATTTGAAAGGGGCTTCTTTCTTTGAGATAGTGCAGCAATGTTTTCTCATTTGATGGTATCCAAGATGGAGCAATATTCCTAACCAAGGATCCTACACTATAAAATGTCCTTTCAGCCCTTTTTGGAGAGTTCATGCCAAGCGAATGCCAGCAAAATTCTAACTACTGAAGTGGCACACAGCAAAAGAGATTGACTCCCAGGGTGTACATATACAAAACTATAGCGTTTTGCTGATTAAGCTCAGCACCTTGAATAATACCTAGATACAGAGGGGAAGGAAATTCACGTGGCAGAGCAGAGGAGTAATCTGGTCATATGTACATAAGTGATCAGACTGGTTCATTCCACTCTAGATGGATTAGCTAACCGCTATACTACAAAAAGCAGAGTGTACATCATCAACATACCTTAAAGGTGCTATTACTCCTCTGCCAATATTTTTTGGGCAGAAAGAGATGGATGCATTGTGACAGCAACAGCAACTGAACCACGCATCCTTCTCTCAGTTAATTTACACATTGGTTGGAAATAGATTCCCATGTAATGCTTCACATATATTTATATACGTGCATACAGATATATACTTGAGATGGAAGTAACTATGGATCATCCAGGAAGCACAAAGTCACCTGCAAATATAAGGTTTACATCTTTCCAATAAGACTGGGGAAATGAGGAACAGAAAGGTCACATGACAAACGAGTGGCAAATGTTCGGAGCTGGATTTGCGAGTAGTATAGTACTAAAAGTGCTTAGAGAGTACAAGCAAACACAAGATAGTGTTAAGCAAAACTTTAATATGAATACATTGCTGAAGATGTAGAATTGATTTACTGTATAACTACACACTTGTCTACTTAAATTGCACATAGGCGTATGGAATATACCCTTAATGACATTTTACCAAAATCAATATTTTTTTTAATTTATTTTGTCGTATTTTTAACCTGTTGCCTCTTGCCATAGATGCAACTCTACGTGGCTCACAACAATAAATTAAATATATAAAATCTTATAAAACAATATAAAACAGTATAAACATAAGGTGGAACCACATAAAACACACCCCACACCCTTCTCTACCTGACTCCCTCACCAAAGGCCTGGCGGAACAGTCAGGTCTTATACTGCCTTCAGAAAGAGGGGAGGTCAGGGGCTAAGTAGACCCCCATTGGGATGGTATTTCACAGCCTAGTGGCTGCCACCGAGAACACCCTCCCCATCGTTGCTACCCGCGAAACCCAAGGGACCTTGAGTCGGGCATCCCCGGTCAACCACAAGGGCCACACCACGGCCTGGGGTATGAGGCGGTACTGCAGGTAGGCAGGGCCCAGGCCGTTTAGGGCTTCATAGATCAATACCAACACCCTGAATCGGGTCCGGAAGACAATAGGCAGCCAGTGCAGTGAACGGAGCACTGGTGTAATGTCCTCGCAGCAACCCATCCCCGTTCGTAGGTGGGCCGCCGCATTCTGAACTAGCTGCAGCCTCCGGGCTATCATCAAGGGTAGCCCCAGTAGAGTTGTTGCAATAGTTCAGTCTAGAGGTGATAAAAGCATGGATGATGGTGGCCAGGTCAGAGTCAGAAACATACGGCCGCAGCCGTCGCACCAGATGCAACTGGCAAAAGGCGCCCCTCGCCACAGCTGCCACCTGGGAATCCAGGCAGAGCTGCTAATCAAGAAGCAACCCCCAGACTACGGACCTGAGTAGCTAGAGGAGGGCAGATCCCATCAACAACAGGACCAACCACACCTCCTACCCTCCCCACCAACATCACCTCCGTCTTGTCAGGATTCAGTTTCAGACGGCTTGCCCATATCCAATCCCCCACAGTCGCCAAACATTGGGTAAGCACCGAGACCGCCGGGTCTGAGTCTCCAGAAAAAGAGAGGTAAAGTTGTGCATCATCAGCGTACTCATGAAAACGTACGCCGAACTCCGTCGTGATCTTGCCCAAAGGCTGCATGTACACGTTGAACAGGAGGGGGACAGAATAGAACCCTGCGGGAATCCACACATGAGGTTCCGGGGAGATGATGAACACTCCCCAAGAACCACCCACTGAGTTCTCCCAGTCAGAAAAGAGCGGAATCATTCAAGAACAATTCCACCCACCCTAGCCTGGTCCCGCAGCCAAGCCACCAACATCTCATGGTCAACAGTGTCAAATACTGCTGACAGATCTAATAGAATTAATGATGATCTGTCCTGATCCAAGTCCCGGCGCAGGTCATCAACCGAGGCCGCAAGTTCAATCTCAGTACCAAATCCCGGCTGAAAGCCGGACTGCAAAGGATCAAGAAAACTGACACGGTCCAGATGTCCCTGAAGCTGCTGAGCCACCAGACACTCAATAATCTTCCCTAAAAAGGGAAGGTTAGAGACTGGCCAGTAGCTGGCAAAGAAGTCAATGTCAAGTGATGGGTTTTTGAGCAGAGGCCGCATCACCACCTCTTTGAGGCAGTCCAGCACTCTGCCCTCCCTAAGGGAGGCATTGACAACCCCGGCAAGCAATGGTCCTAACGTCTCATGACAGGCCTTAACCAGCCATGACGGGCATGGATCTAACTTTTTGTTAGCCGCCCTGAGCTGTCTGAGGCAGGATGGGTGCAGGGTATTAAATTTTTAAAATAAATTAAAAAAAATAAATAAATTTGCGAACAGGTGGCTCTGACAGTCAAGTACATCCACCGCCTCAGCAGGCGACACCCACTAAAACTGATCCCATTCAACCTGACACGGCAGGGCTTCTATCATCTCGGGTTCTCACATTGTTGTAAGTACGGTGTCGAAGTCGTGGTGAATTCAGGCGATTTTATTCACGAAAAAGTCGACAAACATGTCACAGCGAGTACTGGAAGAATCCAGTTCCAGGTGGAGAGAGGCCAGACTGACCAGACTTTGTACCACCTGGAAAAGCTCAGATTGCCACAACTTCACAGATGCTATGAGGGTAGCAAAGAACACCTTCTTTGCAGCCCACACAGCCACAGCATAGGTTCTTAAACTAACTCTATTTATTTTTATTTTATTTATTTATTTAAAATTTATACCCGCCCCTCCTGCCCATAGGGCAGCTCGGGGCGGCGAACAACATTCAATAAAAAATTTTAAAGAACAATTTAAAATACAATACAATGAGGGGGAAACCCCCCACCCCTCACCAAAAGCCTGACGGAACAGCCAGGTCTTACATACACGCCAAAACAGCAGGAGAGTGGGAGCCAACCGAGCCTCCTCCAGGAGCGAATTCCACAGCACAGGGGCGGCCACCGAAAAAGATCTAACATCGGTGGCCACCCGACTCGCCCGGGGAACCTCCAAAAAAGCTCCCACAGACGATCTCAAGGGTCGTACAGGCACGTGGGGAGTGAGGCGGTCCCGCGGTTAAGCAGGGCCCAGGCTGTGAAGGGCTTTAAAGGTTAAAACCAGCACCTTGAACCTGGCCCAGTGCTTTATAGGCAGCCAGTGCAGAGCCCGGAGCACTGGTGTCATGTGCTCCCTGCGA
>QEPC01010291.1:6044805-6086578 GCA_003113815.1 Sphenodon punctatus | reverse complement strand
AATGGGCACAAGGCACCGCTCCCTCCTCACTGATGGAACACACCACCCCATTGGACCATATCTCCCCCGACCTGTAACAATCCCGATAGCTGCGGAACCCCTCCCCTCCTCAAAGAACCGCGTTAGACACCCACTCTCCATAGGCTGCCCTGACAGGCCGGCAAGAGGGACCCCACCCCCCCTGAACCCACTCCTACCCGTTTCTGCCACCGGTGGGGGTTGCCCCTGCTCACACCAGGGGTTCCCCTCCACACCACCCCCTAACCTCCCTCTCCTGCCACCAGAGGGAGGTCAACAACCCCCGACACCACACCCCAACCCCCCAAAATCCACCCCTCCAATATTAAAATTCCCCACCCCATAAACACAGGACCCCACCCCACTCCTCCATCAGTCAATATCTTTACCCCCCACTCCCTCCCATGTAGGGGGAGGGGGGTGAGGCAATGTCCCAGCCTCTGTCACCACACAGGGGTGCTCTGCAGAAAAGATAATGTCCCTGGTAGCCACCTACGCTGCCTCCGTTCGCTAATGGCCCGCCAACGACACTTTGCCCTTTGGCGGCGTCCTTTGGCATCCTATGCTGCAATCAATCGGCTTCAGCATGAGTATGGCACCACCATCGCTCTAACCACCATCCCTCCTGCTTCATTCACCGCAGGTCCTCTATAAACCAAGACGACCTGCGTTGTTGGCGTTCAGGAAGCGGATGCCTAGCAGCCATTTGGTCGATGGCCTCAATCAGCAAGATGTACCAAAAAGCTACAAGGTCATCAAGGGAACGGTCCTCAAGATTGGGAGGTAGATCCCTCAGATCATTACGGAATGTCTGTGGTTCCATAAATATCATGATCAGATACGGAAATAAAGCTTTTAGACATTGTTGCATACAGGATAAGTTGCTTGTAGTTTAAAGAATAGCACAGCAACCACCATCAGTACACTGACAGCTTATTCCAACGCCCATTGAAGCCAATGGCATTCTTTCCATTGACTTGAACGGACTTTGATCAAGACCTTAATAAAATGACAGAAATAGGCTTGAATCAAAATGTGGGACATGCAGGTCTGAAATTTTGGTCCACATTAACCTCTTGAGTATAGTAACACTACTATTTCTTCCTTTTACTAAGATATGATGATCAAATTTGTGTTCTGAAATCAAAGAAGCATTTTGTTAACATGACTTCTAGGAAACAGGAAGCTGATCACACTTCTTTGTAACTATCACTCTTCTTCGTAATAGGCAGCACCATTGAGAACTGCTTTATTTTGTCTGAATTGT
Organism: Sphenodon punctatus; assembly: GCA_003113815.1. Taxonomy (NCBI): domain Eukaryota; kingdom Metazoa; phylum Chordata; class Lepidosauria; order Sphenodontia; family Sphenodontidae; genus Sphenodon; species Sphenodon punctatus. The sequence continues at coordinate 6,085,293 of QEPC01010291.1, read as the reverse complement.
CTACATGGCATTCCAGCAGAAGTCCATGACTAGACCGCTGTCTTCATTGTCTATCAAATATGTAGACATACTGTAACTAATATTTTATTTTGAAAACCAAATTACAAAATTCTTTAAAGCAAGGAATTTAAAGCATTTAAGGTAGCAAGGATTTCCTATTGTTAATGTTACTAAATATAAGCAGGCTGCAATAGCAATAACTTGAAACATCAAATTTAGGCCTTTTTCTAATGGGTCTGCGTGGGAGGTGATGGGGCAGCGGCTCAGTGGGGGGGGGTGCATTCCACAGACCCTCACCCACCTCCAGACATGGAGCAACCAGCATTAGCACCCATTGCTCCATGTGTGGGTGAAGCGCAGAAGCGTGCACACAGCCCCACCCACTGGAGGCAGCATTCCCACAGAAGTCCCCCCATCCCCCCCGCACCCGTTACGGCATTCAAATGGATGCCCACCCCCACACGTGTGAGGGGGGGCACCTCCTTTTGAAAAGGGTCTCAGTCACAGCAATACATACGCGACATATCTAAACACTAAAAGCCAACATGCCAACCATGAAAGAAAAGAGCATCTATATTTCCCTAGGATTTGGTTTATAATTTAAGAGTCCAGTTTCTATAGTAAAGCACAAGCTAAACATTATCAAAAGGGGGTGAAACCAGGTTATAAGTGATTTTACAGCTGTCTCCAAATATTATGTTTATTTGAAAGTGCAATTCTTCCAATAATCATTTAATGGGTCTTGTTAGTGTGGCTAGCTCTTTAAACTATAGCATATATCACAGGATTGCAATGTAAGGTTATCTATCTGTAGCACAGCATCACCTAGCTGAAAAATCATTGTCTGCAGGCAAAAGTATGTGAATTTGGCCACCTTAATCTGAATACGAAATGCTTTAAAATGTAAACTATGTAGATTGCATTGAAGATGCTAAATAAGATGCTATTTCTGTCCAAAATTAAAATGCCCTCAAACACATTGATTTTTTTTCCTTTTTAAAATATCTATTGACTGGGAAGGACTGCCAAAATGTATCTGAAAAAAGAAATATTTTTATAAAAAGCAAGAGACTACATTTTTAGCCAAAGTTGCCAAAATTATTCAAGGTCATAGAAAGTTATTTTTTACTTGCCGATTAAATCACATATCACTGGGATCAACGCCGTCAAGATTTTGTTGTTGTTAAGATTTCAGTATTTATAAAGGTAACATGGGAGTAACTTTGGGCTAAAACTGGGCGGGGGGGGGAAGATACTGACCCACATAAGCTTCACCCCCTATCTCTAGAATTGCTAGGAACATGTCCCCCATGTCTCCGCCTACAACAACTCACATTGTAAGTGATAAGGACAGCCACATTTGTAATACACAGCACAAAATGAAACAAGAGATGGAAAAGACATAGGAGGTCAGGGCACAGGCCAACCATTGACTGGGATCTATGGATACTAGCTTAGGTTTCTTGCAAAAGCTCTACACTGGCTGCCTGTAGAGTAGTGGATTGAATTTAAAATTGCACTGCTGGTTTTCAGGGTCCTGAACTGTATAGGCCCTGGCTATATTCAAGACCTCCTTCTAGAATCTCCCCCTGATGGTTATCTGTGTTCAGAAATCGCCCACTGTTTGGAGATCCCGCCATTGCATCTTAAACCAGCAGACTGGGCCTTTGCTGTGACACGCCCCTCAATATGCAACTCACTCCCTCCAAATGTTCATCTCCATTCCTCCCTGCTCATCTTTAAAAACACTTGAAAATTTATTTATTCTCCAGGTGATTTAGGATCCCCTGCTGGTTTCTCGTTGATGTATTCTGTTCTCCCTCTTTACCGTACCATTTTAAATGGACTAATGGCTTCATATTGTTATGGTGTTTTTTATGACTGTGAAGCACTCTGAGTGCCATTTGGAGGGGGAAGTGTGCTATAAAGATAAAAATTATTATGTTGATTAGTTAAAAGCATAAGAAACACTTAAGTAATGTGGGGGTGATGAGGCTCTTGCCTCCTAAGACTCTGGCAAACCTCCTTTGCCCCTCCTCTCCCCTACTTTCAACAGTCATGTATTACCCATGTTCAAAGGGGCTTTTACGGCCTGAATTCACAAAAAGAATATGAAAACAAGAAAACATCTCCAATACTGACCTGATTCTGGCTTACCTAAGTTTTCAATTATCTGTCATTGTACCTTTCATATAATGTAAACATGAATGTATGTAATGATGGTGCAATAGTTGAATTATAGTTATTCATATTGTGGTAGGTCGAGTTGATAATTTTAGTTGGAATTTCTGTATTTAAAATTCTTTTATTTGTCCTGAAGGTTATTTTTTGTCCCTAATGTGATTTTTGTCTTTGGAATGGTATTTTAAAAGAAACAAAACCACAATGTGGAGCTACTGGAGTGAGTGGAATGGTGGTATAATTCAGTTCGTACAAAATTGGCCTCATGGGATATTTCAGGGGTTTTAACCCACCCGTCATATGTATGGCATTTTGCATAATGCAGCAGTAAATTTGTGGCATTTACTGCAACAAATTCATGCACAATACTTGGACTCTCAAGTCTGCTTACAGTACATCAATGCATACAAACCATGTTAAATTTAATGCATTCATAAACACTTTATTATAAAAATGTTTCTTTCATGCAACATGGAAATATGATAACAAGATTCTTCAGGGACAAATGATCCTAAAGAATGTAATATCCCATATTTTATAGCTCACTCTCAAACTGTTTTATAAGTGTTCAGTCATCTGTTTGCTGAAGGTATCGCATAGAACAACAAAAGTCCCAATGTTAAGAATGAATGCTTTTATATTTCGTGCATAATAATCTAGGCATGAGTACAAACCAACAAGCCTTATATATAAATCATTTATATTTTAGTCTCAACGTATCCAGGCACGTGTGGCAGAAAACCAGTTGGAATAAACCTGCTTTCTTAAATTAGTTTAATTCTTAAATTAATTTTTTTAATTAGTTCTCCCACCACTTCAGGCTGCAGTCAGTCTCTTCTCATTGGTAGCAGTGTTTTGGTTCTATGACCCATCAGTGCCTGTGCAGGAGTACTTTGGCAACCTTAGGACAGAGAACTGCGATGTGCTAGGAGCGTCAAATACACGTGGGTGTCATGTATCTCATATAATAAGCATATATTTTTGGCCATCTGTGTTTCAATGTATTGAAAATTAGAATTAAGCCTTTGTATGGTGACCTTTTAGTGAACTGTTTGTATAATGACGTCTTAGTGAACTCTTGACTATATACTGGGAGAGAGATTTAAATTGTTAGTTTGTGGAGAATGTCCTTCTAACTTGTTTTAGTACTGGTGTTTTATCAGTTTGTGTCTCAGTGATTAATGACTCCATGGCACAAGCATCTCCTTTCAACTAGCTTCAAGGGGTACCTCCCCTTAAAGCAAAGTTTTAGTCTTAAATTAGGTAGCAGTAGGATTTACTAATTGGTCAGCAGTTAATTTTGAAGAAAACCTGACTGAAACTCCGTGGTCAGTCTCCTCTGTAACTGACGTCATCTGACTGGGCTCCTCAAGCAAGCAACTTATTATAAAACTCAGAGAAGTTCCTTGCTTGGGTAGAAGGATTCTAAATTGACATGACAATCTTTTCTCACCTTGATGGCAGAACTGGGCACAGAACTAGGTAATATGAAAGTATATTCTTTTGATGCATTTGAGCCAATGAATTAAGCTTATGTTAGCTTTTAGGGCTGTTTCTTTAAACAGAAATGTTTATTTAGATCATGTACCTGTAACTACGGATGTGCGAACACGGTTCGGAAGTTTGGGGTTTGGCCCAAACTCTGGGTGTCTGGCCCGTTCGCGAACACCCCAAATCTGAACCGAACCCCGTCCGAACTGACCGAACAAAGTTTGTGTTCCGAACGTGTTCGGGAGGGGGACAGGGAGGAACCCGGTTTTCCCTCCCCCCTCCAGGCTATGCGGGTGGAAGGGGCGCCGGGGAGCACCTCCCCTCCCCACAGCCCAGGATTTTTTAATTTTTTTTTTACCCACACCCCACCCCAGGGTGGTGGTGCCGGGGGTCTGGACCTGGGTCCAGCAGTGGCAGCGGGTCTGGTGGTAGCGGCACTCCGGAGCGCTTCAGGTCACTACTAGGCCTTCCGGGTCAAACCGGAAGGCCTAGTAGTGGCCTGAAGCACTCCGGAGCATCACTACCACCAGACCCGTGTCGCTGCTGCCACCAGACCCGGACCCCGACCTACCTGGTGGTGCCGGGGCCATGACCCTGGGTCCGGCGGTGGCGGTGCTTTGGAGTGCTTCAGGCCGCTACTAGGTCTTCTGTTTTGATCTGGAAGGTCTAGTACTGGCCTGAAGCGCCACCACTGGACCTGCTGCCACCGCCAGACCCAAGACCAGAGCCCCGGCACCACCAGGTAGGGCAATTCCTGGGGTGGAGGGTTTAAAAAAAAAATTAAAAATCCCAGGCTTGGTGGTGTGTGTGTGTGTGTGTGTGCTCCCCGGCGTCCCTTCCATCTACGCAGCCTGGAGGGGGAGGGAAAACCATCCCCCCTGCCCAAACGGGTTCGGCCCCCCCGAACGGTTTTGGCCCAAATGGGCCGAACTGAACAGTTTTGGGTTCAGCCAAACCCCGAACGGGCCGAACCCTGAACCCCCAGGGGTTCGCACATCCCTACTTGTAACTGACTTTGATTCTCTGTTGTAACATATTGGTACTTTTTATTTGAATTTAAGTAAACTATGCTTTATATTTATAACATTCTTTGTCTCATGATCTCAATTTATAAATAATATTGTCTTTACAATACTTTGCTGAGCTGGTTGGCTTTTAGCACAGTGTAAACTAAGTTTCCACATATTGGAAGATAGTCGCCTTATATCCAGGCCAGATTATGTCTGGCTGGACCACTAAGCGCATTTTCCTTTTGAGGAAACCGAGGCACAATGCGACATGAGAAACCGTAGCTGTAGCCTAGTGCAGTAGCCTTTTTGCAGTTTTAACTGCCAACTCCACTTTCCCATTGCTTTGTGGGTACACTGGTGAGATGGTTGAATTCCCAGAGGTTGGAGAATACCTGAATTCATCGGAGGCAAATTAGGGTTCATTGGTGCTCACAATTGTGTCTGGGATACCATGCAGTTTCAACTTATAAATAACCTTCCTGGACCTAGAATCTTTCAGACTGTCCAGCTCCCAGAAGTTGGAGTAGTAGCCTACAGTCACCAAAAACTGTTTTTTCTTCGAAACTGAATAAATCTACCCTTATCTTCTCCCACAACCTGATGGGAAGCTTGCATGGCATGAGCGATTCCTTCTGTTGCTGGTTGTCACAGGATCGGCAGGTCTCACACTATTCCATTAAGGAATGTAATTGTGTGCTCATTACTGGTCAATAAACACATTCCCAAGCCTGTCGAAGGCAGCTGTCAATGCCAAGATGTGAAGCATGTATCTTTTCCATTACACCCTTGCGCAAAGAGGCAGGAATTATGAGGGTTGGCTGCTAATATATTAGTCTATTCTTTACGCTTAACTCTTCTCTGAACTGGAAGTATGCTTCTGTGCCTGCAGGTGCCTGTTTTTGTCAGCCAGCCACCCCTTTAGTATAATGTTTGATTGCCTGTAGCTCTGCGTCTTGTTTGTTAGCTTCTTTAAGTTCCTGTAGCTTTGATTGGAAGACAGTGCAGCATATTTATGGCTTCAATGTCCTCATCCCCCAGCACCGCCTCCCCTGTGCCTAGCACATAGGCTCAACATAGCAGTCAGCACTCGGGATTTTCCAGGACAGTACTGGATCTCAACAATGTATTGCTGTAGTTACGTTAGCATTTGCTGCAGCCTTTGGGGGCATTGAGGAACGACCTTGTCATGATAGTCTTGAGTGACAGCATTATTACTTGGCGGCCAAAAGTAGATTGATGGAAACATTCCACCCCGAAGACCCTGCCTGGAACTCTCTCTCAATTTGTGCAAACACCTGTTCTGTTTCTGACAGGGCTCAGCTACCATATTCAATTGGGAGTTCCTGCAGCAAACCGGCACTAAAGCCTTTTTTGGATGCATCACATTGTAGGAATGGCTATTGTCCTGGTGGGTAGTACTGGAGAACTGGGGCATTAGCGATCAGTTCCTTCAACATGTGGTTCTGCCCAGTCCCACTCGACATTCTGCCTGGTCAGTTGGCGTAAGGGTTCTGCTTCTGATGCTACATGGTGGCAGTACTTTAACAGATAATCTATCATGCCCAACAATCTCTCTACTCCCTTTACATCTATGAGTGGTGGCATATTTTTGATCACATTGACCTTCCTGGGATCCAGACTTAGTCCCTCTGCTGAGAGTACAAGCCCATGTACATAACCTGGTGTTCGACTCTAATTTTTTCTTCGTTTAGCTTGATGTTCTTTTCTTTGCATCTCGTCAAAAATTTCTGGAGTTTTAACATCCTCGTAGGTCCCATGTGGCTTCCACGCAGCATATGTACGTGCTACACTCCCTGTAATGGGTGTGTGTGCATCCGCATGCATCACATGGCACGCACACATTCATCTGCAAAGCTTGGGATCAGCCCCACTGTCACTCTTTCCTTCTCTGAAAAGAAGGATGTCTGCAATGATTTTTACCCCACAGAGTCCTTCCAATGGCTGGTGGTGCCTTCTCTGAAACATCTCCAGAGCCGGCAAGATGCCCAATGGCCTTTGCAACCACCTGTATCAGCTGAAGGGTGTGGCAAAAGTTGTTAATTTGCTGGACTCCTCATCCAGCTCAATATGCCAAAACCCATCTCTGACATCACATGCTGTGAAGAGGCGGGCTTGGGCAAGGTCAGGCAGAATGTCTTTGATGGAAGGTAGGGAGTAGTGGTGTATTTTTAGTGCCCTAATTAGTGACTTTGGGTCTATGCAAATTCATAATTTGCCTGTTGGGTTTCTTTACAACTAGCATGTTGCTTATCCAGAGGGTGTAGACTCTTCCGGTGTAATGGTGCCCCGTTTTTGCACTCTCTAGTGCTTTGCCGACTGGCATGTTCAATGCCACTGGGAATCACCTCTGCTGTCCATGGATTCTACCCCCTTCTGTATCAATCTAATGGGCTTTTCCCTCTGGTTGCTCTTGCACATGGTACAAAAATGGTTCATTTTTCCACATACTGTGCAGTGCTGTTCAAATGCAGGACAATTCTCTTTTCTCTGCTCATGATGCTTGCCACAGTAGATACAGCTCAGGATAGATGCAGCTCTCTGACTTCCCTGTTTTTGGTCAGGGTGTGTCTGTCTCTGTCATACTGTATGAATTGCGGTGGGTGTTGGGCCTGTCATCCTGTCCTGTCCAGGTATTTATTTAGCGTTAAGTCTCCTTCTCAGAGCAACTGCTCCTGCAGCTGGTGAACCCCAGTGCCACAAACAATTCTGTCCTGAATCAGAGAGTCTTCCAAGTCCCCAAAGTTACACGTGCTTGCCAATGAGTGCAATGTGGTTATGTATGCATCTAAGCCTTCTACCTCCTGCTGGTCCTGTGTAAAGAATTTGTATCGCTCTACTGTCTCACTGTGCTCGGGGGAACAATTGGTGTGTAAAGCTGCCAATAAGGCAGACATTGTTGAAGCAGACATCAGCTTCAGGCTAGCACGCACGCTTCTGCCTTGCTTCCCAATGAGATAAAATATAAGCATTACCTTTCTGCTTTCTTCTGCCTATGTGTAGAGCTCAAATTCCTGCTTGAAGCATATCCATTCCTGGGATTGGTTCTTGTCAGCAAAGTGCTGCTGCTGGGGTTTTCAATCCATGTGCCATGGTCTGCTGGTTTAAAAGTCACTCCCAATGATTAAAAGGCAAACCGCTGCCACCATGTACCATTACTAGACCAGCATGGCACGAACAGGCTTTATTAAGCTATGCTTTATTTATTAATGAAACTATACTATATTGACTGGAACCTTGGTAGGGTCCCTGCAGTGCATCTTCCCCGCTTCTGGTGCGTCGCTGGCACTGCGCCCACTGCCCATCTGTAGTTTCATGGTGCGTTGTGCCTCTGGGTCCCTTGCTGCAACCTGATCCCCTCTTCCCAGTTCCATTCATCATGTTATATTGTATACCATGGAAGGAGGTCAAAGGGCACTTTTAGACGTAATGCTCTGCATGCAGATTTAAATAATCCGCTTTTAGTAAAGTTGTGTGGGTGGCATTTAGATGCGCTGCCACCATTGCAAACCGCAGCTCACGCATTCTTTTGAAACCACATTGGTAAAACCCCGAAATCGAGGTTTGACCAATGCAGTTTCAAAACAATGCGCGAGCTGCCGTTTGCAGTGGCAGTGACATGTCTAAATGCCACTTGCGCGACTTTTCTAAAAGCAGATTATTTAAATCCGTGTGCAGAGCGGCACGTCTAAAAACACGCTTGCATTAAAACCTCTGGTTGCCTCCAGTTACCTTCAAATATGGTGATTCAACTTCAAGGCTTGGGTTTAAGAGAACTTTGCCTCATAACATTTCATGCTAGAATAATTCTCTACTGAAAACCTCAGCCCCATATTCACTCAGCTATATTTTTTATTACTAGGTCTTACAAAGCCTGTATTTGTGATGGGTCCAAATCTGATTTAACACACATCTAAGCTTATAATCACCTGTTTTATCCTTCTTTCCTAGTCTGGTTGCCATTTAGAAGTGTCCCAGAAGTTGATGTGGTTCTCAAGAGACAATATACATTACAAAAGCTGTGCAATCACATCTGTGACAAACGCCAACTATGCAACACCAAGGTAGATACTTGTAAGAAACAACTAGACAGACAGACCAGAATGCCTTGTCTGCAGGGTTTTTATTGACACAAGTCTTCTGGGACCCAAGTAGTTTTGTTTCTTTCTTATATAACTCTGTTGCCTTCACTGCTCTGTGGAGGAATTATGGGTCACACAGCTAAGAACAAGTATAATAAAAAGGTATTTGAATTATTTTGTCTACATCAAAAACTACTATGGCTTCTTTCCCCAGATAACAACGAAAGGAGAGTGTGTTTATGACAGCACCTTAGACAGATTCTCTCCCCTCTTCATAGATGTGACTATGTGCTAGAGACATTTCTGCCTTATACAATCAGCATACTAGTAAAATGTTGTTAGAAGCTTTTATATTCACGTTTCTGCCCTTTTACACAGCACCTTTTCATTCAGGGACAAGTTTATATTACCTTTCCCCCCCCCCCCAAACACGCACACAGACGGAATATGTTTTAATTTTGTCACAATTTCTGCTGTTAATCACTTCATTGATAATATTCCATAGAGGATGTGTTGGTATGGCAATATGCTGGTTGCCTGAGATGGATTTCTGACAACTGAAATGGAGGGCAGAAACTGAGGGAATAGGACATTTGAGAAAACATGCACATACATACATGTAACATTCATAAGAAGCCATCTTCTCTATGAATGAAGCATCCTTTACTTTTGTCCTATTTAACTGCATTCATCTCTCCCATGCTCACTTCCACTGCACTGTTCCATATAGGCCAGCATCACACCTATGGATCATTCAACCTTTCATTTTTCTTGTTGTTTTCCTTGTTTCTGTCCCTGCAGATGCTATTCTCTAAAAGCTAGGAGGTGACAACATCAAAGAGAGGGTGCATTGGCCAGTTCACAGGGTACTTCCTTCTAATAACTTAACTTCATAGTGGTCCTTTTCACACAGACACTCTAACACCGATAAAATGGGTTACATTTTATTATACGTGCTGCAGGGTTGCAGATGTGCTCTAAGGGTGCCCTGCAACATGTATAATAAAATGTAACACCCATTTTATCAGTGTTAGCGTTGTGTGTGAAAAGGCCCATAGTTTCTTACAAATTCCCTTCTCCTCAACATGTGAACATATTCCCCCCTATCTCATGTTCACACAAGACTTGTTTACTCTCACTTGCACATGCTTTTCTTTGGCATTTGTTCGTGTTTTGAATTGCACATTTCTCCTTCAGCCTGCAAACAGACGAAATACTCTTTGCCCCACTACATGCAGAATGAAGTTCATCTACAGAATAATGAGTTGGTCTCTTGTGATTTGACACTCTGCTTTCAGATCAGGTTCTTCACAGCCAAAGGATTTCTATCATCCTTTACTACAGCAGTGATGTGCACCAGTAGCAAGTTGTTGCACAATCCTCAGCCTGCTTCCTTTTATGTCCATCTGTTGTGCTTGTAAACTGCATTTTTTGGCAAGGATAATTTTTAGTTTTCAAATATTTTAGCCTTCCAGTGTGAACAATACAGCTGCAGATTTTGGCCTCTGCATACCCGCTCACAGATGCAATTTGGTACTTTTTGAAATTTTCACCCTAAAAAGTACATTCATAGACTACCAGCATTGTATTCACCAGCCTGAAGATGTTTATGTTTGTTTGCTGTATTCTTACCCACAAAAGAGCAAGCACATGGGGAACCAAAAGGGATGAGTGTGAAGTTTTCAATAAAAGCTTCTTGTAGAGCAAAGCAGTTTGATCTGATTCAAGCACACAAGTTTTGCAAAACTATATGACTTTGTTAATAAAAGCTGCCACTGAAATCCTAGCAAATCTTTCTAAAATTTCAAAATAAAAAGCTATGCAGGACAAAATATTTGTAAAATACAATAAAAGCACAATGAGATAATTCATTCCAGAAAGCAAATGAATATATCTGCCCAATTGGCTCAAATTTACAAAGAACCAAAACAGAGAACTTCAGATAAACTCTATAATTCTGATGTGGATTTATTCCAGGCAACAGTTAGGCAAAATAACTGTGTAAATTGAAGACCAAGAATAACTAAAGAATCCCTACTAAAACCATGCAAATCTTCCAATCATTTATATTCCTAGCATTCATGACACATTTGAGTCTTTGACCTATTTAGAGAAATTTAAAGCAATTCAGAGCAATGAGGTAATTCTTGGGAATGACACACTGAATGTCAAGTCAAACACAGATGTATTTTATGTTGATTTTAAAAAACACAAATGCCAGTCAATCTCAGCAAAGGAAGCAAAAGCTGGCAAAAAACTCAGAGGCTTCTGTAGTCCTCGTCATTTAAAAAAAGAAAATTGTGAGATTTCCCAGATTTCATTTAGCGTGACGGTTATCAATATACCGCCAAAACAGGTCTGCTGAATGATTAACTGTTTTCATGCAAATTGTCAATTCCATAATATTTTATCATTCAGATTCAAATGCCAAAAGATTTATACACTTACCTTTGCCATTTATTGTTAATGCCGATGCAATGGTAGCGGTTACTGGCACTGGCAGCTGTGGCACTAAAGGATGTATTCTTGGCCTGCTCCCCATCCTAGCACGCTCTGCACCAGGTCCTAACAAAGCTCCAACTGGTTTTTCTGCTGCCACTTCTGCTGCTACAGAATCTTCTTGATCCTGTTCTATGTGGTCCAATTTATCAGAACTCTCATTCTGAAAACCATCCACTGCTGTCCTGCTCTTGATAGGGCTTTTGGGCACAAGGATTTTGATACCTGATTTTGCAAGATCCATATTTCTCCTGCCAGAAAGAGATGGTGAGTTGTTTTTTCGGAACTTTTGGCTGGCAGTAAACAACTGGTTATTTTTTGACTCATGGTCTTTGCCAATCACTAAGGATTTGGGAGACGTCTTTGCAAAAGAACTGTTAGTAGATCTAGAAATTTGCTTTCTGGCATTATTTGGAGAGGTCCTGTTTGTCCTGGTTAAAGTGCTTTCCTTTTGTTTTTCATTGTGGTGTCTATTAAATTCATGTATATATTCCTCACAGTTCACAAGGTGCTGTTCTGGTTCCCACGTGTCATCTTCACTCTCATATCCTTTCCATCGCACTAAATATTCTGTTTTCCCCTTCTTGTTTTTCCTCTTATCAACAATTCTCTCTACCTGTTGAAAGGAAAGTTATATATTACACATGGAAATGCATGAAGGGGTGGAGGATGCCAAGAGATCAATTACACAAAGTAACACAATAAAAATATTGTTGCACCTTTCTACAGTGTGGCTATGCTAGTCAGTTGCTTTCAGTGCAATTTCCTCCCGAACTAAAGTTTAAAAATATCTATTACTTTGCAAATGTATGTGTCTTGAAAGCAAACAAACAATCTCTGCATGAACAATGAAAAGAAATTGCTGGTTTTTTACGTAGTAGTGATGCGATTCTTTGCACAACCCATTCAGCATGAGCTACACATGAAGTTATTGTTCCTAATTAATTTTTGTTGCTTACCAAGAAAGATTCTGGACTAAGAGTCAGAAGACCTGGCCTTGTTTTTGGCTTTGTCAGACTTTTGGGGTATCACTGGGCATGCCACTGGGCATCGGTTATCTCAAATAGAAATTATGGGAAAACAGTGTTTGCTTTGAGAAGTAAATCACATCCCTTCAGTTCCATTCTTTCTCCTCTCTGGCCTATTCTTGTCAAACCTACTTAGTCCTTAGAACCACAGCATTTGACACTTCACTATCTTTAATCCTTAAACTGTGTCTGCCAGGTAGGAAAGTACTATCATCCATATTCATTTTTAAGCACGTGGAAATGAGAGTAAGGCTCTAATCTTCAAACTACCCAACCAGGGCTTGCACCAGTGCAATTCCAACTGAAATGAGTGGGGCATCTGTTAGTGTGGTACTTTAAGGGTCAGAAACTAAAGGCACAGTGTGTGAAAACAGACATAACGCGAACTCCACTTTAACATTTCTTATGTAAGTTGCAGGGCTGTATTGGTGCCCTATGCAGTCCTGCAACATGCATAAGAAACGTTTAATGCCTTCATCTGTGTTAGACGGCAGATATGCCAAGATTCCCTATTGTCTGAGACTATGTAGCTGTGATATGCTACAAGTAGATGATCTCATGCATTATTTATTTATTTGCCCCCAGTCCCAGGAGATCTGTGAAAAATATTTATATCCACTGCTGGAGGACAAAAGAGATTGGGACTGGCTTTTTAAAATTGCTTATATGTTGGCTAATCCCAGCAATATTTCTATGCATAAAGCTGCAAATTTGGCCTATGCCCTGGAGGTTAGAAGGAGTAGAGGGCCCAAAATTGCCTAGGAAATTTCAGTCTTTTTATAGACCTTATTCTATCTGTGAAAGCCTGTTGTTTATTATTATTATTATTAGCCATAATGTTTTTACTTGATTTGGATTTCATAGTAACTCGTATGTTTATTAGCTATTTGAGGCTTGATTGGAATATGTATGTTCTATTTTTATGATATGTGTTTACATATTTAATGGGTTTGTTTTCTTGTAGTATGATGTTATAACCTATGATTTTATCAATAATAAATGTTAAATGTTTAAGTTAATAAGAAATATTAAAGCAGTGCTAAAGTGGAGTTTGCATTATGTCTGTTTTTACTCAGTCACTCCATACTGCACTCTCCTGGGGTAAACATTCCATGTTTCATGTGGCTGCTCCTACCCAAGGATTAATTAATCCTTGCTATGTAGTATAGAGTAGCGGCTATTCTGAAATTTTACTATGGCCAAGGAGGGCGTGTGATAGCTGCCGCAATTGCCTTGTTTAGAACCAAGGTATTGACCCAGGCTTTGTATGCTGCCCCAGTTTGGAGCTTAACATACATAGATAAAATAGAGAATCAAAATGGCTTCTTGGCTTCAGTATTAGGTATTCTGAGGAGCTCCCTCCAGGTGATCTCTCGTTTAGAGACAGCCTCAGTCCCAGTAGGGACGTTAGTATCACAGCAGGCGATAAATTATTGGGCTAAGCTAACCACAGTCCCTAGGATGGACAACTCTTTAATAAATATGGCCCTGATGAGTGGTCTGCTGGAGCCATGGGCAGAACAAGTCAAACTGGTAATCCAATGGCTGGGACTGGAGGTTGGGACCCCTGGAAGGCTTGGGTTTAAGGCTTTTAAGCATTTAGCTCACCAGAGACCACAAGATCAAGCTAGGCAGACGGAACACTCACTGCTGGCTTCACAACAGGTCTCCCCTGAGCTCGAGATATATAAGCCCCAATCGGTGAGTCCCAATTATCTCTTCATGTGGATGGACCCAGATAGGCGTATGGCATTCACCAAATTACGCTGTAATTCGTTTCCCTCGGTGCTGGTGGAGGGGAGATATAGGGGCACTCCCAAAGCACTGAGGGTCTGTCAACTTTGTGATCAGGGGGAAGTTGATACTGTGCCCCATATTCTGTTGAATTGTCCTACGTTGATGGGTCTCCGGATAAAATACTTGGGGAAAATTTTGACGGACTTCCAATCTAGAGCCAACGTTTGGGTTCTGCGGAGGTTGTTGAGCCCTAATGACAATGTTGTCACCAGAGCTGTGGCTGACTTTGCTAAGGCTGTGTTGATTATAAGAGTGCCTATTCTTAAACAGCGGGGATACTTACCTTCTAAATGTAATTGATAATATTGGGCTATGAATTAAGGACCAGGAATTAGTTAGTCCGGTAGAGGCAGGGTGGATGGACTAAAGAACTAAAGCTCCCCTTGGGATAGCTAATATCTTGAGAAATGGTAATTCTCGATAATTGTATGATAAATGACTACCGCCTAGAACTTGGCCCAATAAATATACTGATGAATATACTATAGGATCGTTATTTTGGGAACATTTTTCCAGGGGTCAAAAGTTTCCTGAACTTAAGCTCCGAAGAAGAGCTAGGGCAAATGTATAGATTTCTATTACCTAGGGGATTGTTTGTTACCATAAATGTCAGATTTTAGGATTTTGTACAGTTTTGTTATTGTATTGTATTGATTTTATTATTATGTTATAACCAATGGTTAAAACAATAAATTTATTCATTCATAGTTATAGAGTAGGTGCGGCCACATGAACAGTTAAATACCAGAAAATGACCACATATTACCACAGGCCACTTTGGGGTACTGAGTGGCAATTTACCAAAGGAAAAAGTTAACACATGCACTAGTTTTTGTTGTTGGCTTTTTGTTTGTTTTTTTGTACAGTCTCTTCTGTACCAAAGAATGAAGCAAGTATTAGTTAATTCATGGGTAGAAGCTACCACACAATGGTTTTCATTCCAAGTCAAGTATATGGGAGCAGACTTGTCTGGGGATTGTCTACCTCTGGGTAAGCCCTGATATGTGTGAATGTATCTTAAATGACTTACTCAAGATCCCACAAGAAGCCTTTGGCAGCAGGAAGAACTGAACCTTGCGTTCTTGAATTTTCTGCTGTTCTTGTCTTTCACTATCCTTTCTCTGTATTCAAAAGCAGGGTATTTTTGCCACCAAGGAGACATCTATGGGTGAAAACAGACATGACGCTAACCACCCTTGGTTGTTATTTATGCATGTTGCAGGGCTGTATTGGTGCCCTATGCAGCCCTGTAACATGCATAAATGACCACCAAGGGTGGCTAAAGGGTGGTTAGCGTCATGTCTGTTTTCACCCATTGGCAACAGAGTGCCAACTGTGACAACACTAAGTGCAATTCCGACTCCAATGAAATCAACAGGAAGTTAGCGATCAACTTAAATGGAAATAGGATTGTGTACATGTATCTACCACTGCCTCCACAGCATAACAATGCTCACCTGCTTCACAGGAGTGTTGGGAAGTTAAAATCATGGCTATAAAGTGATTTTAAAAGACAGAAGGCAGAACAGAAGCTATTATTAAATTATGTTATTGTGTATGACAATTTTTTTGCTTACTATTTTGAATTCATGTCTTTAAAAATTACATATGATGTGTACTTGGACAACAGATGATGTGTCAAAATAAAGTACGCTTTGTTCAAGTTGCATAATTATTTTAAGAGCAGCAAATGAACGTCTTTGTGGCCTTCTACAATAAATTTTTCATGGTAGGCCATAGGGACTCCACAATGACATACTAACACTTAGACTTTTGCATATTTGTATTTTTCTAAAGCCACAGAAACCTTTTCCCAGCATCCTCTTAATAAAATACACCTTACTGTTCAAATATACATCATTACTATGGCAACACACAGACTTGTGTAAGAAGGAGGGCCAAAATGTTAAAACTACAACATTTGCGAATGGCTAAACAAATGATTGAAATGTTTTAATAATTAGTTTTATTTATTTATTTATACTTATACCCTGCCCTTTGAAAAAAACAAACAACTATGGTATACACAAGCCAAAAAAAGTGCTCACCTTTAATGTACTTATTTACGATGGATAATAGTTTAGTTCTCAGGAAATGACAGGACACTGCACACTTTTCCCTAAAACTACATATGAAAAACCAAAATGCTGACACAGTGAGCCAGTAGAATGTTTACCATATGGTGTTAGGGAATTATTTTTTTTAAAAACCCCACCACCAAGAACACAGGAGACTTTATTATACATATATTATAGAGCCACAGGAGCAGCTCTATAGTTAAGGTGGCTGCCTCGTGTTGAAATCACTAACATTCTAGTCATAAAATTGGGATGATTTGTTCTATCAGTGTGAGGTGAGCTTGGGTGAGGTGTAGAATCTGTCCAAATTTCAGACAAATTGGATGAAAATCAAGGAAGTTACAGACATTAATTTTGGAGGCAGAATGATATTTTCACCCCATGCAACTTTTTTTTTTGCTTATAGACACCAAGAAATTTAACAGTGCTCAAAAATACAAGTTCAATGTGTACTTTCTCCATGTTTTTAGATTTAGAAAATCCATTCTATAATTTTGAAGTTCTGATGTTTTGAATTACCCATTTTGGCAAATGGGGAGAGAGAAAAGAGGCTTACACACTGTCTGTTTCACTAATGTTCTGTTATGTGAGATTTTGTGCAGGCTATTGTTGTACGGACATGAGGTGATTTTAATTACAGGCTATGGATGGGATAGAGACAAGGGAAACTCTCTGGTAAGGAGGGGGTCTGCAAAGCAATTGTCCCTCCCTCTCCTCCCTTCCCATAAAATTGAGGCAACTGCTCCCAGGTGGGGAAAAAACCATCTGCTGATGAAAGTCACAGAACTAGAGCTGAAAGGAAACTCACTTGCTAGCTGTTCTGGTTGCAAAGTAAAGTCCCCAGCAGCTGAAACTGACAAGGCTACTGCTAGTTTTGAACCAAACCCTCTGGTGAAAGTGCCAAAGCTTAGAGCTGTAAAGGAAACTCGCTGAAAGCAGGGGGAAGGAGTACACTAAGCGCTGGGGTGGCCACGTCTTTCCACTTGCCCCCTGCCTGTGCCAGTGCCGAGGGACAGCAGGTTAGGAAGGCAGATCCCAGACTCAGATCTCACCCACCCCAGTCCTCCAGGCATGGCTCTCTGTGTCATTTTCAGCCTCTGCCCAAGCAGTTCTTCCCATGGCAAGGATGCCCGGCCACGTACAGCCCTCCAGAGGGGACCTGACCTGGCCTGTGTAGTGAACATTGGGCACGCACTGCAAACCAGGATGAGCTGAGACAATACATGTTTGAATTTGAAACATGTTGGCCTTTTAAGGCACCAGTGAGAGGAAGAGCAGGGAGGAAGCAGTCATTGCTTGGAGCACCCTAGGCTAGACTCTATGGTGCTGGCAGACCAGGACATGAGAAAGCTGCATGCAACCTAATTGATGGGACATGGCCATGTAGGTGCACATTAGCCTAGATTCGCCTGCTCGGTGGGTCCACAATGTCCCTGGACTACGCCATGAGTGGTAGTAAGTGGCGGGTGGATGCTAACATCTGGCAGACACCTAATAAAGAGGCAGTTAATAGCTACTGAACACCCACAAAGTGTGGGTTGTCGGCTTGCTTGTTTTTACCCATTGTTTAATAGAGATGTGTCCTTACCAGAACGTCAGGCCGGGAGGCTTCAGGGAGTGAAGGAGAAGTGGTGTACGAGTGACCAAAATATGCGGTGTCCACAATTATTTTTCAAGGGTGACCACTCCCTAATCTTTACTTTTAATGAGAAAGCAGATCTTCCGAGGTGAGAGTTTGCTACATTGTACAATGGTACACAAAAATGTGTGGCAAGAAAGGAGATTTAAAAAACCCAAAAAACTGTGCTGAGTCCAAGGGATGATTTTTGTGAGTACTGAGCAAGGAGGAGTATGGAATGAAGGAGAGTTATTACAGAAGCAAGGGAATCCGACAAAGCAGCAGTATTACCATCAGTTCTCCCATACCCATTGTATGACATACTCCACTGTATGACATAAGAGGGCAAATATTCCCTGCCCGTAATTATTCGTGCAGTGAGAAGAAGCACTTGAGCTGCTGCCTGAGAAAGGAACTATAAAATGAAGGAGAAATTGTGGCGACAATGGGCTCAATCCCAAGTATTGCAGATGCTGTGCGGAGCTGCGCATGAAGCCACATGCAAACTGTGTGGGTCCTCACTGCGGACACATTGTGCACCGCAAAAATTACACACACTCACAGGATCTGCAGGACATGGGATCGCAGCCAGTGAAGGCAGACATCAAGCACATAATATTGAGGCAGGGAGGAGCTTGTTGAGCTCACCTTCAGTGCTGCCCCCAACCTGCAGAGCAAGAGGATTGGGGCTGAAAGACCAAGGCAAAGCGTGGGTGCATGGAGTCTAAATTGCAAGTCAGCACAATACACGAGACTGTACAGCATCTTTACTGCTTTCACGGCATGCAAGTTAAGGCCTTAACTTACACATTCACTCATGCTCCAAAAAGCATGTAAATTGTAAGAGCCGTCTCTCAAACCAAGGCTTTTTGTTCTAAGACTATAAATAATGTTTATAGTGTGGATTTTCAGAGACAGAAATGACAGTGAGGAACCTCGCGCCCATTTATTTTACATGAATGTTAGGTACTTAATTGGCAATTTGAACCTTTGAAAATATACCCCATAGGAGAACAAAATACCATGTTCAAAAGGAACTTGGACTCCTTTAAGTCACTGTGGGTGTTTTCAGACAAGACATTCTCCACTCACTGCCCACACACTATACATGTTTCAGGGCTGCAGTGCTGCTCTATGGATGCCCTGCAACATTTATAGTGGGTGGGAGGTGAGTGTCTTGTCTAAAAAAAAAACACCCTAAGTTTTTTTGGGCATTTTCAAAAATGTTCAGTGACAAGAAATGAAAAAACCCCAAATAAAACACCAGCATCTTGGTCTTGTCTCATCATCATTTTTCTTTGCCAATATATCAACTCTGTCAACCTCCTCTTAGTGTCCTAAAAGAAAAGGTCAAAATGAATATGAGTTATGAATACAGGAAATTAATGTTATATTCTCTTAACCTCAAAATCTTCATAATGAAACTCCACTACTAATGGACCAAAACATTAGGTACATGCGTTTTTTAAAGTAATAGGCAATTTCTTCTGCACATGGACAGATTATAGATCTTAAAAACATAAAAGCAAGAATAGGTTCTCATCTGGGAGATTCAGAACAGCAAGCTGGTAGTCTCTCTGTGGGTGCAGCCACATGATGGACTTACTTGTGCCTTGGGCAGCCTTATCCCACTCCAGACAGCCTGGTGGCTGCCAGATGTTCACCCCGCCATGTGGCAGGGTGGGGAGCTCGCTACTATGTGCTGCATCCTCAGAAAAAAAACGGAGGACGGAGCACATAGCAGCCTTGCACAAAGCGGGGTAAGGCTGCTCAAGGTTGTGTGCTTGGTTCTAGTCTTCTCTGTTGCATGGCAAGGTCCGCTGTGGGGGTTTGAGAGGTGGATGCTACCTCCCACACAGCCACATCACAGCCAGATTAGGGTGTGGGCCAGGGCCGGGTGCACGCTTGTGTGGGTTTCATCCACCCATTTGCAAGCTAAGCTTATGATCAGAACTAGGGTGGATGATATTAATCTTCAGAGTGAGAGAATGGCCCTAAGGGATCAAAAAATTGCACCATGGTGTACCCTCTTTTTAAGATGGGACCTGAATATGAGTCTTATTTATCGAATTTAATTAATTTTAAATGTAGAAGAGCATTTACAACAGTAAGATTTGATATGATGGTTACCACGGTGCAGGAAGGCCGTTATTTGGGTATCCCCTCTAATTTCCGTCTTTATTACTGTGGACAAACCAAGGTAGAGGATCTTCCTCGCTATCTTCTTCTATCCTACCCTAAGTCTGCAAATCTCCATAACGAGATATTTGGGAGTTGGTTTGAGGGCAAGGAATATTGGGACCCTCTTGCATGGCTTTCTCTGATATAGAAATCATGCAGAGGGTGGCCTTTTTCTGCCTTAAAAGGAGCTGACAAAATGATGCTGATGATTTATTGATACTCACTATACAGGAGTAATGATGCAGACCCCTGCAATGTAGCTTTGATTCCCCTCCCAGGGTTATAGTTGGACTAGGTATTATTGTGGTATTAATTTTATAATCAATTTTATGCTTATGTTTTTATATTGTTATGAAATGAAATGTTATAACCTTTGGGTTTTTAACAATAAAATTGTTTTATTGATTAATTGATATAGCTTGTGTGGGTGGCATCTCAGCCCACCATGGGGCATGGTGGGATGGCCTCATGGGAGGGGCCACCCATCTGTCCTGCTCCCCACACTGGCCACAAAGTGTGGCAGCTGCAACTGAGTGGATTGAGCCCTCTGCAGCTTGTGTGGAAGCACCTGCTGTGATTTTAGTAAATTATATTGCTTGGCACTATGTTTGAAACAAGTTTTAAGTACTATAATTAGTAACAGGTTCCTTCTGTCTTTAGTTCCTCTCAAAGAGGTGTTAATTCTTTATACTAAAACCATGCTGGCAATCACCACATCCTACTCATGAAATCCTACTCATGAAATTCGTAAATTGTCATGGACGGATCATTACCTCCTTCAGGCCAGTATCCTGGCACATCTGCCCCCAGAAAGAATGGTTCGCCTCCAGAGATTTATGGAACCAGAAAGGTTCCAGAATGCTCTTGGGGATTTACCCTCTGATCCCGACGACCGCTCACTCAATGACCTTGTGGGCCTTTTGGAACACCTTGTTGTCCGAGGTCATTGACTGGGCGGCTCTCAGCACATCCGCTTCCTGCACGTCAGCAGCGCAGGTCCCCATATTACTGATATGCGCTGGCTGAAGCAAGAAGGATGGCAGTTGGAGCAACGGTGGTGCCATACTTGCACTGAAGCTGACCAATTGCAGCATAGAGCTAGTTTAAAAGCCTATGCAGTGGCTGTGAGAGCAGCAAAGAGGGGGTTCTTTGCTGCTCTCATAGCGTCTGCAAAGTCATGTCCAGCTGAGCATTTCTGGGTGGTGAAGGGGCTGGTCAGTCCAGCCTCCCTCCACTTGGAACTGGAATTTTCCAGTGCTCGCTGTGACCAATTTTTTGACTATTTTGCAGATAAATAAATCGCTCGTATTCACCACGACTTCGACGTTGCGCTTAGAATGGTAGGAGAACCAGAGGTTATGAAGGCCCCATCTGGTCCCGTTTTATGGGATCGGTTTCAGTGGGTGTTGTCCATTGATGCAGAGGATATCCTTAGGGCAGTTAGAGCTACCTGTTGCGAACTGGACCCGTGCCTGTCCTGGCTGGTCAAGGCCAGACGGGAGACATTGGGGCTGTTGCTGGCGGAGGTGGTCAATGGTTCCCTTTGGGAGGGCAGAGTGCTGGAATGTCTTAAGGAGGCTGTGGTACAGCCTCTGCTCAAGAAACCATCGCTTAACATGGACTCCCTTGCCAGCTATTGGCCAGTCTCTAACCTTCCCTTTTTCATTTCATGTTTAATTTATATCCCACACTCTATCATTCAAGAATTACCCGAGGCGGCTCACATAGAGTTATCATAATACATAAAAATACATAAAAAGCATAATACAGCAGCATAAAATCATTACAATTTCAACATGACCACCCCCCAAAACATCAACCCTACATAACTGTACAACAGAATACAACCATTCCACCAACAGCTAATATATCATCCTTCAATCCAGCAGTCCTCTGATAAATACACGCAGGCAATATCAGAGGCCCTGCCTTACTACTTCACACCTCCACCCTGCTGACACCAGGGAGAGGTCCCTTCTCCACCTCAACCCCTTCCCTCTCTCCAGGGGGAGAGCCCTCTCCTAAACAAAAACACATATCCCTCCCCTTCTGTCCAAATACTAATTACCCCAGTGCTAGGTCCTACAACCTAGGTCCTATGGTTGAGCCCCATACCCCCCATCATCTCCAGAAAAAAAGGGGGGGGGTTTAAGCACAACCAACCCCCAAGTCCATCGCCAATTTCCTCCCCTGACTCAGCAAACTTCTCTAGGGCCCACTGCCACCGATTTCATCACCACCAGCCCGCTCATTTCTACCGCTGTCTTTAATCATCTCAGCACCCGCTAGACCCGGAGCACGGGCGCTTGATGCTCCATGGATGTTCCCAATTTGACCCTTAGAACCATAGGTTTGGAAGGGACGAGCAGGGCCTCGTCTCCGCCTTGAAATGTTTCCCTTCTGCTTGGTCCTTCTCCCCTCCCCTGGACACCTGGTCCTCTTAGTCCTAGTGGGACCCGGCCTGGCCCTGCCGCCCTCACTGCTGCCACCACCCGCTGTCAGGTCTGTTGTTGGGGGGGGGAGGGGGGAGAAGATGTTCCCCTTTACAGTGCAGCCAGTCCACCAGCTGCCTTTGGCCTCTCCTTGCTGAACAGTCCTGCTGTTTTCAGCTTTTCGGCAGTGGCGTCAGCGGACACCCCAAGGCCCTCCACAGATCTTCTGAGCCCTTCCCAGCTCCAGCACCAACGTCCTCCCAGCTCAAGAGCTGCCGAAGCAACAGAAGGCAACAAGCTGTAAGGAAGGCAGCCCGGTGCGCTGCAGGACGCAGGGAGAGGTGCTCACGGGGAAGAACCCCCCAGCGGGACGCCACCAGGCCCCAAGACAGAGCGCCCCCAACCACACCAGAACCGCAGCCTCAGGAGGCCACAGGAACGCCGACAACGGCGGAGACAGGGAAGCGGTCAGTAGCCATGCCCCCAGCACCATCACAGGTTCAGGGACTCCCCCCGCCCCTGGTGAGACGCTCGGAGCGTCTGAGAGCACGCACAGGGGCGGGGCTTGTAGCACATAAGCCAGCGCCGCACATACAGCGGCTGGTGATTTCTGAGAAACTGGTCCCCCACCTTGCTTGCTTTGTGTGAACTGGACAAGTGCCTGTTTGAACGTGAAGATTCTGTGTGCGTGGACCCTTCCTCCCCCGGCTACCAGATACGTGTGAGATTGTGAGACAGTGAGTAATTGGGTTTCCCTGAGTGTGTTCCCCCGTCCCTTGGGCTCCTTCCTCCCCCTCCCAGGTGTGAGTGCCCTTGTTCCCCTACCCTTCGGGGGTCCCCCTTCCCTATCTCCCCCGGCACAAAACCGCACCGTGTTCCCTTCCCCCCTCTTGTACCTGGAGTGTGGTGTGTTTACCCGGATAGGGTGTACCTTGGTATCCCAGGACTCGCTGCCCTATGATGATAGGGGTCTGTTCTCTTTAATTAGAGGTGAAGACGCACACACTATCCTGACGGGCATTCTATACGTTGGGCGCGTGCCCCCAGGACTGGGATTATACCGTGGTCACGAGTGGGATAGCGTGAGTGTGACCCCAACACCTCCCACCCCGGTGACACAAACGTGGCTACATCTGCAACACCCCCGTCAACGGCCCCAGCAATGGCAGACACCCTTTGGTGTCGCCCTTCGGCTGGCAACCAAGGGCTCCAGCCCTGGTGTAAATACCTTTATACATTCCCGTTGTTATCTCCAATAAATTGCTCAATTCATCTCCATTCTTACTTGAAGAAAAAATGTCCCTGCAGTTACAGCGGGGAAGGTCAGGGAAGGTTTTAGGGAAGGTTATTGAACAGGTGGTGGCTCAGCAGCTTCAGGGGCATTTGGACCTCATCAGTTTTATGGACCCTTCACAGTCCAGCTTTCACCTGGGTTATGGCACTGATACTGCGCTTGTGGCCTTGGTCAACGACCTTCACGTCGGGAGCATATTACACCTGTGCTCCGAGCTCTGCACTGGCTGCCAGGCTTTTGGTGGGGAAGATGGGTAGTGGGTGGGGGGTTTGGGGATTGATAGCTCCTTTTAGTTTGCATTTTAAATATATTTATAGTATTTTGAATTTTTATTGTGTTTTATAATGCTATTTATGTACATTTGCTACATGTACGCCGCCTGGAGCGGCTTGAGGGTGCGGGATAACAAATGTATAAATAAATATAAACTCCTAAATGGCCTGGGCCCCACATATTTGAAAAATTGCCCCCACCCTTGTGTCTACCACAGCCTCCAAGGTGTGCTGGGAGAGCTCTCTTGTGCATAGCATCTACCTATCAGAGTGACAGCGAGGAGGCACAGAGAGACATTCTTGATTGTTGCTCCAGTATTGTGGAACTCTCTTCCACTGGAGGTTTGTCAGAGACCGAGCTTGCTCATCCTCCAGAGGAAATGTAAGACAGCTTTATTTGGCCAGACGTTTGGAACACAGGGATAGAGTTTGAAGAGATTGGGATAAGGTTTTTTAAAAGTTTGGGATGGGGGATTTTAAGTATTTATGTTTTTGTATGTCATAACCTGCCCTGAGTCCTTGGGTTAGGGGTGGGATAATAAAATCAAAATAAAATAAAATAAAATAAATAAAGGTTTGAAGAAGTGCTGTGGAGAATCAATTTCAGACAGAAAATAGGGTGTTATAGAAAGCAAATATATAAAAAAATTCAGTGAGTGTTGGACAAGTTGTGTTGGATAGTAACAATTCATCATGGCGTCTGATGGATAATTGTCTGGATTCTTTGAAACCTAACTTATACTTAAAATATCTTATTAACTAAGAAAAAACTATCATTTTAAAACTGTGATTTCTTAATTTCTTCTAAATTTCTGATACATATACAGAACATCCATAAACATGTTTCTCCCCACTGTTTATTAAAATATGGGGAGTAGCTAATAATGAAGTAAATCAAGTAAATCTCTTATAATCAGACAAGGTTTTTCAGAAGTGCCCAAGGAGTCTAACCCTGCTTTCAGAAGGGACTCTGTCGCTAAGGACTTGTCAATATATAATTCTTGCACCAGAAAGTTTACCTGCTGGTTCAAAATTAAACCACTCAAGGAGTGGAGATAGATTCGGGAAATTCAGTGTTGCTTAGCATGCATGCACATTGCAGAAGAAGCAAAAGGAAAATGGGAATTATTTACTTACACAAGTCCAACTTTTGTGTATCTGTGACCACTTTCAGACATTCCCCCCCCCCCCCCCCGGTGCATATTCTGGCTTTGGGGGGGGAATGTGCAGCCAGGATATGCAGGGTGATCGACTGGTCTGAAAGCCTCCCGCGCGACTTTGCCGGCAGACACGTGCAGTGATGCAGAGCAGGAAATCGAACTCTGCATCCCTGCTGGCAAAGCCTTGCCCGGGGGGGGTGGGGTGGGGGGCTTTCAGACCAGCCAATCCCCGTGTATATCCTGGCTGCACATCTTCCCCCCCCCCCCCGGCAGCCAGAATAATCCCCGGGGGGGAGAGGGGGATGTCTGAAAGTGGCCTGTGTAACTGAACACCCTTAGTGCCCATGGGGATGAAGTAAGTTCCCGGAGGGGTACAGCCACTACTGAAGTAGTTGACTTAACTAGGTGTCTGACCTTTTAAGAGGCCAAGTGGCTAGTGAGCCAACTGAGGATGGCCGAGTGGCTCCGGTTGGGCATGGCAGGAAACTGCAAGCTGGTTGTGGTCAGGTCTAGAAGAAGAGTCTGAGCTGTGAACTCAGAAGAGCAGGAGATAAGGGAGAGATTAGGGAGAGGTATATGTGAAACATACCTTGGAGAGGGCCTGCTGCGGGGGCCAGAAAGTGAGGGTTCACCCAGAGACCTTATAGACACTGAGCTTCCCTGAGGAAGTTGGCTAGTTGGGAATGGGCCCAAGCCAGAGGTGTCAAAAGGAGCTGGCTTGCAGACAAGAAGTCACCAGGCCTGGAGGCCTGTGCTATCAGGCATCCAAACCTCCTCATGGGAACCCACCATGAAGTCCAGAGAGGTGCCTCAGGATAGATGAACTGTGTATGGACTATTTGTTGTTTCTATTGATAAAGGATACTTGGCACTGTATAGTAAACACACTTTGGGGAAGCACAAACTCAAGGGTACAGATTCTGAAGGGACTTCTCTGAGTAGGATGTGGCCCCTGATACAATATGTTTGTAGTTTAAGAGCAGGTGTACGAGTACAAAGAGTTGGATGTAACCAAGTCTAAATGCTGAAAATCTCTTTACAGTACGGCCCCAATCAAAGCACTGCATATGTAATGCATATACTGCATGTATGCAATGTGTGTATGCCACACACCTGGTGAGCACAACATGAATGCCATGTGTGTATGCGGTGTGCATATGCTGTATATGGTGTGAACGTGACCCTGGGTCAGGGCTAAAACTGCATGTGGGGAAAAACCCACTGGATTCCATTTCTATAGGTGAACTAAAAGGGAATTTATTTGAATTATTATGGTAAAACATTCAAGCTGCTCTTGTCAGCACAGAAACAGAAGTAAAGTATGTAGGAAAATTACAAACCAGTTTTAAGAATTACATGTGAAAATCTGCAGCACAACAGAACCTTTCAAGAGAGCACAAAAAGACACGGACTGGATCCTAGAAGCAGCAATAAGAAATGACCTCCCCAAAAAGACACACACAAGGGAACAAGAGCGTTACACTAGAGAAAAGCAGCGCTATTGCAGATTAGTGTTACAATAAATAGCGGAAGCAGTAGAAAGAGAATGTTGATGCTAAAAAGGTCAAAATCAAGAAAGTAGTAATCCAAGAAACAGACTTGGCCAGAAAAGTTCAAAGCGCTTCAGCAAACAAGCATGAAATATCAATGGTTGGCATAGGTACGGTCATTGATGTAATCTGTACACTGGATGTTTTTAGACGGACGGGCTGCCCTGGTGCTGGCCACACCAGCCCACTTCACCCTGTGGGCTGGCCTGTCCATCTAAAGGTGCTCCGCCAGATATGGAAGCAGAGGCCAGCCCTGCTTGCAGCGCTCTTGAACATCCCAGAGCACTGCCTGTAGAGTAGGCCAGCCAAACCCGAGGCACCAGCCTGAGGCAGAGCTGCAGTCCATCTACTTGGCAGACCCACACTGCAGCTCTGCTTTTGGCCAGCTGTTGTTGCCCAAGGGAACACCACAGCGTTACGGGCACCAGCCTAGACTGTCAGGCAATCTGCCCGCAACTCTGGTGTGTGCGTAGGGGTGCCACGCAGGCATACCGCAGGCCTGGGGGAACTGCTGGATCCATCTAAAAATGGACCCAGGCGGGGTTACAACTGGGTGAACCAAGGGGGGCACCCTCAGAGCAGCAACCGGGGTAGGCAGCATCCATGTCTGTCTGTTTATACCCACTGTTTCAATACATAAACTTTTTAAAGTGGTGTATTTTGCCAAAAATGAGTCTTATACTAATTAAACAAAATTGTTACACTGTTAATGGCAACACATGTTCATTGCAACTATCTCAAGTGATTTTATCAGAATAGTTTTTTTCCTTCATACTTTTTGAACTTTCCCACCTTATGCAACCAAAGAAAGCCCTCCTAAAGAGATATTCAGTGAAGTCCAATTTTGTATTTCCATGTCCCATCAGAAAGCAACTTTGCTTGGAGGTTTCAGAATATGCCACCAGCAAAAATGAGGTTTACTTACCAGTAATTCAGTTCTTCAAGAGAGGTAAGTACAGTTCTTCGAGAGAGAGCTCAGCATATTCTCATTCTTGGAATTCCCTTCCTGCTTCGCAGGTCACTGGAGCCTCCTTTGCATCAGCAGTTTCCAGGCAGATTTCCTGGAATCATCTAGAATACTGTCAAGGACTCTGCCTGGGCATTCCCCCTCCCTCCTTCCATCCTCTGCGCGGACTTTTTGTTTCATGAGAGGCGGGAGAGGATAAAAGGAGGGGGCAGAGCTCTCTGCGCCTCAGCTCCTTCCAGCCTCCGGACGTCAGTCACACTGTGAACTCCGAGCCAGAAGGGAAAGATGGCAGGGTAGTGAGAATATGCGAAGCTCTCTTGAAGAACTGAGTTATGGTAAGTAACCCTAATTTCATCTTTGAGGATCTCTGTGATTCTCACTCTTGGAAGAGTAAGAAGAAGTCAACCACTTACCAGGGGAGAGGAGGGAGTGAGAGATGCTTTTATGAAAACAGCAAATAAAGTACGTCCTTTCAACAGGAAAAATCAGCACATACTGCCAGGTCCAGAGAATAATATCTTGAAAAAGAATGCAGTGAAGACCAAGTAGCTGCTCTGCAGATGTCTAGGATGGTAACATTTCAGAAATTTGCTAGCGATGTGGCCACTGGCTTGGTTGAATGTGCTGTCAATCCTGCAGGGGGATCTTTTCCCACTATTGTGTAACAAGTGAGAATGCACTGCAAGATCCACTTCGATATCCTCTGCAATTACACTTTTAACTCCCACACATTGTCCCCTGAAAGAGATAAAGAGTGAATCCAATGCTTGGATGGACTTGTGCAAGCTATGTAAAAGGATAACACTATTCTTAGGTCCATTATATGCAGTGTTGCCGCGGCTTGGCTTACATTAGGCTTGGGAAAAACACACTGGTAAGGTTATTGTATGGTTGACATGGAAAGAAGAGACTACTTTGGGTATGAAGGATGGATCTATCCTTAAGTCAACTTTGTCTTTGTGAAATACAAGAAACGGTAGAGAAGCCCATAAGGCTGCTACTTCGTTCACCCTTCTCACCAAGGCAACTGTCAGTAACAGAACGGTCTTTAAAGTGAGATTTTCCAACATGCATGTTGTCATATACTCAAATGAGGTGAGCTTCAGCCAAGCAAGCACTAAATTGACATACCACAGAGGGACTGGCTGTAAGACTGGCAAAAATGTGTTTTTGAGTCCTTTCCAAAAAGCATGTATAAAAGGTGTGAGAATAAGGGTTTATCATCAATAGATTGTATATGGACAGAGATCACTGCTAGATTAACCTTTACCGAATAAAGCATCAAGAGGGAACTCTTCATATGAAGAAGGTAGATTAGGACATCATTGATCCTCAGGGAGTATAATGGAATATTCTGTTCGGCACACCATGCTATGAAATGCTTCCATTTTGCTTCACAGTATACTAACTGGCTTTGGGGCATTCTGCACAATCACTGCCACCTCTAGGGATACAGGAGTCAAGCAGAGAAATGCAGCATCTCGAAGTTGTGATGTACAATTATGCTGCTGTCCCTGGAAAGCAGATCATTCTGAAGTGGTAACCAGGGGCGGTGTGCATTGCAGGGCACCAGGGGCATTGCCACTCCTGGCCTGATCCCCCTCCGCACACTCTTCATGCTTTTAATACCGTGGACCATGGGCTGCTATTGAGGCGGCTGCGTGACCTGGGGGGCCTGGACGGAACCATTCTTGAATGGTTCCGTTCATTCCTCTTGGGGAGAAGTCAGCGGGTGGTGTTGGGGGAGGAGACATCGTGCCCCCACGCCTTATTGTGTGGCATTCCGCAGGGTTCTATTCTGTCTCCGTTATTATTTAACGTATATATGCAGCCCTTGGAGGAGGTCGTGAGAGGGTTCGGGGTGCGGTGCCACCAGTATGCTGATGATACTCAGCTGTACCTCTCCTTTTCAACTGACCCAGACCCTGCTGTCTCGTTGCTATCCCAATGTTTGGAGGCCATGGCGGAATGGATGCGGCTGAGCAGACTGAAGCTCAAATCCGATAAGACGGAGGTGATGTTGGTGGGGAGAGCGAGGGAGATAGTGGCCCCTCTGGTTGGGGGGGGGGGTGTTCGCCCTCCTATAGCTCAGCAGGTTCAGAGTCTGGGGGTGATATTGGACGCAGACCTTTGTCTGGAGCGGCAGGTAGAGGCAGTCGCTAAGGCTGCTTTTCGCCAGCTATATCTGGTTCGTAGGCTGCGTCCATTCATCTCTGGCCCGGACCTGGCCACCCTCATCCATGCCTTCGTCACCTCGAGGCTGGACTACTGTAACGCGCTCTACGTGGGGCTTCCCTTGTTCCTGGTCCGCAGGCTGCAGCTGGTGCAGAATGCGGCGGCTCGCCTCCTTACGGGGATGGGCCGTCGAGAGCATATTACACCTGTGCTCCGAGCTCTGCACTGGCTGCCGACAGCGTGCCGAGCCAGGTTCAAGGTGTTGGTGTTGATCTATAAAGTCCTATACGGTCTGGGCCCCTCATACCTCAGGGACCGCCTCACCTTCCGTGCCCCAGGGCAGCTTCTGCGGTCTGCCGGGGGTGCCTTCTTGGAGGTCCCCCGTATTAAGAGGGGGGCCACAATGGAGAGGGCATTCTTGGTGGCCGTGCCGTGCCTTTGGAACTCCCTTCCAGAGGAAGCTCGCCTGGCTCCAAGCCTGTTGACATTCCAGCGATGTTGTAAAACCTGGCTGTTTGCCCAGGCCTTTGGGGAGGGTGGGGTAAGGGGTTTTATCTCCCCCACCCAACTTATAACTTATTATCTATATATTGCTAGCCCTGATTTAAATACTTTTATATTGTATTGAGTGTTTTAAATTGTTTTTATTGTATTTTATTGTTGTAAGCCGCCCCGGGCTGCATGGCAGGAGGGGCAGGATATAAATTTATTAAATAAATAAAATAAATTTTAAAAAGAAAGAAAAAAAAACCCTCATCTGAGTCCCAAAGGCACTCGGGGCTGGGGGGGGAGAGGGAGCCAGCAACCCGCTCCAGACTTGCTTCAAGTCCTCCAGTTCAGCAATCAGCTGAGTGCTCAGTGTTGTTGTTGCTGTGCCTCCCTGGACACATGTGCAGGCAGGAACGGAGGGGGTGGGGGCCAGTGCCTCCTGCTGAGCCTGCTCTAAGGAGTCCCTTAAGGAATAAAACTTTACAAAAGCGATTTGGGCAGCTGGACTTAGAGCACATGCTTCCTGAATGAGGAAAAGCACTTTGCTTTTCCCACCCGTGGGGGCAGTGTTCCACAGAGCCGTATGGGCTGCTTTGGAAGACTCTGTCTGGACTAGAGACTTAAATGCCCAGGCAGTGTGTGCCTGTGCACAGCTGCTGCTGTTGAGGGTGGGGTTAAAAGAGAGCTCTCCTCTTTTGGTGTGCTGGTGATCTGCGCTATTTTGGTGGAGAGTGTGTGCTGGCTGGCCTGGCTTGTTTGTGGCTTTGTTACCCCACGCTGCTGGACCTGCATCAGACACATCCCCATTGGTGAGTTAGTTATTTTTAGTTATTTTGCTGGGAAACACTGGTGAAAAGGGGGTCTGGGGGGCTTCTGGGGGGGGGAAGAGAATGGGGCTTTGGGGAGACTGATGAAAATGGGGCTGGGGTTAAGGGGGCTGCTGGAGAAAATGGGGCTTCAACAGAGCTGTAACAGTGAAGCATGTTTTGGGGGACAAGTAGAATTCCTCACTGCTGCTTTTGTGGCGTGCTACGACTTCACATAATACGGTTCAGTTGGTTTAAGATCTGGTTTGCTTTTGCTTGTTCTGTATTCATGTCTGCATGTGCACTGCTAGTTTTCCCTGCTCCTCTCCCAAACCCCTCAAGCATGTGCAAATGCTGTGGGCATTTTCTGGTGCCCACACTGGCCATGGCTACTTCTGGTTAAAATTGGTCTCTTTCTTGGCTGTTTTTGACATAAACTGTCTGCTTTCTGTTTTATGGGTGGGGGACCTAGGGGCTTGGATGGAAGGGTTTCTAATCTTTGCTGAAATGTTCCTTGTATTTTAAAATGGCCCCGCCCTTTGCAGTTTGGTGGGATGTTGTGGCAGGCTTTTTCACTAATTGCTAGTCCTTACATGAATGCTCCGTGTTTAGTTGCAGCAGAAACTACCTCTTACATTGCAACAGAGTGGTGTAGCATGTTTTGGGGGACTAGTGGATATCCCCGCTGCTGTTTTTATGGTGTGCTAAGGACTGCACATAACATTGTTGCCTTAAGATGGTTTGCTTTGCTTGCTCTGTGTTTGCATGATACATTGCTGCTTTCCTTCTCCCCTCCCAAGCATGAGTAGAGAGGCCATTTTGTAAATTTGTAGGTCTACTGGTTGTGGCTACTCTTTTCTTAAAATGGTCCCTTCACTGTTTCACTGCTGCTTCCTGCTGGAAAGAAGTTTCTGGCCTCTCTGCTTGCGACTGTGTGATTTTGAGCATCTTGCCTGGGGTTTTTGTTGAGAAACAGAAATGCATTGTTTAAATTTTGATGAGACTGGTTTGGTGTCAACAGAGGCCTGTAACTGGCCAAACTTTTTTAAAAGGCCTGTATGCTTGGACAGGCATTTGGCTGCCAGGGATATGGTGTAGGTACTGGGGATGCTGGTCTCAATGGACCTGGTTTGGTGGCAATGTAGCCCTGAAACTGACCAAACTTTTTTTTAAAGGCCTGTTTGCTTGGACAGGTATTTGGCTGCTGGGGATACAGTGTTGGTACTGGGGATGATGGTTTGAATGAGGAGTGTTTGGTTGTTATACAGGCCTGCAACTGCTCTCCTTGTGAACAGAGGAGAAAGTAGGTAGGAACATGGCAGAAGAGACTGAACCCATCTCTTCCCCTTACTCTTCTCGTGCACCAAAACCAAACCCTTTCCCTCCTACTCTCCTCTGTTGGCCTTATCTTCCCTTTCATTCTCTTCTGAAAAGAGAATGAAAAGGATGCCATGAAAATCGAGGATGCGAGGGTTCAGGATAAAGGCAGGCGATGGCAATGTAATCTATTTTTGTAACCTGCTGTGGTTAATTTGAACCCGGTGGGAAAGAGAAAGTGGATGGGACCGCAGTAAGAAGGTTCTCTATCCCCCAGTGGGAGTGCTTCACACAGCAGCAAGGAGTTCCCAGCGTTAACTAATGTAATGTCCATCCAGTGTTAACCCTGAGAACTCCTTGCTGCTGGGTTAAACCACACCACTGGCCTACCGCTGCCCCTGGCTCTGGTCCACCGGCGGCAAAGCTGCCAACAGTTCATTCTACCCACCCACTGCCCCACCCGCCTCAAAAACCACCAGCCATCACTGGTGGTAACACTAGGCGACTAAAGATGCTGCTCAGAGTCTGGAATCAAGGTTGCCTCAAGCAGACGAGGGCTATCAGATAAGATGTACCCTGATCAGGGAACATGATGGGAGCTGGGGGGAAACAACAGGGGATGGATCCCCCATTGTGACCTGTTGGATGCTTCTCCCAAGTCACCGTGATTGGGCACTGTTGGAAACAGGATGCTGGGCAAGATGGACCATTGAGTATGGCACTTATGTCCCTCCTTGCCTTGTAGACTACTCTGAATCAGGGGCAATGGGGGCGGGGAGGCGGGGGGAGGCATATAATCCCTGTTCCACTGTATTGCAAATGTGTCAAATATGGATCTGGGAGTGAGAGCTGCTCTGCTGCAAAAACAGGGGAGTTCTGCATTTTCTGAGGTTGCAAACAGGTCAATGGATGGGGTGTCCCACTTGGTAAATATGCTTCCTAATACTTCAGTATGAATGCTCCACTCGTGATGCTCTTATCTGGTGACTGAGTTTACCTGCTATTGTATTGTCTTGTCCTGCCAGGTGTATAGCTTGGACCGTGATCCTCTGTTTGATGCATCAGTACCACAAGTCCTCTACCTCCTTCAAGAATATAGTGAATCTAATGTCCTCTTATTTGTTCAAGTATCACATTGAGGTGGAGTTGTCCATGATGACCTGTACTACAGAGTCCTTTATGTGCAAGACTAAGGCTTTCAAGTCCACCTTATTGCTCTTAGTTCTAAGACACTAATGTGGAGTTTGGTTTCTTCCAGCGTCCACAATCCGTGGACCCTCAAGTGTGTCCATGTGCGCTCCTCAGTCAGTCATTGATGCATCTGTTGTTAATATAAACTGGGATTGCGAGGGCTCAAAGGGTATGCCCTTGAGGAGGTGCTGAGGCTTAAGTCCACCACTGTAGGGTCTGTACCACATGACTCAGTATACAGAGTGACTTACTCATCCGTTGCTTGTTTGGTGTGTCCACCCTTTTCAGCCAATGCTGTAGCAGTTTCATGCGAAGACAAGAGAGAGGAATCATTGCTGTGGTAGAAGAAAACAGCCCTTGACGTTTGAGGAAATACTGTGCAGAATGAAGTCTGAGATGGGCGAGTCCTTGAATGGAATGTTGTATGCATCAGAATCAGTCTCCTGGGAGGAAGGCTCGACCTCAGTGTGTGTCGATGATGGCACCTATGAACTAAAGAGATCTTGATGGAGCTGGGACTTCTCCATGTTCACGAGGAGGCCTAGCTGTTCTAGTGCAGACATGGTGCTGTCTATGTCATGAAGTAGACAGTGCCTACTCTTTGCTGTCAGAAGCCAGTTGTCTAGGTACAAAAAAATATTTACACCTTTCCTCCGCAGGTCTACTGCGACCACCATCATACATTTCGTGAATACCCTTGGCACCGTAGCCAGCCCAAACCGAAGGACTGTATACTGGTATGTCCGTCACCTGCGAGGAAACACAGTATCTTTTATGAGATGGGCATATGGCAACATGAAAATATACATCTTTCAGGTCGAGAGAGGTTAACCAGTCTCTCTTCTCCAGGGCTGGAAGTATGGATTTTAGCATGGTCATTCTAAATTTGAGCTTTCTAACAAATTTATTGAATTGTCTAAAGGTCTAGAATAGGTGTCAATTCCCCATCTCTTTTCAGGATCAGAAAGTACCCAGGGTCGAAACCCTGTTTACGTTCACATGACGGTACTTCTTTGATGGCTCCTTTAGCTAATAAGGACCTGATCTCTTTGATGAGCTGTCTTGTGAGAGGTGTTCCTAAAGAGGAATGGGAATTTTTAGGGGGGCTCAGAATGTACGGTGTATTCTCACGTAACATTTTCTTTAACAAGTGTTAGATGCGATTTGGGTCAATGCTTGGTGACTAGACAGAGAAGAATGGGACATCCTTCAATTCCCTCTCAACCTCTTGCCAAGGCTGCTGTCCCAAGGATGATGGGGATTGCTGCCTGGGTTGGGGTTTAGGTTTCATGAACCTCTTTTAGTGTTGAGTGTAAGACTGAGGTTATGTATGTTCCTGTTGTTTCTGATGTCTTTCTTCTGAGAAGGGTGCTCTTTTTCCATAAGAATATGAAGCTGGTATAGAATACCACACATCCCAAGACTTTGTTTGGGATTTGTGGTAGCACTCTTAGAAGTCTTTTTAGTATTGCTTGAAAGATTCTCATGTCCTCTGTGGCTCCCATGGATACTGGGTCAGATACCACATCTGTTTGTGGGGGTGAAACCGTGCCCTCCCTCTTCTTCGGGGCTCGAGGAGGTGGACGAAAAAGCCATTTTGCCTGATAGGATATCTGCGGACAGGATCAGTTGCTGCTCTGGGGCTAGTTTCCCTAGTAAGGTCTGAAGAAAGGTCATCCTTGACAGTTCAGGCTGTCCCAATGGTATTGGGGCCATAGGGTCCTGTGGTTCACTTATAGGTTGTGCTGGTACCGAGGGCAGTGCCATGAATGGCAGAGATATCAGTCTCAGTGGTTGTGTTGGTGTGGGCCGAGGTGAAGAAGTCTGTTCATCAACCCCGCCTTGAGATCTTTCTCTGGAATGTCCACACTTCGATCTGGGGACACGCTGCGGTGAATTTGAGTATTCTGTATGCCTGTGTCTGTGACTCTAGTAGTCTGGAAACCTGCTCTGGGATTTGGAGAAGTAGGCCCTAGATTGTGAGTGTCTGTAGTTTCAGCTATGGTGCCTAAATCCCCATTCCCTATCATAGGAGGACACCCTCCAGTTTCGGGGGGGGGGGCAAGAACATGGGGAATATGTTCCTGTCTTCATAGTAGGGTCCATACTGCGAGTGTGGTTCCCTACTGTGGGGGTGGTGTCTCTATCTGCAAGAATCATGGTGCTACCGGTGCCGTAACAGACTTATATGAGGCTGAGGTGAGGGAACAGGTCCCAGAGCAGGGGGCTCGTCTTCTGATATACTGTGTCCATCATCAAAGTCTTACTTGGAAGATGCTGTTCCAAGTCAGTCGATGAGATTGGTGATCTAACACCAATCTTATTTTTCTTCCCTGATTTCTGGGATGAAAGTGTCCGTGCATTCTTCCGCACAGATGCTTCAATGGTGAGAGGCTGCTAGGGATTGCTAGCTGGCACCTCAGGACCCTGGAGAGCGTCCTGCACCAAGGTTAGTACAGTCCCAGGAGATGGGGAGGAATTGGTGATGGGCACGGTGCTATTGTCGGTGATGTGTCTGGTGCTGCTGTCTATGCTGGGGGTCCCACTGGTGCGGGACAAGTCAGTGCTGTTGTTTTGCTGGTGCCCATATTGAGTTGTTTAGGGATTCTAACTGGGCCCACTTCGCCTCTTGCAGTGCCTGTCTGGTAAGGATGATATCTTTCAGTCTTAACATCCTGTCTTTTTTTTTTCCCCCTTGAAGATAGGGCAGAACAGGCCCTAGTGTCGTGGGCTTTGCCGAGACACTCAATACACTTCTCGTGTTGGTCCAAGATTGAGAGTGTAGCTGGGCAGGACAGGCTTCTCTTAAAGCCTGACTTTTTTGACATGTTGTCCATTTCAGGACCTAGGTGAGTGATCCAGAGGTTACACAGCCCAGGTGGGCTGGAGTTGCCACCCCCTCCCCCACTGGTTGGAGGGTTGGGGGACAGATGCGAGGCTATACACAGGTTGCCTTGGTGTTATATATGCATGTCCCATTCTAGATGTAAAGAATGATGGAGAAAAATAAAATGCAGTTGAAGAATGCTTGAATCCAACCGCGGAGTATTCCCAATCGCTGGAGGCAGTTGGAAGGAACCGAGATGGAAAAGCCTCCACCCCTCCTTTTATCCTCTCCCGTGACAAAAAGCCTGTGCAGAGGATGGAGGGGGGAGTGCCAAGGCGGAGCCCTTGGCAGTATTCTATACGATTCCAGGCAATCTGTCTGGAAACTGCTGACGCAAAAGAGGTTCTGGTGGCCTGTGAAGCAGGAAAGGGATCCCAAGAGTGAGAATTGTGGAAATTCTCGAAGAACTAATTATTTTTCTCCAACTGCAAATGTCTATTACTCTGCTAAAATATTTCTGACTAGAAAAAGAGATTAAAGAGTTCTGACAAACATTTATCCATACATGAGACAAAAAGGGCTGCAAAAGCAGAGGTGTACTGCTTCCTCCAACTTGGGAATAGAGAGTTTTCTTTCCTCATTACACAGAAAATCCATGTCTTCTATGGAACACCACACATATCACAACTTGTCATGGTTAAGACACACAATTATGTAAAAAGATCATATTGCAAATAAAATCTGAACTAAATTAGCACGAGACAAACTTTGGCTGTTAACAAACAAGGTGATAGCCTGCTGGAGTCCATGTTCAGTCCGTGCAGCCCTCATAGGTTTAGTGTACAGAGCATAGTAAACAGGAAACCCCTGTGTTTATTTCTTGCGTATGCAGACAGCCCCCATTCGACCTTCAATCACAGGTTTAGCGTGACAAACCTAATAGACAGGCAGGCGTTCTTCCCCACCATACTCTGCCCATCAGCCTCCCTCCCCCTTCTCAGTATCTCACCTCCTGTCATGATGTGCAGCCACAGCGAATTATGGAAACAAGAAGCCACCCCAGCTATTTTTTTCTTCCAGGCTATTATGACTCCAGGAGGTGATACAGCATCTGCTATCCCTACTCACTTGCTCAGATGCAGCCAATCCTAGCTAGGAGGCCCAGCTTTTTAAACTTTAAAAACATTTGGTATGTGATCTGCAGACTTCATGGACACCTGTACTGAAACCATGGATCCCAAGAACTTCATGTGCTCATTATTGCGCTATAGGTCTTCATTACCACTGTTGAGCAGAACCTGTGAGCAGTCTAGCAGACCCAAGCCACCTGCTGTTGTTGGCTCAATGACGTCTCTAAGCACAGATAGGCACACACGAGCTGTGGCCAGGGCAGTGGAACACACCACAACATAGAAACAACTCCTGCTTTGGCGCCATGCACTTCCCTTCCTTGGCAAAAATAGATTGCGATGCCAAGGACTGAAGCCTGCAAAGGGAGCTGATGTGTGCTAAGAAATATCTGTCAGGAGTAGCAACTTCAGTCAATGTCCTGCACATTACTATACCCACCGAGAGACTGGTGGGAGAACATACTGTCCTTGTAGGGAGATGCCAAGTGGATCTCCAACTTCAGGATGCCCTGTCACCTCATCCTGTAGATAGCCGAGATCTTCAGGCTTGAGCTGGAGAAAGAGAGCACGGTGATGCAGTTCCCCATCCCAGTGGAGAAGCATGTCACCATCACCATATGGAAGCTTACCACTCCATACTCCTGCCACCCAGCAATTTAGCGTGGGAATCTCCACAGTGGACGCCATTGTCATCTAGGTTTGCATCACGAATGTAGAAGTGCTGCTGGACTGGGTGTTGCAGGAGGTTCACCCCACAGAGGTAATGGAAGGTTTTTGGCAGGAGGGGTTCCGGAACTGTATAGGGAAAGTCAATGGAAGGCACATGGCCATCATCTGCCCACCCCATAGCAAAGATGACTACATGAACTGCACGGTCCTTCTCTGGGGTTCTCCAGGTTGTAGTGGGCCACCGTGCCCACTTAAGTGAATGTCCTGGCCGGGTGGTCTTGGAGGAACCATGATGCTCGCATCTTCCACCAGTCCCCCTTCTTTGGCCACAAGTGCATCAGGGAATTTGGGCCCAACACTGAAATCTGCATTGAGGGGGTGCTCGTGTGGCCTGTTGGTCTGGGGGAATCATAGAACTGGAGTTAGAAGGGACCTAGGAGGTCATCTAGTCGAACCCCCTGCTGAATGCAGGAAATCCGCAGCTACATTTCTGACAGATAGGCCGTCCAGCCTCTGTTTGAAAACTTACAGTGAAGGAGAATCCACCACCTCTCTAGGCATTTTGTTCCACTGTCAAATAGCTCTTACCATTAGGAATTTCTTCCTAATGTTTAACTGAAATCTGCTTTCTTGTAAATTGAGTCCATTATTTCTAGTCCTGCCCTCAGGGGCAACTGAAAACAAGTCTTTGCCATCTTCTGTTTGGCAGCCTGTGGCAGAGTGCAGTCTAATATGGCTGTGGTTCCTTTAAGAAGAGTGTGGGCTGCCAGCCTGAACATGTGCTGGATAGGCTGGGCGGTGATTAAATTAGGGCTGGGCCGAGTCAGCCCAGTAACAAGGCTGGAAATTTAACAGAGATCGGCAAAGAGAGTGGGGCAGGACACTGGCACTTTAAGGCTGGAAGCCTGGCCACACCCACTCTCCCAGCATAAGCAGCAGCAGCTAGCTAAGGAAGCGTCAGTCTGCTCTTGGCCCGTCAGCAGCCAGCCAGCAGACTGGTACCTGGCTGGGCTTGGGTACCAGCCACCCTTCCTGCCCAAAGGGAAGCAAATATGAGCACCGGGGCTAGGTTGCTGCTGGGTAGGTGGTGCAGCTGGATCTCCGGGACACGCAGTTCTCCTTTTGTGATCACTGCCTGCCATGGTACCTTTTCTTCCTCCCCGTCTCCCCACCCCCATATTCTGGAACATATACTGTGTTCACAGGTTGGCCAGGAGAGAGCTGGGGAGCAGCAAGGAAGACAAAACACACACATTAGTTAGCAATAAACAGTGCCTTTCCCCCACCAGGTGTATTAACTTACCACAGTTGCCTGGCTGTCGTTCTGACCCATGGTCACAGTGATGAAAAAAATGTGGAAGTCTCTCCAGAGAAGACAATGGGTTCTGAAGAGTGAGCGTTCGGCACGTGCTGCAAGCCAAGAGGGGCTGGGACAATGTATGTCTGAATTTTGGCATACGTTGGTCTTTTAAGGCTCCAGTGAGAGCAAGCACAGAGATGGGGCAGGAAGCAGCTCCTCCTTGGGATGTTCTGGGCTTTCCACCCGTGACTCTATGGTGTTGGCAGACCTGTACACATGTGGACTACATGCAACCTAATTGATGGGATGCCAACACATGGGCGCATGTTAGCCTGCATTTGCCCACGTAGCGGGCTCCACATGTTCCAAGACCCTGCTGTGAGTGGCAGCTCTGTGTCTGGAGGGTGGAGGCTACGTGGCCAGTGGGAGCAAAAACGTAATAGATTGGCAGGTGGACTCCCACCTGGTGTGGGCTACCATCTCATCTGTTAACATTATGCTGCAGGATGTCCAAGAGCTTCTAAATTTGAATATTTGAATATTATTATTATTATAAACATTTATATAGCGCCAGTCGTGTGACCTGGTGCTGTACAGAACATAGAATTAGACGCGGTCCCTGCCGGTGACTTACAATCTAAAAGACAAAGGGGGGGAGACAGGGAGAGGGGACAGTGGGAGAGACAGGGGAGAAGACAAACAAACATTCAAGCGGATGCGAAGTCTCAGGTGCGTATGCTTGGCTTGGTTACAAAGAGGTTGGTAGCAGCAGTCAGCAGAGGAGGGCTGACAGTAAGTGTACGGGGAAAGACTAGCAGGCATTGGGAAAGGCAGCAAGGAAAAGGTGGGTCTTGAGGAGGGATTTGAAGGAGCGGAGGGAGGAGGCAAGGCGGATGTGGGCAGGGAGGGAGTTCCAGGCATGGGGG
>QEPC01010291.1:5997866-6043568 GCA_003113815.1 Sphenodon punctatus | reverse complement strand
AGACAGTGGCATGCTTGAAGGCAGAGGGGAAGGAGCCTGTGGAAAGGGAGAGATTGATGACATGTAGAAGTGGGGGAGCGATAGTGGGAGCAACAGAGGTCAGGAGGCGGGAGGGGATCGGGTCGAGGGGGCAGGTGGAGGGATTGGATGAAGAGAGCAGAGCAGAGATTTCCTCGAGAGAGGCAGGGGGGAAGGATGTGAGGAGGGAGGGGGTGGGACGGGAGCGGGAGGTGGAGGTTGGTGGGAGGCAATGTCCTGACGGATCTTGTCGATCTTTGAGGTGAAGAATGATGCAAGATCCTGAAAAGCAAGGGAAGAGGGTGGAGGAGGGCAGGGGGGTTTAAGAAGGGAGTCCAAAGTAGAGACGAGGCGGCGAGGGTCGCGAGAGAAAGATTCGATCCTGGAGGCATAATAGCATTGTCTAGCTAGGGAGATAGACGAGGAGAGGGAGAATTTGTAGTGGAGGAAGTCAGGGAGGGAGCGGGATTTGCACCAGAGGCGTTCGACAGCCCGGGTGCAGGAGCGGAGGTAGTGGATGGTAGGGGTGAGCCAGGGGCAGGGGTTTAGGGGCCGGATGGGGCGTGAAGAGAGGAATAATATGCCTTTTAAAAGAATATTCTCTATTAAATACACACACAGAGGATTCCAGACAGTTACAATCAGACAAAGGAATATTTTAAAAGCTAACAAATGCACAGACTATGTGAACATTTCACTCTTTTAAGATGAACAGTTTCCTTGCACACATTTCCCTCTGCTATCCCCAATTCCACCTCTATTTTTAATATTAAAGAGGTTAACAATGCCAAATCTGGCTTCCTTTGTAGTGGTGTTCTCAGCTCTTGAAAAGGTTTACTGGAAGCTTCCATACTTTAAACAGGTGAGGCATGGCAAATCTTTAGCCAAACTACCACTAAAGTGTTTATCAATCACTGAAATTAAACAGATAATATGTAAGTGTTTGAAACAGCCTTATTAAAAAATTTGTTATATGCACAAATGTTTAGCTTTGGTGTCTTTGGTTTTGCTACACCTCATCATCATTATTTAACTAGTTCTTTTGCTCCCACATGAAATAGTTTCCCACAGGAAATTCAACTATGTTTCAGTTGTTACACTATAAACAAGTCAACCTATCAGTGACCAATGGTGATCAGGACCCCCGGGTTCACTGCAGACAAAAGCAAATCACGGTCGCCAATGTCAACTAATTTGCCAAAGATATATAGGCATAATACCTACACTCCTAGAACTGAACATTAATGGAACATTCTACAGGCCTGATGTCTTAGCTATTTCCAACCTCAACAATGGGTAAAAAAAGACATGTGGGCGGCATGGCAGCTCCCTGGCCCAGGGCAGGAAACAGCAGTCACCCCTCCCCGAGTTGGGGAGAGACACCAAACAAATGTGCCCACAGGTGAAGGAGAGCTCAAACATGTGGGCGGGCAGCCCCACCCCTGCCCCAGTGCCCCACTCCCCGCTATGACGACCAGCCACAGCAGCCAGCCATGGCGGTCCCTGCTCCAAGGTGGGGATGCAAGGGCTGAACAAATGTGCTGGCTCGGCACTGGTTCGCATAGGTGGCACTTGGCATGGGCTGCATCCTCAGAGATTTTCTAAAGATGCAGCTCGGGTCAGCTAGCCACCCGCTCCGGGGCAGTCCTGGGTCAACATCTGGCAGCATGGAACCACATCTGCTGGTGAGTCCAAGGCCACAACGGGCTAGCATCTCATTTGTTTTTACCCATTCTTAACACTGTACCTATAGTCTTAGTTGGAACTGAGTTTATACTGAAATGGGTAAATTTACAATCTCCAATCTGTTACTCTTGGGATATAACAACTCAGAAAAAGTACCTTAACTTTTCTCTGTAGCGTTGCCATGCCGTCAAAGTCAGGAGGTTGGAACAACCATGTGCTGAATACATTATCCAGTGATTAACATATAATGCTACTGAATCTGGAAAGGGATTTAAAACTTGACACTCCAGAGATAAGCCAGTCTTTAACTATGGGGAACTGGCATTAGACCTTCATGAGTATAGGGTGCAGAGACCTTCATGGATATAGGGTGCAGACTGTCCCAAACCTGCCAAATATAGCACTCTTGCATTTTCTTCTGAAGCATCTGGAGATTGGACACTTGTGCTAGCTGAAGCACAGGTCTGATCCAAAATGGCAGTCCCTATGTTCCAAGGCAGTAAGACTGAAAACGGTTTTCAAATTATGGATGAACAAAATGCTACTATCATAAGTTTCATCCTTGATTCATTTCTCAGCCACCCAGTATGAAAAATACTGGGAGAGATAAGAGACAAAGGGTAAACAGAAGTGACACTGGGCTGCTGTGTCCTAGGCTGACCCAGGACAGGCAGCTCAGACAGACACGGTGTGCACCAGGCCGGGGCGCCAAACATGTGCCCGGCTAGGCCAACGACCACACAGCCCAAAGAGAATGGGGAACGTGTGGCCAACTGGCCCCATCCCACACTGCACCCAGTGGCCCGCCCCCACCATGATAGGCAGCTATGGTAGCCAATGAGAGGACTGGAGGAACTAGCCCAGGAACACACATGCAGGCCTGGGGCAGTCAGCTTTAGCCTGATCAGGCACACGCTAGCCCAGGCCATGACCTTGGAGGTTATCTGAGGTCAGAGTCTGGGCTAGCTGCCAACATGACCCAGGATACCCAGAGTCAACATCTGGTGGCACCTACCCACAAATGCAGGCGGGGTCGATGCCCGAGCAGGCCACAGCAGTCCAAACCGGTCTACTATCATGTTTGTTTTTACCTAAGGTGGTTTTATTGGGCCAACCTGTGCTGCAGAGACTGTGCCAGTTTCCAAGCTACAGAGAGCTCTCAAACTCTGCAACCATGCACTGAAACATTTTTGTTTTTACTTTGGAAAGGTTACATGTAAGGTCATATATGATTGTTCACCACACTGCAACCCTGCCACCAATAAAGGTAAATTCACCTGCTGGATCCACGTATCCAGTACCGTTCAAGATAGAAAGGTTTAATCCTTCCACCAACTGGATAAACCTCAAACCTGAGGAATTAAATTTATGGTCTTTAGATACCCTGGTTTGCCTAATAACAGTATGGGTGTTGTCCGGCCACTCCTCCATATACGAGGCTAAGATGCTGTCCCCAGTCCCTATCCTGGCGTTGAAATCACCCATGACTAAGCACGGGGTGTTAGGGTGTTTAATGAGCAGTTCTCTTATTGCTTGCTCTAAATCTGCCCATACATATCTGGCTTTTGAACGCACCAGCGTTAGCCAGGGGCACATACACCCCTATTAACAAATATCTATGCATCCCATACTTTATCAGAAGTCCCAACAGGAAAGGGGGATTGTTGTTTAGGGGGATTGTACTCCCAATATAGATCTTGTGAAGGGCTAGGGCATTAAACACGTGCTTCCCTTTTTGAATTTAAGCATGAGTTCGTTATGCTAAGTTTAGTGCTATATATTCCCCCTATCTTAAATTTTAGTGCAGGGGTTAAGTGCTGCCGCCATAAGCCCTGGGAAGGGCAAGGCGAACTCAGAGGGTCCGCTCACTTAGATGATTGGCCCTACCGAGTTATGATAGGGCAGCAAGTGGATATGGCCTATATTAGGCTATTCCTAGGACATGGTTGAGGGTTTGTGAGTAAGTAGGGTAGGGCTAGTTTGGTTGCTACCCTAGATAGGAACCAACTTAGCTACTAGTTTAGCTAGTGAGAACTGTAAAAATTGAGGAGTATTCTAAGGGGAAGTAACTAGGAATCCTTGCATGCAAAATGGCCCTATTATATTATATATTATCTTTATTTACCCCTTATTGTTAATTTGGCTATAATATTTCTTTGTTATTAAGGGTCATTGTTGGACTTTGTAAGTCCTTTTAGAGATGGAAGCATTGTTTTTATTAGGTGAGTAGGATAGGTTGTTTATTGTCCTTGAACTCTTTTATGCATATTGTTTTGCTTTTTCCTTTCTGTATTGTTGGACAATGACCTAAGGTCACGTCTTTAATAAATGC
Source organism: Sphenodon punctatus (assembly GCA_003113815.1). Lineage (NCBI taxonomy): Eukaryota > Metazoa > Chordata > Lepidosauria > Sphenodontia > Sphenodontidae > Sphenodon > Sphenodon punctatus. The sequence continues at coordinate 6,039,532 of QEPC01010291.1, read as the reverse complement.
TAAATGAAATGAGATATATGATTGTTGCTTCGTCTATTATGTATGTAGGCTGGAATTTTCAAGGAAACCAAACCAAATTAAGCACCCACCTCCCTTAGGCTACTTTAAAAATCCCAGCTATCATATGTAAACATGTTTAGAAGACTTCTGAAAGACAGACACCAAAGAAATGCTAGATATGGTTACAGAATCTTAATGGACAGTAGTCTTTTCCCTGAGGCAGTTCACAGGGAGTTTTTCCCTTCTAATTTCCCTATTACAGAAACAGCTTTCCCCATGATATATCCTTTCCCAACCCACCCCTTGAATTAATGTGAGATAGGAACATAAATTATTATTATTATTATTTACAGCAATGGAAGTTATTCCTGGCATAACCAAATTGGAACTATTGTAGGATTATTTTAACCAAATGATTTATATTATTGTTTCCTGGTCTTTATTAACAGAGGTAACATCTTGCTCATTTTATTACCATTCCCATTCCCAACTGTCCTGACCTCTACCTTGAAAAGTTAAAATATATTTGTTTACACGTTTGCAAAAACAACGGGGGAAAGAGTATATGGTAGGATATCATCCAACAACATACGGTTAACATTGTTCAAGTGGTATGTTATATGATAAAAGGCCACTTATTTGTTTAGAAATAAAGGAAGTTATACTAGAAAGAAAGAGCTTGTTTTCTTAAAGTAATGGTATTTCCTATGAGGATGAGTTTCTAAAAATCATCACTGTACTCTTAAAGATATCAAACAGACTGGGCTGCCCAGAATGTTTAAGCATTATTAAGCTACGCTCATTAAATTATCAAGCTCTCTCATCACTAGTTAGCAAAAGATCTCATCATCACTATTACATACAATCCCACAGGAAATTCTTCCCATCTTAAATTCATTAGCAAGGAGCTGTGCTCCAGAAAAGATGGTATGCTTCAATTCATTGGGCTTTTATTGCTTGCAATAATAGTTGTTCCTGAATCTTCTTTCACATGCACAAATTTGTTCACCAGGGACAAATCCTACTGACCCTTCATCTCTACGCTGCAGACATGATGCAGCACCACCACAGCCAGTGGTGTTGTTCCGAGGAATTAAAATCAGACACAGTATCGGAAAAGCATAATTCTGCATTAGCTGACCCTAGAAAAAGTAGTATAGTTGAACCATTGTGTTCTGAGACTTCTACACATTTGATAACAGAGTAGTAAAAATTTGGCACGTAAAATAAAGTCACCCCGAGGCAATTGAGATTATTTTCCAGATACCATTAACAAGAAATTCGGTCAACGGGGCTGATCCCAAGCATTGTCAACCAGCGGGCACAGAACACGTGGAACACATGCAGGTACGTGCACAAAAGCCACGTGCACCCCTGGCATGGGCCCTGCAGTGCACGTGCAAACCGCATGGCTGGGCGCATAAACATGCACAGGGCTGCGCACACAGGGCTTGGGATTGTGCCCACTGTCTCTTCCTGTTAAAATTGTACTGGGTTGCAAAAGTCATCAAAATTGTCAAGACAAAGCAAATATTCACCAAAACAAGAGACATGAATTCTGTGACAATGGGTCAACAACAATGATGATTTTTTTTCTGCAATGCTGTATTGTATTGTTGGAAAACTAGGGTAACTAATTTGTGACAACTGTTGACCTGGTACATAATGATGGGCACATACTGATAATCATCTGTGGCAATTCAATCAAGACAATACATCACAGTTGAGGGCTTTTGATATGCTGTTTCCATCCCCTCCCCAAACATGTATACAGTTCAGTTTATCATGGTCAGAATCCAACGATACGACTGGCACACATTCCACTGGTATAATAAGCACAGGTGAAACCTGTCTTTGGCAAAATTCTAATAGTTGTAATTTCCACTTAGATTCCTTAAAAAGTCTCCTAAAATGTTTTAGGTAGGTATTTTAAAATAATACCACAATTCCCTGCACTCAGTACACGAGATACTCAATCACAGGAAGTTCTGATATCTACAGGTTCTTGTTCTGCACTCTATCTTTTTAAGCATCACTCTTTATAACTATGCAGCAACTGTATTAGTTGCTCTTCATTAACAGTTTATGTGCGTACAGAAGTAGCAAAAAATTTTGCGAATCAGACATATTGTCTTCATGCTAGCTAGCAGAACATGCCCTGTCCCATCTCAAAATTATGTACATTGGCACAGCAGCAAAGGATGTGGCAAGGGTTTTTTTTGCGGCATGCAAAATGACAGCTTCAGTAACAGGCTTGGTCTAGAGAACTTTCTCAGTCCTTGTGCAATAATTCAAGCAAGTCTGCTTATTAAAAAATAGCAGAGCAAGACATTTCTATTACACTGTTCAACAAAAAGTCCTGAAACAATATGTTCCTTATAACTGCTTCAGAAAAATAGTGTATTTATTATTTCATGAATTCAAGCAAAGTAGGGAACAAAATGGACTAGTCACAGCCCCCAGATTTCTAAAATCTAAAAACAAACGTGTCTTTTCTCACCTTATCTAGAAAACAAGAAAGTTACCTCAGCACAAAATGGCTATTGTAATCTGGAAAAATACATGAGGAGGTAAAACTCAGATTCCATAAATGGAAAAGACCTACTCTGTTATCATGTCTGCTTCTCGTAAAAGTAACTGTTGGTGTACAAGGAAAAAGATTGTAAAAGAAAAATCTTTGATATATTAACTATGGATAAAAACAGATGTGATGTAGGCCCACTAAGTCCTGCCTGGGCTAGGGAACCACCGATACATCTGTTCCTTGGCTGACAGATGTTGGCCTGGGACTGCCACAGGCCAGGTAGGCAGCTGGCCCCAAACATGTCCCTCAGAAGATTCTGAGTACACATTTCAGGCCACGGGCCGCCCAGGTGGGTTAACGTAGACCAATGCATCTGTTTGGCTCCAACATCCCATGGAGCCCCAACATGGTGGGGCTCCATGGTTATCCATCATTGGAAGTCATGGCTGCCCATTATGGTGGGGGTAGGGTACTGGGAGCGGGATGGGGCTACGGCCAGCCACACGTCTTTTACGTTCCCCTGCCTTACCTGGGTGGGTGGGGCAGTGCATGCGCACTCCCACGCAACACCCACCTCCACCCACGGAGCCCTCTGGAAATCCGGAGGAGGTTCCGTGGGTGGAGGTGTGTGTGTGTCCGTATAAATGGCCACACACTCACCTCGGCAAAACACCCATCAACCCACCCACCTCCGTCCATGTAAAAAGGCCCTATGTTTTTAGGTTAGACATTTTTTCTTCTTGTTTACTTGCCATGGTCTTCTTTAGAGATGCAGTCTGTGATTAACAGAGAAGCCTTCTAGCCTGGTGTAGCTGCGGGCAAGGCCATACTATTGTGACTGCATCCAAGCACCACAGTTCATTTATAAAATGTGGCTGTACCAGATTACAGAAAACACAATTTAAAATGCCCTAATTAAAAAAAATTAAAAATGAATCAAAATATTTACTTTTTCACATACTCAAATTTTGTAGCAAATACTGCTTAAGCTATCTAGACATTTCCCCATGTATATTACAAAACACAGACATTTCCTTCCTTTATATACACAGTATTAATTTATTTTTATATTTTAAAAATATAAAACAGCAACTCCTAATTATCAATTAGTTTGGGAGAAAATTAAGGTAAAATCCTGACATCATTCCACAATTCTCCATTTTTCCCCTTCAAAAGCTTCTTCAAGGTCCCTTCCTTAAAGAAACGATGGTTATTCCCCTCCATATCATGAAAACAGCAGTAAATCTTACTTCTTAGCAGTAATCTTGTGGATATTATATTGGACACCATCTTAGTAACTAATAGACCATATTTTTCAAACTGAAAAGATGATTTAAATTTGAGCATAGGTTAGAAATTGGAATCTTAGTGTTTCAAGACCTACATTTAATGCTTTTAATACTAACAATTTTGTAGATTGTGCTGGCAAGCAAAACTACACATTGTAACCTACACACACCCAAAAAATTGAGTTGCACATTTTTGACTGTGGAAAACATTGATCTAGGTTCTGCACAGAAACCTCTCTAATGATGACATTTCTTGGATGGAAGAAGACAGGATAAAGTGTTTTTGTGTACTTATATAAAATATTAGATATATGAGAATGGGATCTCTGTTCCTGAAACATTTTGGTGAGGAATAAACAATAAAGAAGATGAAGACCTGATCATTTTTTTTAAATATCAAAATCATCTTTTCATTAGTCAAGGATGATTGTCACAACGGATTATGATTTCATAAGGGGAAAAAGCAAATAAGTGAAGTAGATGGGGTACTCAAAAACAATACTACCTTTCATGAGAGATGCAACACAGTAAAACAAAGACAAGTAATATGGAATAATACACATGTAATACCAGAATGGTCTCTGGATGTTATATAAAATGTCCTATGAAACATGAATGAGTCTCTACACATCCTATGATATATAGACAGTTTAGAATTATTATTTAAAAAACAAAAAAACCCGTATCATTCCATTTGAAAGAAAATAATACTCCCAGTAGCAGGATTTTTTTAACCAAAATCTTTGCATTTATCTTTGTATTAGGCCTGCAGCATTAGGTGTTGGTCTTTGGGAATAACTATTGGGAGTTCACTCTGCACAGGAGTAGCACTGTCTTGTTTGTGGTGTAAAAGCAAATCTATAGGTGCAGCCACGCGAGCTGCAGAGAACCCAACTCCTGCATGGCCCTATGGTGGGCAAGTGCAGCTGTCATACTGCAGGGCCAGCGCAGGGAGCTGCGCAGATGGTTGCCACCACCCCCACCTTGTGGGGCAGCCGGGCCACACTCCAATCTCCCGCCATGGCTGGGGCAGACCAAGATGCCAGCCACACGAGTGGGAACCCAGCCCTTCCCCGCCTACCTTCCCTCCCCAGCCTGACCTAAATCCTGCCATGGCTGTGATGTAACAGTGTGCAGAGCTCACCACACAGCGGAGCAAAAGGGGCCCTGGCACACCAGCAGCCACGCCGTGGGCAGCCTTTCCACATTTGTAGTAAGGCTGCTACACAACACATCCTTGGCTTCCTTGGCTCCCCACCCCCCCAAATGTATCACATAACAACTGGATGTGTGTGTGGAAACAACCCCATATACCCCATATACCTAACTGGTGCATCCCCCCCAAAAAAAACAAAAAACTGCATGGAGGTATGATGAAAAGAACAGTATTGAAGGTTCACGCTATGGAAGTGAACCCAGCGTTAACTGCTGGGTACACGTAAAACAAAAGTTGGTTGATAAATGTGAGTTTTCAAATTGGGGCGTAATTTACTGCAATGCCATTGTAGTGATATTTTTCTGTGAACACAGAAAATGACATTTATGAAAACAGACAAAACGCTAAATTGTTGTCCTTATCTTACCTTGAGAACACTTAGGGTAATTTCAGACATTACGATATCATGGTGAACCACAGTGAACCATGGACAATCCTGCGGCGCGGCCAAAGAGCCATGAACGTCTGATCAGCAGCATCCAGACGTTCACCACGGTCAATCACCCATAGGGGCCAAAGCCAACCACGGTTCCGGAGGTCGGGACGGGACCATCCCCGGAAGTGTGGTGAAAGCGATTCCCACTGGGAAACTGCCAACCACCCGGCGAAATAATAACAAATGATCCCCAGCGGTGGCGAGAGCACGCAGCATCGCTGCCAGGTAACAAGCAACACACAGACCAGGGAGGAAGATTTAAAGGGCACACAGCAGCAGGGGGACGTGGCAGGACGGAGCAAGATGGAAGGGAGAGGAGAGCGGAGGGTGAACAAGGCAGGGGGGAGGGGGAAAAGAGTAGTAGGAGGGATGAGGTGGCGGGGGAATGGAGGAAGAGCAGCAACAGCAGCCAGAGCTGGCCGCTCCTGAGGAGACAACCGGCCAGGGGATGGAAGCACCCTGGAAACAGGTAAGGAGAGCGAGGGGGGGGGCACACAGCAGCAGAGGGACATGAAGGGGGGGTTCCCAGTGGGAGAGGGCAGGCCGCAGGTCGGAAGGACCGATGACACTAACCCCTCCTCTACGACCCACAGACCCAGAAACGGGCCTGGGAGTCGGAGTCCCCGGAGGAGGGGAAGCGGCGGCAGGGGAACCGCAGGAGGAAGGCACATGCGGGACACGCCAGTACCAGCGAGGGGGGCAATGGGGGCATAAGGAGACCCAGGACGTCATAAGGATGTCCTGGAGCACCAGGTGGAGCTCGCCGTGAACCAGAGGAATGAGCATATGTTCACGGAGATCGTGCGGGACATGGAGGCGGCATGGCACCACAGGACCATGGCCCAATGCTGCTCCAAGGCCAAGGACCTCAAGAGGGGGTACAAGGTCATCAAGGACAACAACCGGCGGTTGAGACACGGAGCACAGACCGCCCCCTACTAAGATGCCCTGGACCGCGTTCTGCACATGAAGGGCTCCATAGTTGCCCCACGGCTCGTGGGGAGTGCTGTGGTCAAGGGCAGGGAACGGGCCGATGTCCCCCTACCCCTGGCAGTCCCGCACGCAGGCACTGACCCCAGAGACCCAGCCCCTCCCGAGGAAAGCCCCGGGACCTCAGGGAGCAGCAGGCCCCCCTCGCGATCCAGCACTGACAACCCACGGCCGCACTCTGATTCGGGCGGATCCGAGGCCAGTACACTGGTCACCCTCAGCCAGTGGACACAGGGGGAGCACAGTCATACGGAGGAGTCAGTCTCGGAGGACTCCAAGACAGACATAGAGGGTAGGCAAGCATCTGGGAGGTCACACGGTCCATCGGGGGCGTGCCCAAGGTTTGGGGCCCCCCACAGGATGCGGGCCCATCCCCATGGCCCCCAGGAACCAGGGAATGCGGGAAGAGGGGACAGGCACAGCTGACCGGGGGGCACCGGCCCCCGGTGCCAGTGAGCGGGGCAATGGTGGGATGGGGACCTGGACCGTGCAAGGGTAAGGCACCCACCCCCCTCTGTTCCCAAACAGGTGCACACCCGCCCAGGCACACAGTCAGCCAGGCAAGGGGGAACGCGGGGAACAGCCACAGCAGCAGCAGCAGGTGAAGCACGGTGAGCAACCAGGGCAGGGGGAGTTGCCAAATGGGGGTGCACCGAGGGCACGGATGGCCATGTGAGGCACCGACACCCCCCCCGGTACAGCGCGTCCTGTGGCACGATAGGGGGATGGGCGGGGCACAGGGGGCCCCCCAGGGGGAGGACCGTGGCCACCCATGCGCAGGGGGGCACCACGGCCACCCCCAACACAGCTCCGGGACAGGTGGTATGTGAACAAGCCCGAGTAACCGTCACCAACCTTCCCCCTCCCCCCACCAGGGCAACTGGCAACGCCCCCACCAGCCGAGCCCGTGCCCCCAGCACAGCTGCAGCAGGAGCGCAGGGCATAGGTATGGCGTCAGAGGAAGGATCTAGTCGAGGACATAGTCCGGACCAGCACGGAGCAGGGGGAGCGGATGATAGCCGCTATCGACTGCATTGAGATGGCCACGGACAGGGCCCTGCAGCAGGCGGAGGCCAAGGACTGGCAGCTGGTGGTGGAAATGCGCCAGGAACGGAGATGGGAAGCAAAGGAAGCACACGCGGCAGATGGAGATGTTGGAGCGGCTCAACCAGACCATCGAGCGGCTGGGCACTGAGCACACGCAGATGATGGACAGGTTCCTGGACATTGGCACCTCACTACTGCTGCATGCAGGGACCATGAGTGCCTACAGCACAACAGCTGCTCTGCCCGGCACCATACTGGCTCCAGCGCCTCAGCAGCCGTCTGCGATGCTCCCACCACCACCACCACTGCCCCAGCCACAGGCACAGCCTCTGGGCCTGTGCATCCGCCTCCCTGTCCCACCAGGCTTCTGAAGACAGCAGCTGCCCTGGGAGGCGCCTCCGGCATCGCCCCCCATCCTCACCGCACAGGGTGGCCCAGACCCGGAGGTGGCCCAGGACACGGTCAGGGAGACCGACAGCGGGGGTGAGGGGAGCTCCTAGAGCTCCATGGTGCCCATTGGGCGGCCAAGGAGGCGGCCCAGGAAGCAGCAGGGTCAGGGGGGGCAGGGCACGGGAGCGGTAGGATGGCCCAGGGAGCAGGAAAGGGGGGGGGGGGAGGGCACAGGGGACAATGTAAAGACAACTAAATCATGGGTTTGCAACTACAACCACTTTATTGTCTGCTTCATGGTACTAGGAAGGGGGCAGGGGATCGGATCGGCTGCGGCCTGATGACAGGTGGGATCTGCCGTGGGGAGACCCCCCTCAGGGCTGGGGGTGGGCTCAGGTGGCGGGGCGGCTGGTGCTGGGACGCGCCTGTGCGGATGGGGTGGGGACCCGGGGCGGCCCCTGGCAGCCCACAGAGGTTCCCAGGGCCAGCCGAGCACGCTCAGGCCCCGGGCTCAATGGCTACATGCCTCGTGTGGACAGCGCGAATCCGGTTGGCATAGCAGTATTCCCACGGGTTCTCAGCATTCACATAGAGCGGCACGGGTCCTGCTCGCCGCTGGGGCATGGGGAACACCAAGGCAGCCCCATCGGTCTCGCATATGTTATGCAGGACACAGCAGGCACCAATCATGAGGGTCTAGGTCTCCACAGCGAAATCCAAGCATCCTGCAGGGCACCTCCAGCCCTGCTTGAGGGTACCGAAGGCCCTCTCGACCACGGTCCTCGAGGCACATAGCTGGGAGTTGAACAGCGCCTCCACAGGGGTCCTGGGGACCGGGTATGCCTTCATGAGCCAGTGGAGGAGCGGGTAGGCCAGGTCCCCCAGGATGCAGGAGGGCATCAACACCCCCTTGATCTTGGTCATCTCCATGTCGTCAAAGTCCCCCTGGTACATCCAGGCATAGAGGAGAGAAATAGCGAGGATCCAGGCATCGTGACTGCGACCGGAGTGGCCGGTGAAGATGTCCGTGAACCGGCCCCAGTGGTCCACAACCGCCTGGAGCTGCAAGGAATGATACCCGTGCCTGCTGATGTACTCAGCAGCATCCCCGTTCGGGGACCAGAGGATCTCGAAGTGGGTACCATCTACAACGCCCAGTTGGGGAACCCGCCACCCTCGATGCCGGCCACCACAGCCTCCTGGTCCACCAGCTGGATCTCGCAGTCGAGTCGCATGCCCTCCATGGCCTTGCAGAAGTCTCAGAGGATGCCCATGACAGTGCTCAGTCCCACACTGAAGTGCTGCGCCACAGACCAGCAGGAATCTGGTGTTGCCAGTGCCCAGACTGCTATAGGCACGTGCTGGACTACGGATATGGGGGAGCACATGGGGGTGCACTGCTGCTCCAGCCAGGGCGCCAACAGTTCTGCGAGCCGCAAGTGGGACCACTTGTCCACGTGGAAGTGTGCCCTCCACACTGCATCGTCGCACCATGCCAGGGCCCCGGCCCACCATTCCTGGGCTCGGTCTGTGACCCAGAGTCGCCTTTGCATGGGCATGGCGAGCATTACCACGCTCCCCATGGCCGCCCTGTGCCAGATGTGTCGGGCGGCTGCCTCTTGGAGGACACTGGGGCGACCTCGGGCGAGGCGCAGGGCCCATTGGTACGCCCCAGACGCCCGCAGGGCCCTGAGCCTGGCCTGGGAGCGCCTGCACCCTGATGTGGGCGCTCAGGTGGAGCAGCTCTGTGGTGACTCGTTGGAGGTTGGTGTGCTGCCGGTGCCACTCTGTGGTTAGGGCCAGGAACAGGCAACATGCGGCCCTCTGGCCCGCATGCATGGTGGAGGGTGCCCGTGGTGCGGTTCACAGCGGATTGCCTGTTGTCATCACCTCCCTCCTATCAGTGCTTGCTGGACATTCCGTGCACTTGGTTCCTGCAGCTGTGCTGGGTCCGCTCCCCATGCATCGCTTGTTGCGGCCTGCGGGCTTATCGCATATCCTTGGAGCTCCCTTGCTTCCCTCCCCAGCCCACATGGGATCGTGGGGCCCTCTTTCCTTGCTGCTCAGACCCTCTGCCCGCTGGACCATGGCCGGCGGTGCTGCCCCTGGGCTCCCACGTCCCAGATGGCTTGGCGCCCCCCATAGCTGGACCTTCCGGGAGACCATGGCCCTATGTGACCGGTGGCATTCCCCGGCTGTGCAACTGCTCCTGTGCTGCCCAGATACCCTCTCTGGTGCCTATGCAAGTCTGAGCTCCGGCCTTCACTACTTCGGCTATGAGGCGAGCGGTAGTGCGTGCCAGCTCCATGCGTTCCGGAGATGAAGTGCTCGCATGTGGCGTGGTCCGCGGCGGAGACCGTGTCCGCCCCCTTGGTTTGTGGCCTGGCTGGGTTCACTACCTGTCTGGAGGAGGGAGGCTCTGCCCTGGCTATTTCATTCTACTGCTGCGTCCATGGGGCCCGTGGGTACCAGCGGTCGCGTGAGGCGGCGTATTACCGCCTGTTGGAGCTCGGGCACCTGCCTTGGCCCCCTGCCGCTGACTACTCCTTGTCGGAGCCCACCAGACCGGAGCTGGCGGCGCTGGCAGCTGTGTGGACCCATGCTAGTGTCCAGGTGGGGCTGACCAGCCTGGGTCCATTTGAGGCCTACTACCTTGTTACCCACCACATAGTACGCTTGGGCATGCTTCAGTGGCCCCACTACGTGCATCTGGCAGGCCAACCCGTCCCAGCCCTCTTCATGACCCCATGCAGCCGGATGTGAGGCCCCCTGTGTCTTCGGTGTCATGGATGACAGCCCCACTGTGTGCTCCCTGCACCTCCCTGCCGGCTCGGGGCACTGGCCACTTGCTCCTTGCTGTTCTGGCCTCGCAGCTGTTGTGGCTGGGTCAGTTGCCTCCGTTCCGTTCGCATGTGTCGCTGTGCCCCCTGCATGGGCACCCGGCTTCTCCGGGGGGGGGGGGCTGTGTGTGCTGCTTGCAGGATCCGGCTGGCATCTGTCCCCAGCTGTGCCTCTACAGCAGCGAGGGGGATCCTTGTCGTATGGACCTCCCTGGGACTGCTCCAGTGCCTTCCTCTGTTTGGTTGCCCTCCCCCCGTGACCCTGCTCTGTCCCCGTGGGGACCCCTGTGACTTAGGCAGCCTATGTTGCTGTTGGGTGGCCCATGCCATCAGTGGGGTTCTGGGTGCCTTTCCCTGTGTTGTTCCCGTGTTGGTCCCCTTCCTGCCCGTGGCTCCCCACCCGTGTCCATTGTGCTGTGTGTGTTGCCCTTCCTGGGATTCTGTCCCCCTTCCCCCCACCCCGCCATGCTGCTGCTCCTGGCTGTGTGCGGTGCCCAGTGTGCGTATCCCTTTCTAGGTGTCTGTCCGTTCCCTGTCCCATTTTGTTGGTTCCCTGTGTGCCCCCCCTCCCTTCATTCCCGTTTGGGTGTGTTTGCGCCTGGCCATGTATGCTTTGTTTCCTGCTGTGTCCGTGGCTTCCCTATTCCTGTGGCATGTGTCACCTCAGCAGCTCTTCTCCCTTCTTCCCCTCCCTTCCCGGTTGCCTTCTGGCGCTTTTGGCTTCATTCGCCCTCAGTCAGCCATGGCTGCCTCCCGCCCCACCCCAGTGGCTTCTGGGTGTTCTAACCACGGTCCGGAATCGGCGTAACATCTGTTGCGCTGCCCCGGGTCGTGGTCTGTCCGTTTCCTTGCCGTGGTCCCGCTCCCGTCATGTCTGTTCGGGGCTGCCCTGGATCACGGGAGAGGGTTGGCTGGGTGGCTCGCCATGGTTGGGAATCCACTGTGGTGACCCGGGAGCACGTAATGTCTGAAAATACCCTTAATGTAAAGAACAAGTTCTAGTTTAAGCATTAAATAAATACATTATGTGACCCTAGGCGTGTAAGTGCTTTCATTTTCCCATTTATTACAAATTGGAGTCAAACTTACCCCAATACCATTTTTTTTAATCGAAAATTTAACTAAATTACAACAGGGGACATTAACCAACAGAGGACAATCAACGCCTTTACTGTTGAAGAATACGTGGAATATGAAGTGGTACAAGTTAGCTAAAAAAGTTTCATTAATTTTTGTAATGCTTTGAGACTGATCCCAAAATCTAGGGGAAGCAACAAATGTGACTTCTTTCCCTTCTTAATTTTGTCATAGCACCAATAGTAACAGGGGGGATTTTTCAGATAACATTGGAATGAGGCAACTTGGCAAGAAAGAAATTAACATGGGAACCAAAAGAAGAGGTCTTGCTCCTAAATGTTGGCTGAGATCTTACTGTAGTTTATGTGGCCTTTTCCTTTTTACTGTATTATCTAAATTCTTGATAACAAAATCAGTTTCCTAGAATGGCAAGCCTTCAAATTTGCAGTGCTGCAATACATTTCTACAGTCTCTTTTGTATCTTAAAACTAGGAGAAAAGAACTTGATGTGTGTGGAGAAGGTGGAACCAAGGAGGAGTAGAAATGATAAATTATTGGCCAAAGAGAAAGGAAGGAGAAAGCTGGGTTTTTAAAAAAAGGAACAAGGGGGGAAAAAAGCACAAAACCAATTGTGACAACACTATATTTCCCTGTAAATATTTCTTCAAGTTCAGTTTGTTCTTGTACTTGATATTGCTGGGGTGCTCCACTTCTGGCCTGCAGGCAGAGTACACTTTCTGCATATTGGCCATTTTCTTCAGCTGACATCACCACAGACAGACCCATATTCCCCAGATGCTAGCAGCAGAGCAGTGCTGTATCCAGCTGCAGTATGTATATGAGCTAGCAGAGAACATAATTGCATGCGATTTAACCTGGGAATATGAGGAACCAAATAAATTTGGCATTAACTTTTCACTAGCAGTGAACCCTTGTTTAAACGTAAAGTGCCAGAAAGTTTTCAAAAGCATGAGTATGCAAATTCCATTCTGCCATGACAAAAAGGAACTTCTTTAGTTTTATTTTCACATATTCTTTAACCCCTTTTGCACACGCACAAAACAAGGGTTTTGGGCAGGAACTTTTGGGCCAAGAACAATGCAAATGCATGGCTTGGTACTGGAGCAGTATAATTACTAAAACCCAGCCAATGATTTAAGTTCAGCACTTCTGCCCTACTTTAATTGAGTAAGACTGAAGTGAAAGGTGGAGTCTTTAGATAACTGTCCAGCAGAGTGTTTTCAAGATGACTCATCAAATGAGCCATTCAAACTCTAGGAGCTTGAATAGGTGTAAACTACCCAGGCCTGACTCTATTACAGAACAATGGGATGTGGAGATTAACACTGAAGAAAAAAAGATGGCCGTTTAGCTAGTTGATGAGATTAAAAGACCTTTCCAGATTTATCAGAAGCTTTCCCAGCTAAAATTATTCATTTAAATTTATATGCTGCCCTTCCCATGGCTCAGGGCTGCTTACAAACAATAAATGTTGTACAATCAATTTAAAAAAAGAACCTTCAAAAATTTGAACTTTTTCGACAAGCTTTTTAACAGCTTGCTTCATTGCACACATCAAGGTAAAACTAAAACATCTTTAAGGAAGAATCCAAACCAAAAAGATGGAACAAATGAAAGAATAAAATGCCATAAAGATAAATACTGTACAAGTTCATCCCCAAATCAATCTAACCAATCACCCAGACACCTTCTAATATTAATTCACAGATGACCCATCAAAACCAATATTTGCAGACCTCTTGTTCCAGACTGAGAGTTATCAAAGTACTATAAGAAAACAATGTGCATATTCTGATTACTTCTAGGGCATACAAACGTACATCTTTACAATGAAACTATCAAGCACTATATTTTTGAAGAAATTGCAATTTTTATATTTAAAATCTATTATTCCCATCACATTGGTGTGATTTTGGGGGAGGAGGGGGAATTTTTTAAAAACAGTATTACGTTGCCAACACTGAGCTCTGCCACCAAAAAATAAAATAAAGGGACTACTTGGAAGTTATGCAAGCAAGCATAGTCGTAATCAGAAACGCAGTCATAAAAATAGCACAACCATAGGTCCTCCTTTTTCTATGGAACGGGTTCCAAAAATGTTGTTTCTGTGACCTCATTTTGGGACTTAAATATAATTCTGTGAACCTAGACAGAAACAAGGCATGCAAAGTATAACAAATATGCTTGCAATCCCATTGATAGATGGTGTGGCACCATTTGGGGTCTGGACCCACAGTTTGGGAATCCCTATTCTATGGTAGATGTGTAGTGTTAAAGTTTTGTGCAGTGCCATGGTATTATATGCAAATTAACTTGTTGATTTGCATACTTTCAAAATTTGCATATAACTGGTGAACTATGTGAACTGAAGCAATACCTATTCATCTGAACAACAGAAACAGAGAAGGTTGCAGTAGTTCAGGGAAGAGGAGTGGCCATAAAGTTTGGCTCTCAAACAGTGGGCACAATCTAGAACTCACACACACACACAGCTTAGGTGTGTGTGAATTCTGCGTGATTTTCACACAGTTTGTGCATACGCCATAGTCCCTGTAATGGGAATGCACATGGGTTGCTGCATGTGCTCATCCGTGCGCTTGAGATCGGCCCCAGTAAAAAGTGCACTATTAAGTGTGGAAAAAAATAGAGAAATAGAAATTATCAATTCACAGATTAAGTTCTAACCACCAGTTTGCTTACCTACTGTTTAGCATGTCTTTTCAACTTTCTACTTAGTGCTTTTTCAAAAAAAATTAGGTAATGTTATCAAAATATTTATCCAGTTACAACGAAGTCCACTGTACCATGTTGTTAAAAATCCTTGGATTTACAATTTTTTAAAAAACATTTAAAAAAAAAATAATCACATCTCTATATATTTGATGGCTAATAAATCAATAGATTCTGTCATTACCAACTTATAATTTGATCACTGGTTTCATGATTCTAGAAGGGGGGGCTGAGTCTAAAAGCATGAGATCTAAAAAAAATTGGAAGTTGGTCTCATCAAGCAAATGGTTTTAGCTTTCATGGCTGCATAGGAAAGCGTAAGGCTGACCGCATTGTTCCCGTAATGGAATTACGGGGGGCAGGAGGGGAGAGACTTCAGCAATCACAATCGCAGCTCTGTTATTGGGGAAATTAGTGCAGGTGGGAATGCGCTATTCTGCTTTTATGCCGTGAGAACATCCAACCTTTTAAAAACTACATTTGTAGACCAGTCATGCACAAGTGTTTTTGTGGCATAAAAGTGGAATAGTTCATTCTCACGTGCGCTAATTCCTGTGAAAGCAAAGCTGCAATTGTGAAATTCCCGTCCTCCCCCATGTAATGCAAGAAAGCACCGAGAGTCTTCTACTCTCAGAAATGCTTCTTTTACTGTTACAGGTACTTTTAGACAAGTTAAATTACCTGTGGGACCGCCTGACTCCCTGGGTCCTGGACCGACCCCTGCGATGGACCGGGGATGCAAAAGTCCCCGTTCTCAGTGGCCGCACCTAGGCTGTGGAACACCCTTCCGGCAGAGGCCCAATTGGCCCCTGACCTTCATTCCTTTCGATAATTATGCAAAACCGTGCTGTTCTGCTCGGCCTTTGGTGAGGAAGATGGGTGATGGAAGGGGGGAGAGGGTTAGGGTGGGGGGGTTCTCTTTGTTTATGTTTCAATTTCTCCTTTTATAATGTATTGCTTTAATGTATTTATAATGTTATTTTAAAAATTGTTAACCACCCCAAGATGCCTTTGGCAGGAGGGGTGGGGCACAAAATTGTATAAACAAACAAACGTTTTCTGCTTGACAAAAACAGGTTGAGCTTAAATCTCACACTATCAACCAGATTTTCCATCTAAGGTCCAATGAAGATCCAATTTCTTAATTAATTATTAATTATTATTATTATTTATATACCATGAGCAGAGTACCTGGCACACAAGTCTCTATCCCAAAGGGCTTTATCGCTATAGAAGTAGAAAGCAGCTTGACATCCTTATGGAAAGGAGTCCTATGAATGACTGTGTCTGGCAAGTTTTTTGAAAATCTTTGAAAACTCAAACTTCAGTATGCTAGAGTTTTCAAAGTTTGGTTGCATTGTCCTTTCCATTTGTCTCCAGGGCCCATTATTAAAGGAAAATGTTATGCCTGTATGCCTAGACACACAAAAGTTAGGAAATGTCCAAATAGAGATTATATTAATTTTTTTAAGAGTGCCATCACGTCTGATGGCCTGCTCAACCTAACATTGGCCAGTGGCTGGAGCTTTTCTGGGCGGGCATGGCGGCCTCATAGGCCACTGTACCTGTCCATCAGGGAGGGGGCCGGGTCACGCTGAGCAGCACGGGGGGAGGGGCTGTGCAGACCACATCTGCACTTCTCCCTGCCCTCTCCCTGCACATTTGTTCAGTGGTCAGGCCTACTCCTGCCCGGGATGAGGGCTCTCACCCCAGGCAGGATCAAAGCGTGGCAGTGCTCAGCACCATCACGTTTAAAAATACCATCTGTTGAAGTTAGTAACTAAATTCCCATCAGCTTTATTCAGGATTCCATCCACTATCTGTTCCCAGTGCTGTGTAGGGATTTAATGGTAGGCACCATTTGGTCTACCATTCAATTTTAGCTTTGATAACCAGTACGTAAACTTATAAGCTCCTGTTGGAGTCATCTAGTTCCAAATGCCCATGGAACTTGCATTCTTGGATGGGAACATGAAAGATGATCTGCCCCAGGACTAGAGCTGAAATGAGTACCCCCAAAAACTGGTATACCCATTGAATTTCCAAGTACCTGAATCGACCCAACAACATTGGGTACTGATCAGTATGTGATTTCAACCCAATCCGGGTACCTGATGTCCTTGATTGTTGACTTCTGATACCCATTTTTTTGTTTTCCATTCAACAAAATTAACTTCCAGACCCGATTTTTTGACAACTGGTCCTGATTATTTGGTTTTCTGTCGCAATTTTTCAGTTTTCCATCTCAATATACCAATTGGTAATCCAAAGCCCAAAAAACTTTTACCAAAAATTACCGATTTTTCGAGTTTCCAAATATCCCATCACTAATCGAGTAGCCTGTCAAGTACCCAAGAGGGTACTCAAAAATGTGGGTATTACGCCTAAGTAAGCAAATTAACTACCTGTTTCCACACTACCCAAGAAATTTCTGAGCCCCAAATTCTCTTACAAAGGTCATGGCCAACTCTCCTTGCCTTCTGCGATTCAGGGCAACCCCTTCAGTTCACCGGGAGCGCTGAAGGCGGGGCCCACAATGGAGAGGGTGTTCTCAGTGGCAGGGCCACGGTTGTGGAACTCCCGGAGGAAGCCAACCTGGCCCCAAGTCTGCTGGCCTTTCGGCAGGCCTGTAAGACGTGGCTGTTCTCCCAGGCCTTCGGGGGTGGGGAGGGAAGGGTGGGTTAAATTAGGGTAAAGGGTTTTTTTTAATTTGTTGAATTGTAATTTTAAAAAGGTGATTTTAAGGTGTTTTAGTGTATATTGGAAGCCACCCCGAGATGCCGTTGGCATGAGGGGGTGGCATATAACTATAAAAACAAACAAACAAAAACAAATAAAGGGGATCAACTGCACTTTGAACATCACAGAGGGGTTTACCCATTTTAATTTTAATTTTAAAGCCTCCCAAGTGATGGGGGTTCTAAGACATTCCTTAGTAATCTGTTCCACTGCTTAACTGTTCTTATGGTTATACTCTTCCCAGTATTAAGACTAAATCTTTTCTCCTTTACTATAGCCTGTTTACCCGTATCCTATCGTCCCACTTGGTATTTTTTCCTCTCCAATAAACATTCCAATCCTGTTACAGTCTTCGCTGCCTTCTCTGAATCCTTTCCAGTTTGTCAACATTCTTCTTTAAAGTGAGAAGCCCAAAACTGGACAATGTATTACAGTGGAGTTGAGTGCAACAATTATTTCCCATGTCTTAGAAATATTATACTTCTGTTAACACAACCCAGAATACTATTTATCTTTTTTGCTTTCACATCACGTTTTTAAGAAACTCCGTCATCTATCTTCATTCCCAGATCACTATCCCAATATGTTGCTGTCTAGCCAATCATCTTCTGTTTTATATTTGCACATTTGATCTCTCTTTGGCTATTTTTACACGACGCCCCAACCCCCCGCTAGGTGTGTGAGAGGGTGTTCGATGTGGGGGAGCATCCGTGTAAATGCTGCAGTGGTGGGTGGGGGAATGGGTGTTTGTGCGAACAGCATGGGTGGTGGGCGGGGGTGCATGCCTGCTCCTGACGCACACCCACCTCCCACCATCCAGCAAACCGGAGGTTCCGTGGGTGGAGGTGGGCATGCACCCGTTTCCAAGTACTCAGCTCCACTGTATTCAGTTTGGGGCTTCTCACTTTGAAGAAGAACTTGACAACTTTCTAAGACATGGGAAATAATTGAACACCCTCCTGGGTGGGCGCACCACCCACCTCCACCGACCCATCCCCCCAACCACTGCCCATGTAAAAAGGCCCTTTATTTTAATACTTTGGAGGACAGAATTGGAATCAAGATGCATGCAAGATTTTTGCAATTGCACCCAACTTTATGCCATCAGCAAAATTTGCAAATTGTTGATGAAAATAATGTACAACATTGGAAATCGGACAGGCCACTTGTCCTCTTCATCTGGATCTGAAGATGAACCGTTGAATGGCTGCTCTCAGGCTATAACTGTTCAAAATGAATTATTAATTATTATTATTTATTTATATAGCGCCAGCGGTGTACCTAGCACTGTACAATCAGTAGTTATAGACAAGTCCCTACCCTAAAGGGCTTTCTCCCTAGTTAGCTTACAAGTGCTTTACTTAAAGTTATGTTATGTCAACTACAGTGTGTGGTAGACTTGTTATTTTATTTATTTTCCAAACATATATCCCGCCCCTCCTGCTAAAGCAGCTCGGGGTGGCTAACAAATAATAAAACCACAATAAAACATCATAAACAAATAATACAATATAAAAATAAACAACAAATCCCTTACAGGAGGCATCAAAAAACCCTAAAACCCTTCCCACCCTAACCCAGTCCCCCCCCCCCTCACCAAAAGCCTGGCAGAAATGCCAAGTCTTACATTGACGTCAAAAAGAGGAGAGGTCCGGGACCACCCTGGCCTCTGCCGGGAGGGAGTTTCACAGCCTCGGTGCAGCCACTAAGGACACCCTCTCCATAGTCGCCTCCCGGGATACCCGGGGGACTTCCACAAGGGTGCCCCCGGCTGATCGAAGGGGTTGATCCAGAGCCTGGGGAGTGAGGCAGTCCCACAGATAGATGGGGTCTAGGGCTTTATAGGTAAGCACCAACACCATGAATCGGGCTCAGAAGACAGAAGGCAGCCAGTGCAGAGAACGGAGCACTGGTGTAATGTGCTCTTGATGACCCGTCCCTGTAAGGAGATGGGCCACTGCATTCTGCACCAGCTGCAGTCTCCGAACCGTCACCAGGGGTAGCCCCATGGAGAGCATGTTACAATAGTCCAGTCTTGAGGTGATGAAAGCATGGATGATAGTGACCAGGTTGGAGTCTGAGACAAATGTCCGAAGTCGCTGAACCAGATGTAACTGGTGAAAAGCACTCCTTGCTACAGTCTCTACTTGGACATCCAGGTGGATCCGGGATCTAGGAGCACTCCCAGACTACAAACCTGGGGAACCAGTAGGGGTGGGGGGCAAACCCCATCAGTGATGGGGGATGCCAAGCCCACTGCCTTTCCCACTAGCATCACATCTAGTCAGGATTCAGCTTCAGTCGGCTTGCCCTCATCCAGTCCCTCATAGCCACAGACACTGGGTAAGCACCAAGACTGCCAGGTCTGGGTCACATGAAAATGAGAGGTAGAGTTGGGTGTCATCAGCATAATTTTAATTAAAGAAGAGAAGACAAGACTAGTGAGATTGGTTATTGAGAAGTCATACTGGTTGCTTCTTAATATTTCAGAAAATCAATACATTAACAGAAAACAGTACGTCATCAACAAACATTTTTCATCAAAACACCCTTTTCAAAGATATCTGTTTCCCACGGAATTATATGCGACAATCGGTGGTTTTAGTCAGACAGGCTGCCCCAGTGCCAGCCGCACCAGCCCACTTTACCCCCAGGTGGCCCATCCATATAAAGGCGGCCTTCCAGATGTTAAAGTGAAGCAGGCATGGGGGAGCCCCGTCAGCGGTGCTCTGGAATGTCCTGGAGCACTGCCAGAAGAACCGGCTGGCCAAATCCGAAGTACTGGCCTGAAGCAGAGCAGATGTTCTGATACGCTGACCCACGCTGCTGCTCCACTTCCAGTCAGCCATTGCCCCCAGGCAACATCATAGAGTTGCAGGCACTAGCCTAAAGCACGGGGAAATGGTTCGCAACTCTATGGTGGGGGTGTTGCTGGCACTGAACGGGTGGAGAGCAGGCAGGGAACCGCTGGGTCTCTCTTTTCCTGATCTAGGCAGGGCTGGGAGTGAGCGGATGCTGGAGTGCGGCCCTGGAGCAGTTCTGCGGGTGGGCAACCCAATGTCCATCTAAAAACACCCAATGAGTTAGTGCACTTTGCTAGAGAGAATGACCTAGAGGCAGATAGTCAGGCATCTTGGATTCTCGGGTATTATTATTATACGTGAAACGCTCCAAGTGCCATGGCAAGAAGGCGCTATATAAACATTATTATTATTAATTAAGTAGTGCCAGTAGTGTACCTGCCACTGTACAATCAACAGTTATAGACAGGTCCCTATCTGAAGGGGCTTACAATCTAAGAGAGACAAGGGAGAGGTGAACATCAGGCGAGACAAGGATACATTCATGAGGTTGAAAAGTTGCAGGTGCATGTTCTTAACTTAGTTACGGGGGAGAGATTCTGAACGAGAGGGAAAGAAGATGCAATTTCACTCATGATGAGCTATGGAAAGCCTGATGGAAGAAGTAGGTTTTCAGGAGGGATTTGAAAGTTGGAAGGGAGTGAGCAGAACGAATGCATCCAGGGAGGGAGTTCCAGGCATAGAGGGGCAGCAAGAGAGAAGGGTCAAAGATGTTTAGAGGAGCAAGGGAGTCGCAAGCAGTTGAGGGTAGGGGCACAGGAGGAACGAAGTTCCCAAGCAGGAGTGTGATACAAAAGTAGAGAGATATGGGGAAGTGAGATCATAAAGAACTACGAAGGTGAAGACCAGGAACTTGTGCCGAATGTGTTCACTTAAAGGGAGCCAGTGTAGAGCGGAGAGGATGGGCTGAACATAGTCAAAGTGATGGGTAAGGTGGATGACTTTGGCAACAGAACACTGGACAGAGATGAGGGGTACAAGATCAGAGCAGGGGAGACTAGTAAGGAGAAAGTTACAGTAGTCAAGGTGAGAGGTGACTAGAGCATGGACTAGGGTTTTTGCAGTAGCAACAGTAAGGCAGGGCTGTATTTTAGCAATATTATACAGAGCTAAACAACAGGATTTGGACAGCCTGGATCTGAGGTGTAAAGAAGGAGAAGAAGTAGTCAAAGCTGAATCCCAGGCTACATGCTTCAATTGAGGGACAGGCTGGATGGTGACACCCTCAATGGAAACTGAGAGGGAAGTAGATGGGGAATGTTTTGGCGGGAACATGAAGATTGAGTTTGAGTTGCCAGCAAGACACCCAAACAGAGATGTCAGAGAGACAGGACAGCGATAAGAGACTGGATGGAGGAGAAGCACGCAGGAGTGGAGAGACAGAGTTGCGTGTCATCACCATACAGGTGATACTTGATTCAATGAGTTTACCCAGAGAAAGAGCAGAAAGGGAGAAAAGAAGGCGGCCCAGGACAGAGCCTTGGGGAACTCATACAAAGAGCGGAAGCAACAGCGGAGGTACCAGCAAGAGAAACATTGAAGGAGCAGTTCAAGAGATGCGAGGAGAACCAGTCGAGAGTCCCAGAAACCAAGGGAGCATAGCAAATCCAGGAGAAAGTCATGGTCGTGTCAAAGGCAGCAGAGAGATTGAGGAGGATAAGAATGGAGTAGAGGCCCTTAGACTTAGTTAAGAGAAGGGTATTGGTGATTTTAGGGAGGGCAGTCTCGGTCAACTGGAGAGGGCGGAAGTCCAATTGAAGGGGGTTGTGTACATTTGCAATTCTTATTCAAAGATTTGGTTAGAATCTTTTTATATACAATCTCTCAGAAATGTATTCCTCCAACAACAGGAGGCCTTCTATTTCTCAAACAATTTGTTAACAAGAGTCCCACTCCCGAGCGTCAGCTCTGAGGACAGGACAGAACTCCGTTACCTCTCCCTTTACATGTTTGCATGTTGCACTCACAGAGTGTTGTCAGATGTAATGCAGTATGTCAGATATCTAAATGTTCCTCATTGCTCCATGAAAATGTTGAGAGCGTATGAGGTCTGTTCCTAGAGCAATGTCGCATCTGATAAGATGTTCTCTACCTTTGACTCCCTCCTCAAGCCTCCCTGTCCTCCCCCTCCTTCTTCCCTTTCTGCTCAGGATCTTGCCTCCTTCTTCACCTCCAAGATAGACAAGATCCGCCTCGACATCGCTTCCCACTCCTCTCTTCCCACTCCCACCCCTCTCCCTCCTCCCCCTCCTTCTCTCATGTCCTCCTTCTCCCCTGCCTCCCTTAAGGAAATCTCCTCTCTGCTCTCCTCCTCCAACCCTTCCACTTGCCCCCTTGATCCCATTCCTTCCCGCCTCCTCACCTCCATTACTCCCACTGTCGCCCCTTCCTTCCTGCACATCATCAACCTCTCCCTCTCTACTGGCTCTTTCCCTTCTGCCTTCAAACATGCCACAGTCTCTCCTATTCTCAAAAAGTCCACTCTTGACCCCTCTGACCCTTCTAGCTATCGTCCTGTCTCACTCCTTCCTTTTGCTTCCAAGCTGCTTGAACGTGTTGTCTACTCCCGCTGCCTTGACTTCCTATCCTCCAACTCCTCCCTTGACCCCCTCCAATCTGGCTTCCGCCCCCTTCATTCTACTGAAACTGCTCTCGCTAAGATCACCAACGATCTTCTGGTGGCTAAATCTAAACGTCTCTATTCCATTCTTGTCCTCCTTGATCTCTCTGCTGCCTTCGATACTGTTGACCACTCACTCTTGCTGGATTCCCTTCACTCCCTTGGCTTTTGTGGCTCTGTCCATAACTGGTTCTCCTCCTACCTCTCTGACCGCTCCTTTAATGTGTCTCTCTCCAACTCCGCCTCCTCCTCCTTCCCCCTCTCAGTTGGTGTTCCTCAAGGCTCTGTTCTTGGCCCTCTCCTCTTCTCGATCTATACCTCATCCTTAGGCAAACTCATTGCCTCCCATGGCTTCCAATACCACCTCTATGCTGATGACACTCAACTCTATCTCTCTACTCCCTCTCTCTCTCCCTCTGTTCAAGCTCGTCTCATCAACTGTCTCTCTGACATCTCTACCTGGATGTCTCAACGTCAACTCAAACTCAACATGGCTAAAACTGAACTCCTTATCTTCCCCCCTCATCCTTCCTCTCCTTCCTCACTGTCAATAACTATTGATGGAGTCACCATCCTGCCTGTCCCCCAAGCCCGTAGCCTAGGCTTCATCTTTGACTCAGCCCTTTCTTTTAAACCCTACATTGACTCTGTTGCTAAATCCTGTCGCTTCTCCCTCCATAACATTGCTAAGATTCGCCCTTTTCTCTCTGTCTCGTCTGCCAAAACTCTTGTTCATGCTCTGGTCATCTCTCGCCTCGATTACTGTAACCTCCTTCTCACTGGCCTTCCCCGGTCTCACCTTTCTCCCCTCATCTCTGTCCAAAACTCTGCTGCCAGGGTCATCTACCTCGCCAGTCGCTTCGACCATGTGCAGCCCCTCCTCTCTTCGCTTCACTGGCTTCCCCTTCCTGAACGAATCCTGCACAAGCTCCTAGTCTTCACCTATAAAGCTCTTCACAACCTTGCTCCCCCCTACCTCTCTGCACTTATCGCCCTCCATACTCCAGCCCGTGCACTTCGCTCCTCCTCTGTCCCTTCTCTCACCCTTCCACGCCTTCCCTGCTCCCCTAAGCGCCTTCGTCCCTTCTCACTTGCTGCCCCCCATGCCTGGAACTCCCTCCCTGTCCACATCCGCCTTGCCCCCTCCCTTCATACCTTCAAATCTCTCCTTAAAACTCACCTCTTTCGCTCTGCTCTGTCTGACTCTTTATCCTGCTGAGCCACTATTCCTATACCTACGATCTGTTTACCCTTTTCCTTGCAACATGGACCTGCCTGCTGTCATTCTCATTGTAACCAAGCCAAGCACGTGCACTTGAGACCTCGCATCTTCATGAATGTTAGACCCCTTGTCTCTCCCTCTGTTCCCCTTCCTAAGTCTCTTCCCGAGCTCCTGTCTCTCAGATTGTAAGCCCTAGGGGCAGGGACCGTGTCTATTTTATTACTTTGTAAAGTGCCAGGTACACTGCTTGTGCTATATAAATGTTTGTTAATAATAATAATAATAATAATAATAATAATAGCAGTTATGCGCAAGGAGGCAGGGTGTATCTGTAGCTGAGTTCAGGAGTAGCTATGTCAGTGGGAATTCCCTGGAAGCAACACTGGGAAGGTAGGCATCAGTGGGAACATCAGTGGAGAACCCATGGGAGTGGTGATGGTGGTGCTCTAACACGGATGACACTCCTGGAGCTACTCTGCTCATAGTCTCAATGCCACTGATGCTCTGGCGGACCTTCTACTGCTGCTATTGCTCCTGTGCTCAGTTATAGGGAAGTTCCACTCTCTCACTTCCTACAGGGTAACTGCTGAGCATGCCAGTTTGGGCCTTTCCAGACAAGACAATCTCCATCCACCACCTACCCACTATACATGTTACAGGGCTGCAGTGTTACCCTATAACATGTATAGTGGATGGGAGGTGGATAGGTAGTGGGTGGAGAGTGTCTTGTCTGAAAACGTCCTTAAACTCCCCAGAAGTACCATTTTCCTTATTGCTTTCAGTCACATAATTATTGTTGGCTTTCTAGAACTGCCTTGCATTAACAAGCAGGCTTCAAGTTCAAGGATGACTCTACCCTGATTCTCTAAGGATATGGAATTTAACAATCATCATTAGAAAAAGCACCACCATACAGCCAGAGAACTGGCAAGTTTCAGTGTACTTGTTCAATTATTAATGCACTCCAGGACACTGAGGTAGTTCTACACCTCTGAAGCCACAGAGGTTAAGACTGTATTCCCAGGTGTACTATATTGCCCATTAAAATGCTAGCCCTAATGGTAAAAACCAGTTTGCTCACTTTGTGGGCAATCCTCTCACCACTACCAAATAAATCCTCAGGTATCTCTTTTAATCAAGGGATCACAAGGACCTGAGATTTTGACTACACAATGGGTAAAAACAAATGTGACAGTGGACCGGTTTTGCCCACTGTGGCATGTTTGTGTATAGACCATACCTGCATGTGTGTGCAGGCGCTGCCAGATGTTTGACCTGGGGTATCCTGAGTTGTGCTGGTGGCTACAGCCCAGGTTAGGGTTCACGCCCATCAGGCCAAAACGAGCCACCCCAGATATGCATGTCTGGTTCCAGGCCGGTCTGCTGTCCTGGGTCACGTCCGCCATGACAGACAGCAATGGCTGGCCATCATTGGCTACCATGGCTGCTTGTCATGGTGGGGGACAGGGTGCTGGGCACAACATGGGGACGGGCAACCGCACATTCTCTGTTCTCCCGGCCAAAAAGCTGTGCAGCCAGGTGCATGTCTGTTTTGCCCTCCAGCCGGGTGCACGCCATGTCCACCTGGGCTGCCTCTCCTGGATCAGCCCAGGATGCGGCAGCCCGGCCATCACTTGTGGTTTCACCCAATGTAGCAAAAATAGTGGTAAGAGTAGAAAAACTGAAGGCGAATATTCAATACTTTTGGTATATACTAAGAATAAAGTTGGATCAATGCACACTCCTCCCAGAAAAGAGGCTGGATACTTGAGGAATGTGCTCTGCAGCTCTCCTTTAATTTTCCTCTGGGTAAGAGAGAATTATTTTTACTGTGGAACCCAGCCTGCATTCATTAGATTGTGCTGGGACTAGTTAAATGCTAGATTCAAGGTTATCATCCCACTTAAATACCTTCCTCACCCAGAACAGTCTCTCAGGGATGATGTTCTTGCAAGCTGTTCTGACCCTTTAACAATACTTTTGAAGTATAGTATAGTGAAGCATTCTGCACGATTGCTTTTCAGTATCAATCTGATGCTGTCCTCATTTTGAAATCCATGTGGATCTGCTTCCCACTATTGACACCTGTTCTATATTCCACCCAGCAGATTTACAACTGCTCCACATGGGGATTCCATTAATCTCCTTGACACATGAATCCAGTTCTTTGGTTTCTCTTCTACGGGAGGACAGAAAGAAATAATCATGCATACAATCCTCAAAGGCCATAGAGATCTTTCCACATAATAATAACGCCTACAGGTTTGTGGGTGATTCCACTCCGGCTATTTTAAATTTCCAGAAATAGTAATCCAGACATTACACTATCTTTTTAAGAGAGAATACTTGTCTCATTCATTTGACAGGACTCCTACACCTCTGCGTACCTCCTCTCAGAGGCCTTGAATTCAATGATGTGTAGTCCTAAATCAACAGGATTACTTTTGTTTGAAGCAAGGAGTAAGGCATGTGCTAAAGTACCTTGACCTTACTGAAGAGGGGCTAAATCTGAGAAGTACAACACTTTGATGCCCAATTTGTTTTTTTCCTCTGGTGGGTCTTAACATACACACTCCAGAAACACTGTAAACTCCAAATGGCAGAGGAGGGGAGAGGAGCCAGCCCTAGTAGTTGGTCTCAGAATGAGGCCAACTTACACAAGTCTTGAGAAACCAGACCTGCGGTATGTGCCACCATCCTATCTTCTACTGGGGAGAAAAGACTGCTTTTGACTGGATCGGTACTCCTATCCCCAAGTGGAGGGCAAAATTACTGGAAAAGGAATATCCTTTTCCACAGCAGAGTACATTTTAAGAGTCTTAGCTGCATCCTCAGTAAGATGTCTCTTTTCACCGAGATGCTTTGGAAAGTCTGAAGCAAGCAAATGCCAACAGATAGGCATTCCTGCACTGTTGACAGTTACTAGAGCAAGATGGTAAAGGAACTCTGGGTAATTTCAGACATAACAATACCATGGTCAACCACAGTAAATCCCCTGTGGTGGCCACTTGTACCGTTATGTCTAAAGGATTCCCGCCAGATGTTCACCTCAGTGAATCACTGGCGGGAATTGAAATTACCATGATTCTGGACCTCTGGCCACCCGGAGGTCCAGAATCATGGTGGAATCGGGCCCCAACCATGGTTGGATTGGCCACGATCTGGGATGGGCCGAAGGTAACATCTGTTACCTTCAGGCCGGGCGGATCGTGGTCCCGACCATAGGACGGGATCGGGCACAGTGGCCGGATTGCCTGCTGCGCCTGTCTGTCTCCCGGAGGGCGGGCAGACAGGGGAGCATGGAGGCGGGGCTGTGCAGCCATACGTCGCGCAGCCCCGCCCCCTCCCCGATCCCCGATGAGAATCAGGCCAGCACGTCTACGGATCCCAGTCCGTGGTTCAGTGTGGCGGGCCTCCAGGCCCGGTACGTTTGAAATTACCCTCTGTTGTGAACTAGAAGAACGGAGGAGTGAATTTTCAGGTGACCCATACAAAACATCTGGATGAAAGTGAAGTTACCTCTATGGCAAAATAAATCTTCAAACGAAGAGTTGGGACCACTAGAAATTATTTGTTACCACATTTCAGTCCTCAAAAGATTTCTTTTGTCAAAGCTCTCTCCTTTGGCTATAGCCATAATAGCCACTGACTGGTAACAGCAGAGCTGTAACCTGGTGCTTTGTTCTTCCCTTAAGTTAGAACATGCTGTTATGTCCAATACGTCTTGGCAGAATCCAAAGAGAACATACAGCAAAAGATATTTATTCTACAGTTTCTGAAAACTGTAGCATGTTTACATTCTACAGCTGGTGCATGTTATGCCTAATTTCTTATTTGGAGATGGGGGCAAGACAGACCGGGGGGGGAATCTCCTTTGTTGTTACTCATGTAACAAGAGAAAACTTAGAAGTAACAGGGCAGGGAATAAGAAGAACTAGGATACAAAGTCCAGTCTGCTAGAGAGAGATCCAAACTGAAGATGCATTTTTGAAGTAGTTTCTATACCCTATGCTTAAGTTTCTGGAAAGCAGTGTCATTTGAAGCCTCTATATATGAATGCTACCTTTTCCCTCTTTCTTTGCATATTCATGCCTGTAGGCCACCTTTCCTATCAGGATGCTAAAGACTGGTGGAAAGACACAAGAAAACAACACAGCAATCAATTCTTAAACGTTAAGTGCTGAAAGGAAATGCTCATGGTGCGTCAACATGCACCAACTTCAACAACTGAGCCGCACAGGAAGTGCATCACAAAATGGGATATACAAACTATGCTCTTTAATAATGCTAGATACTATGGTAAGTAAGCTGTCTTCCCTCACTGCTTATCTGACACATTTTATTTTTAACTTTCACTCACTTTTCAAAATGTTTCTCATCTGGGGAATTTGGACTTTATTTTTCTCATAAAAGATGGTGCAAGCTGCTAGGTGGGCTCACTATGCCAGGTGGCCACGAGGAGCCCAAGTCCATGCAAGTAAGTCCTAGAGAATCAGGAGTTGATGCTCCACGTGCAGTGTCTTTGTACAGTCTATTCAAACTACCTTGGTGGAGCTAGTGGCCTCTGACAGCCAGATACGGACTGCCTCAGGATTCCCCATCCTAAGCCTAGAGTGGGTGATGCCCAGGAACCACTCGGTGATTCTTAAAGGGCTATTCCCCAAACCTCTAACAGATAGTTTAGCCACTTTTAAATGCCACTACACCACTGGCTGAAATATTTTTTTGCTCAAGCATTTTTTTTTTTTTAAAAAAGGAGGGGAGGGGGATGAACCTTCAAGCAAATGTCAAGTTAGGAAAGTTTCAGGAAACATTCAGTAGCTGAAAGTGGGTGATTAGAAGGAAAAACACTATACAGACAGCTTAACAACCACTGCCATCTTCCCTAAAATAGCAACAGGCCTTATTTCCTAATATTTTGAAACTGAAAAATAAACAGTTTCCAAAAAAGCAACTGCCTTAATATTAGCATTTTGACAGAGAAAGCCCAAGCTTCTGCTGTTATAACTAATTTTAGCTGATGCAAATTGTGTGTACTGTTAGAACAGTGTAAAAATGGGGGGGAGGGGGAAGGGGAAAAAGAAAAGAAGAAAAAAAACTTGGGGTGCAATCTGGCAGCCCTTTTAAACTGCGCCTATACCAAGCACAGTGTATGTACACTGGCGTATGGGCAAGCCACACAGGGCCACGGTGCACCCCTTCCAAAGCAACCTCCATGCCCCAGGCTGCGGTCTGTGTGGGCTCTGGAGCAGGAGCTGTGCCTGCTCCATCCCCCAGGCTAAGGGGTCACATCAGTAGGGGCGCATGCACAGATGTGTGCTGCCGTTTGGCCAGGCATTGTGTTGGCAGGCAGTGGATGCCACCACTTGGATTGCACCCTTAATGTCAAACGATTCACTACATCAAGTTAGTACTGATACGCATATCTACAGCAACATAATTTTTTCCAGTAAACTTTAGATTTCATTTAAAAAGAGAGATATAAACAGATGCAAGGTCTCAGTTCTAAAAAGCTTGCAATCCTGAAGTTCACACTATATAGTGTAGTCTATACCAAAGGCGGACAACTGGAGGCTTGGGAGCTGCATGTGGCTCTAAGAGCACCTGTACTGTGGCTCTTACCAGAGATAGCTGCCTGGGGGTATGTCTATGCAACTCCCACAGAAGTAGGAGAAGTGTTTTGCTTTTGGCTGCCGGAGCCTCATGGGGACCCTGACAGAAGGGGAAGCATGCCCTGTGCCGCTATTGCTGCTGCCCAAACCCACCAATCTGCCTGGGAGCCAAAGCTCGGCGCTGAAGGAAGCAACGCTACCCCATCCCCAGGATTGGGGAAGCCACAATCAATGTAATGCATATTGTGGCTCTTGACAATTTGAACATTTTGGTATGTGGTTTTGGGGCTTGGGAACTTTGCCACTCCGGTCTATACTGTAGTTGTTATTCAGTCAGAATACACTTGTCTGAAATAACCTAGTACTTGTAGGCATTACTTGCAGGCACTGACTCACAGCTTCAGTGGGGTTTGAATTATAAAGTATTTAATCACAAGTCTTGTGCAGTCCCTCCTGGAAAGCACCTCTGAACTGCTGTAGTATAAACAGCATAGATTAATCATAGCACAAAGAACTTGTTTCCTTAATGCACTTTCTGTTGACTTTAATCTCTTTAGGTTTGTCAAAAGTAAGATCTCAAGTGTAAAATGTCAAGGAAAGTATTGTAATGTTTTTATTAATGTAATCTCCCAAGATGTTTCACAACAACTTTTTAATTTCTAGAAAAGCAGGTATGCATCGTTATATTTTTAGTTCACCTCCGCTACTATCCATGTAGGTACCACACATTCAGTATTTTAAGGTGTTCAGTACACCATGAGTAGTTAAAACAAGTTTAATTAAATATAGTACTGTAGTCACTTCTTGGGCATGTTAACTTACCATTTCCCATATTTCTAGATGTTAGCAAAAAGTTTCAGTACATACCAAAAAAGGATTTTGCCTGAGCAAAACCTTATTACTTAATGACTGTAATTACCTCAGGAAAATTATACATTGGAAGGGGATACATATTAATAGATGCAGATGCTCAAAAAAGCAGAAGTGCAAAACACCATCTGAGCCTTTCCAAAGAAAATGAAAAGAATATGAAATCCACAACACAAGGTCTGACATCAAATATCAACCTCATTAAGAGGTAATTAAAGAAGTCATCTTGCTGCACTTTCTTCCCATGGGCTGACTTACATACACAATCATGTGCACACGTAGGATCATCATTGACCTTATAGTGTATTGAAAATGAATAAAACCAAATAAGTGATCTTAAGGTAAGATCATAACAGCAACACAATTACACCTCAATAAGCTGCAGTCATAGCAGGCACATCAAAACTACTTTAGAGGTGATTTTCTACTTACTTCATGCAGGTTTTACAGTAATGTAAAAGAACCATCTAAATCTGTGATGATACCTACTAGTCTACCAGTTAGAATACCAGAACAGAATACAATTTCAATATTTAGTTGAAAAGTTTGTTTTACGAATCATCCTCAATGGCAATGGAAACCAACATATCTCTTGCAAATGGAAGTGATTGCCTCTGAAAGTTAAACGAACAATTTTCAAAAACAATATAACTAATAACCTCTACTCCATTCTTGTCCTCCTTGACCTCTCTGCTGCCTTCGATACAGTTGACCACTCACTCTTGCTGAACTCACTTCACTCCCTTGGCTTCCGTGGCTCCATCCTCAAGTGGTTCTCCTCCTACCTCTCTGACCACTCCTTCAATGTGTCTCTTGCCAACTCCACCTCCTCCTCCCTTCCCCTCATTGGCCCTTTCCTCTATCTATATCCTGTCCCTAGGCAAACTCATTGTCTCCCATGGCTTCCAATATCACCTCTATGCTGATACAGAGAGAGAGCGTGTTTGCTGTGTTGGTTCCAAAAATAGGTCGTAGAGACAAGTAGTGTAGAGATAACTTTTATTAGACCAACTTCGGTTGGTGGAGGTTTGCAAGCTTTCAGACCTCACAGGATCTTCCGTTAGGATCCTTCCAAGCTATAGCTTGGATTTCTGACTTACGTGACGAAGGATCCTGTGAAGTCCGAAAGCTTGCAAACCTCCACCAACCTAAGTTGGTCTAATAAAAGATATCTCTACACTACTTTGTCTCTACACTCTATGAAGATGACACTCCCTCTCTCTCTCCATCTATCCAAGCTCGCCTCACCAGCTGTCTCTCTGACATCTATACCTGGATGTTTCAATGTCAACTCAAACTCAACATGGCTAAAACTGAATTCCTTATCTTCCCCCCTCATCCTTCCTCTTCTCTGTCGATCCTCATCGATGGGGGCACCATCCTTCCCGTCCCACAAGCCCGTAGCTTGGGCTTCATCTTTGACTCACCCCTTTCTTTTAAACCCTACATCAACTCTGTTGCCAAATCCTGTCACTTCTCCCTTTTTAACATTGCTAAGTTTTGCCCTTTTCTCTCTGTCTCCTCTGTCAAAACCCTTGTTCATGCCCTCGTCATCTCTTGCCTCGATTACTGTGACCTCCTTCTCACTGGCCTCCCCTGCTTTCACATTTCTCCACTTATCTCTGTCCAAAACTCTGCTGTCAGGGTCATCCACCCCGCCCGTCACTTTGACCACATGCAGCCCCTCCTCTCCTCTCTTCACTGCTCCCCCTTCCTGAATGAATCCTGCACAAGCTCCGAGTCTTCACCTATAAAGCTCTTCACAACCTTGATTCCCCCTACCTCTCTGCGCTAATTTCCCTCTGTACGCCAGTCCATGAACTTCGCTCCTCCTCTTTCCCCTCTCTCACGCCTCCCCTAACTGCCTTCGTCCCTTCTCCCTAGCTGCCCCACATGCCTGGACCTCCCTCCCGCCCCAGATCTGCCTTGCCCCCTCCCTTTGTACCTTCAAATCCCTCCTCAAGACCCACCTCTTTTGCTCTGCCCTCCCTGACTCCTTGCTTCCCTCACCTAACTCCTGCTGATACCCTCCATTCAGTACAATCTGTTACCTGAGGTCTGTTTACTCATATCCTCACCACATGGACCAACCAGCCATCGTTCTTGATGTAACCAAGCCAAGCACGTGCACCTGGGACCTCACATCTTCATAAATATTACACTCCTTGTCTCTCCCTCTGTTCCCCTTCCTTCGTCTCCCTCCCCCCCATCTCTCAGATTGTAAGCCCTAGGGCAGGGACTGTGTCTATTCAATTACTTTGTAAAGTACCAGGTACACTGCTGGCGCTATATAAATGCTTGCTAATAATAAATAACAACAACATATATAGTTTTTGTTAGGATAATCTTAACATGAAAAATG
This sequence comes from Sphenodon punctatus, assembly GCA_003113815.1. Taxonomy (NCBI): domain Eukaryota; kingdom Metazoa; phylum Chordata; class Lepidosauria; order Sphenodontia; family Sphenodontidae; genus Sphenodon; species Sphenodon punctatus. The sequence goes on along the minus strand of QEPC01010291.1, from coordinate 6,006,686 downwards.
TAATACCGAATGCTAATAGGAAGTAGGGGAAATATAGTATCTGCTGTTCTACTACAGGAAGAATTTTACTAGTGTGCAAGTTCATTCAGTCCAAAACAAACACATAACTGATTTCACTTTCTAAAATAGTCTCACACTCTATACACCATAGTTAAATTTTAAAATAAATGTACTTGGGATGCTCAGATTAACTGAATATTTTAACAAATAATATTGAAAGGCTGCACAATTATTAACATTTGGTCATCAAAACGTAGATCTGACAACTGCTATCCAAAACATTTGTAAGTCTTGCAAGTTATAACAAAAAAATCCCTTCTAAAGGAGCAGACCCATGCACATCCAAGAAAATAGGGTTGAACAAATAATCAAAAAATACTAGGTAAGGAGCAGCAGCCTTACATTCTAACAGAAGCTTTCTTAACTCCTCACTGTTAGACTCGTTCAAACCTGTCAACTTGAGTGTGGTTTCCAGACGCACACTGGAGCAGAATACGGCTTATAGCCAGCAACAACAGATATTCAACCTAGACCTATTTCCATTAAAAGTGGATATATCAGACAACAGTACAATTCTTCCTTTGGCTTCTGTATGTGAAGACAATTAAGAGGACATTCTCCATCATCACTATCACCAAAATATTAATACCTACGTGGGACTTTCCACACTGCTTTTATAAAGTAAATGAAATCAATATCCCAGAATTGCAAGATGGTTAAATATAGCGGTACAATTTAAATACTGCAGCTCGTACTACTCCACAGGAAGAATTACTCCCCTGGTCAAAACATTTGCCTTTTAAACGAGCTCAACTTTCAGGTCAACTGCTAACAATGTAGATTCTTTCCTGTCTCGTAGAATTTTACTGTAGTCTCCCTCAACAAATAGCAGCACATTGCTCCTAGCTGGTTGCTAATTTATGCGATTGCCATGAGAAAATGTTTTGTTTTCAAAATGGTGTGCACTAGGAGTACACTATGCTTGGATTCATCTAAATAAACACACACTGTGAAAATAAACCCAGAGCAAACATATCTTATTGTATAGCAATAGCATTCAAATGTTTTCCACATTCTCAGAATATATCCTGACAACTGGAATCCTCAGGATGCTGACAATATCCTGGATCATCTTGGTAGATGGTCTGTATTTTTGCATAAGGGATTAATGGCCATTTCAAGGAAAACATCCTACAAGCTACCAGATATATAAACAAGTTCTGAATGCGTTGGAAAGCTTCGAGTCCCAGCCATCCAAGGATTTACAGAGAGTTTTCTGCCTCTGGAAACTCGTTGAAGTTCAGAACTTAAATTCCAATTACACTCCAACCTTCCAACTCAACTTGATTTTGCTTGACACTATCAGAAAAGTTAGAAGTGTTGATTCTTCTGCTTGTGTTTCTCAAGACAGCAGCAGGTATTCACAAGACTCTTGACTTTTGAAACCCTTCTCGAATCTTTCCAATTGCACACCACTTCCCACAGCTGAGGCTCTTCAGGCAAATTAGGCCTTTAGTTATATTCCTGTGCAACATGTCATTCTTCAGCATGGGCTTGCACGTGATTCTTTAATACCATAATTGGAATACAGCAGGACTACACAGGTGTAGCAGGCCAACATACTACTGGTGATGCCCAAGTAATTATCCATTACTTTAATTAGATGACAACCAAACTTTTTTCCAACATTTTTGTTATTACTGAAAGTTAATGACACAAGTAATTTCACACAAAATGTAAAGTAACACATATGCTTTTGCCCTAGAAGAGTAACTGAATTTCACGGGAAAATACAGAATCTGCAATAGGGCTAATTATTTATTTATTTATTTCTTTTTAAAGGCAGACATTTGTCTTAAAAAACAAAAAAGACAGAAAACAAAGTTTTTTTAAAAAAAATATCTTACCAAACTAGGGGGGAAAAAACACTTGGTGAGATCAACATAATTTCTCTCAGTACTTGTAGACTTTCCCCATGGTGCTGATAATACACCACCCCTCACCCTTCATTCACCTACTTGTACCACCTTTACTCAGTTGCCCAAATCCCCCAAACACTTAGGTGGCATATGCTATAAGCCATCCTGAGCCTTAGGGAAAGGTTGTCATTCTACCTTGGAAAAGGAGGAGTGGACACTTCTTTTCAGTGGAAGGAGATATTAGGTATATTCCAGAACTAGGGAGGAGCCCTTTCTATATAGTGACTTTTACCACAGTGTCCTGATCTGGTGACCTTGGTCAATCTATCTCTGTTCACACACGCACACAAAATGTATTTTATATAAATGTGAATACAGTATCCAAAACATGGCAAGTGACAAAGCTGCTAATGGGTTATTGACTTGTACTCCCCGTGATTGTATTGTTTTTACAGTGTGCCTTTTAAATAAATATCTATTAGAACTCCTGACTGCTCTGCTTCTCCTCCGTTTTCTTTGTAGCAACACTCCATTACCTAAGACAAAGATCCTTCAGGTTACAGCTTGCTTAAAATACTCATTCAAAAGGACTACTAATATTTTCAGGAATCAGTCTTCTGCCCAAGGGAGGTGAGGATTGCCTGAAGAGGGGATAGCCCTATGTGTGTGTGGGTGTGCATGTGTGTCATAATCCCTGGAATCAGCCCAGGCAGCCAAAAAAAGGCATATACGGAGGGACATCCACACAGGGAGGTTAGCTACACTTACAGTTTGCACAAACAACACCCAATCACGTTGTCACATAAACAATACACAATAGCAAGGAAATTCAGAGAAATAATGAGCCTTCTGAATGAATCATTAGCAAGTCTGATAAAACCACTGATGGTTGCACCCACACATCTGCTTTCACCACTGTGGCAGCATAGGTCCCCCTGGAATACGGAGGACCAGAGGCAGTTGAAGTGAGAAAGTAGGTGGTTAGAGTGCAGGTGGCGCTCGACTCGCACTAAAGCTGACCAACTGCGATATAGTTTTTGAAGGACTATGCTGTGGCTGTGATGGCAGTGAAGAAAACTTTCTTATCTTCTCTATAGTGTCTGCAAAGTCACATCCTATAGAGCTGGTGCTGGGTGTGTGTTAGCCTGGTTAGCCTGGTCTGTTTCTGCCCAGAACTAGTCATCTGTCGTCTGCTGTGAAGAATTTCACATCCCCTTTGCAGACAAAATATAAAAACAAAATTTAAAATGTGTTCGTATTCACAACTTGGGTGCTGTTACCTTCACTGCAGAGTTGGAGTTTGGGGTTGTGGAAGCTCTGCCTTGTCCCATTTATTTGGATCATTTTTAACTGGTGTTGTCAGCGGGGACAATGCTGGGAACCAGTTGTGAATTAGATCCTTGCCTGTCCTGGTTGGTGAAAGCCAGCTGGGAGGTGTTGGGATTATTGCTGGTTGGGGTTGTCAATAACTTCTCTTTCACGGGGACAGGTTGTCAGACACCCTCAAAACTGTGGTTGTCCAGCCCTTGCTCAAGAAACCATCATTTAACATTGGCTCTCCTGCCAGCTATTGCCTTTCTCCAATCTCCCTTTAGGCAAGGTTATTGAAGCAGTGGTCGTGCAACAGCTTTGCGTGCCTCTTGATGTTATCAGATTCCTGGACACATATTGGTCCGGCCTTCATCCTGGGCATAGTACTTACTGAGACTGTGCTCAGAGCCGTGGTCGACAATCTACACCTGGAGATCAACAGAGGAAACTGCACCCTGTTGATCTTGTTAGATCTTTCAGCGACTCTTGACACAGTTGATCGTGAGGTAGTGTTGACATGGCTGTGGGGCCTGGCAGGGGTGCTTTTCTGTTGGGGAAGTCTCAGGAGGTGGTGATGGATGATTGCTCTTCGTATGCCTGTACCTTCCCCCGTGGAGTTCCGCAAGGTTCCATTTTGTCTCCCATCCTGTTCAATGTGTATCTGGGGCTGCCGAGTGAGATTGTGTAGAGGTCTGGAGTGAGGGGCCATCAATATGCTGATGATACCCTGGTCTTCCTCTCTTTTTCATCCAATCCAGACTATGAAGTCTCAGCACTTACTCAGTGTCTGGCCACTGTTGGGAACTGCATACAGGGGAGCAAATTGAAGCTGAATCCAGACAAGACAAAGTGATGGTTGATAGGTCCTGTGACTTGGGGAAGATTGGGACTCCCATCATTGATGGGATCCAGCCTTCTCCCATTATCCAGAACTGCAACTTTAGAGTATTTCTAGGTCCCTTGCTGCACCTGGAGCATCAGGTTGTGGCAGTGGCCAGGAGTGCTTTTCACCCAACTCTATATGGTGAGACGGCTGTGGCCCTTTCTTTATTGATTATGGTGGCAGCTGGTGCAGAATGTGTGGCCCAGCTCCTCTTGGGGGTGGGTCACTGTGAGCACATCACTCCTGTGCTTCACAGTCTGCACTGGCTTCTGATAAGCTTTCTAAGCACAATTCAAGGTGCTGGTTTTGATCTTTAAAGCGCTAAATGCCTTGGGCCCCACATATCTGAAAGATGACCTCCCTCCCCATGCTTTGTTGCAATACCTGCGGTCAGCTGGAGTGCCCTCTTGTGGGTTCCATCTGCCAAGCAGGTTCATATGGCGAAAGTGAGCAGAGAGGCATTCTTGGTTGCTGCCCCTGTACTGACAAATCTCCAGGGAACTCTTTCCCTGGAGATTTGTCATGGTCCAAGCCTGGGAATTTTCTGGAAGCAATGCAAGACTTTTCTTTTTGGTCAAGTATTTGTCAGGCATGGACAGGGGTTGGGGTGGTGGGTTTGGAGGGGGGGATTTTTTATGGTTTGCAGTTCTATTTGTATGCGATTTTAATGTGGTAACCTACTCCTTCCCCTTTGGTAATGTGGTAACCTTCCCCTTTGGGGAAGAGCAGGATATGTTTAAGTATAAAATGTCAAACCAAGTAATATGATGCAGAGTGTTGTTACATATTTACTGAAAAAGGCAAAAGAAAAATGTGATATTTTGTGTTCACAAATTATATCTGTTGAGTACTGAGGTGCATATTATCCAGCTTTAATTCAATAATGTTCTAAAAAAAACCAACACAGTGTAGTAGTAGTTTTGAATTTTTTTCCAATAGCTGTATCAATAGCACTTTGCACCCTTTAATATAAACTACCAAGACTACATAGAAGTCAACACAGCAGTTTTTCTATAAGCAACCCAAGATCACCATGTCCCAAAGAAATGCCCTGAAACTCTCATTTCTATTTTATCTTAGAATCAAGCACTCTTGTCTTGGGAAACTGAAGTCATATAAGCACAGATCTTGACAGAGATAAACTCAACATGGCAACTCAAAAGGACAGTCAAGAAGATATGAAGAGGAGATCCTTCTCACAAACTTTTTGCCAAGGCAACACTCTTACATGAAACAAAATATGAAATAATGTACAGGTCCTTACAAACAATGAGGTACCTGTTCGCAATTTGTACCTTAGAAACCAGCTCTTATGTTCTTGTTATCATCATCCTGAGGTACAACAACAACTTTGAAAAGTGAACAGCTTTTCAGATAATTTAGGATGAAACTGTGCCCCCAGTAATTAGAAAAGTTATTCTAGACTTCTGAAATATCTCTCTCACTTCCCTACTCAAACACATATTTAGGGACTTGTGTTCACTGTGTTTTTCCCACTGGTGGCAATGGGGGGAAACCCAGTGAATATGGGTCCTTGCATCTATTATATACTCTAATACAGATAAGTATTGCAATTCTAAGATACAAAATTCTTAAAATTGAATTCATTTTTTGTCTATCTCCAATTCACATTAGACCAAAATGTTTGTGTTAAATTTTGAATAAATCTCCTGACTTGACAAGTTATTTTATTCTAAATTCTTTGAAATTTCCTTTGGTGTTTTAAGAGCAGTTGGAAGACAGTAATTTCTTCTTCAATAGTAAACTATTCTTCCAGGACTAAGTAGTCATTATGTTCACATGGAAATGTTATTATATGATGAGTAAAATAATAATTGCAAGTACAACAGTGCAAAAAAGTACTAGTATGATCTCCAGAAACTGACATCAAAAATTATGACAAGGGGATTAAAGATAGGGGGGCCCAAGATACCAGGGTGTAATGGATCAGATTGTGTCCACTGGTCTGGACCCAACATGGACACACGTGTCCCAAAAACATCAGCACATACAATTATCATCTTGAGGAGAATCAGAATCTCAAATCAGTCTTCAAATATTTAAGGGGTTACAAACTGCATTGCTGTGGCTGCCTGTAACTTTGGCCTTACCATTAACCAAGTGAAAACAGGCCATGCATCAGTCTCCACCTCAATAAACCTATCAAGAGTCACTGAAATATATTACACTCCAGATTTATCAATCTGTTGAAAGTTTTTTAATTTGAGATTTCTAACCTGCCCTTATATCCCAAAGGCTTCGGGCATGTAGCAACATATACAATGTATAAAGTATGTATAAAATAAATCAAAGGAAAAATATATACTTTATAAAAAATATTTTTAAAAATCCCTTCAAAACTCCCTAGACACTATCTCTGCCTGCAAAGTGGTTGGCCAAATAACTAGGTCTGACGTTGCCGACAGAAAATGTTCATGTCTGGGCTTTGGCAAACCTCCAGGGGGAGTTCCAGGGCCGTGAAGCAGCCACAGAGAACACCTCTCTGCGCATCATACAGACTTGGCACAGTGATGGAATTTGCAAGAAGGCAGCCCTGGCTGACCTTATGGATCAAAATGGAACATAAGGGAGGAGGTAGTCAATAACGAAGCAATAATTGAAAATGAACCAGATACACAAATTAAGAAAGCCAGTGCTGCATATATAGCTGCCTTTACCATTGGATTCAGAAGCCACATGGGATCCATCCAAAGACAAAATTAAGCTGTACAATGCTGCTGTTCCTATCATTTTGTTTTATAAATGTAAAAGATGGACCTGTTATTCACAGTATATTTTAAAGCTTGCATGTTTCTACCTGTAGCTCTTACAAGGACTACTGGACATCAAACAGCATGCCCAAATTTCCATGACAAGTTCTGATGAAAAGCCAATTTGACTGGAACCACAGTTCATCTGATCCATGCACAACTTTGATGGTCTGACTGCTTAAACCAGTTCTAGCTACGTGACTAAGCATGGGAAACTGCAAGTAAGGAAGGTAAATAAATATTTAAAGGGACATTTTAAAATTGGATTTATAGAGGACTACAATTTCTGACTTGGCTTTTGAGGAGTTGGTGACTGACCCTGCTGCATGACATCACATTGTAACTGCCAGTGTCCAAGAGTTTGAGAGAAATCATGTTGAGCACCTAGAAGCAAAACATCAGAACCAGAAACAACATCCTCCCCCAGTTAATACAATCAGGTAGTGGCACCAATACATTTTAATAAAATTAACTTTCACAGATCAAACTATGGAGCTATGCGAAGACTCATTAGTATTTGGAGGATTGCCAATGCCATCATTGTATACAAGGTGACCATTCAACTAGCAGCAGCTGAACTCATGGAAAATCCAGGTTCATGTTGAAAGGGAGCTTGAATTGGAGGTTTCTGTACTCCACAAGGCTGTTCATGAACCTGATGCCTCAGCTATCCCCTCCTCCCATATTTCCTTCTCAAACAACAGGAAGACAAGGTCCCCATTGAGCATTCAATCTTAGGCAGCAATGACTTCAAAGATCTTGGCTACTTAAGATAGAAGTGTCTGCAGAAGCAACATTCCTACCATTTCTTCTGCCCATAGAACGTATGTTGTCAGAGTAAAGGATATCTTTCTTCCATTTATGTTCTCAACTAGAAAATTTACAATAGTCTTCAGGGTCCAGTGTTCTGCCAGAAATACTAAAGGAGCTTTATTTGCCTTCAGAGGTAGGAATTTGCAATACAGTAGACATACGTATCTTGACTTTCACTCCCATTGGGCTCCTAGTTACCACAAGCCCAGCAGCCCATTGTGTCTTGCCCGCCTGAGAGTAATCTGCAAGTGCATAAAGATGTCCACGCTGACTGGCACCCATCTGGCCCTGGACCTCCCAGACTTTTGTAGGAACTGTAAGACCTGGCTATTCCATCAGGCGTTTGGTGAGGGGTAATGGGGGGGTGGGGAGAGTGGTGAAGGTGGGTGGGTTTCCCCCCCCCTTTCTTATTATTATTGTGTTTATTGAGGAATAACATTTTTAATGTGTTATAATATTATTATTATTTTATTGATGTTGTTAGCCGCTTCGAGCTGCCTGTGGCAGGAGGTGGCGGGGTATAAATTCTTAAAATAAATAAAATAATAATAGTTTTTCTTACTGAATTTTTCCACCCCAGCTTAAAAAAAAAAACTGCATTAGGTCCTCGAAGACACAGACCACTAATATTTTACAACATGGCCACCCAGTCTTGGGTACATCCTTATTAGTATATTAACCAAAGCAAAAAACGTAACAGTTTATTTTTAAATTTAAATGTATAAGAGTTTTCTTAAAATACACACACACAAAAAACAATTCAGTACAATTACAATTCAAAAACACCTTCCACTCCATACATTGCAACAAAACATAAATGCCAAAAAACAGAAATTAATTCACAATTAGAGCAATATTTAATATTTTATCAACATACATGTAATATATGTACTAAATTCCTTACCATACATACTTCATTTTTATCAATAACTAAACTTGCACATTTTACAATTATGAAACTAATTTATTATTATAATTTGACAAGGAACAATTTTGTCAGAGTAAATTAAGTCTGTTTCTAAATAACTTCATTGTGTACAATGAATTGTATGTCTACACTCACATTCTTTACTTCATTGTATGAACTGTACACAATTTGTATACATGTAAATAACAGACTTAA
>QEPC01010291.1:5982853-5996571 GCA_003113815.1 Sphenodon punctatus | reverse complement strand
CGGGGGCAGTTTGGGGCTAGGTGCGGGGGGGGGAGGTCAGGCATGAGCGTGGGGGGGCAGGTCGGGGATCAGCGTGGGTTTCCAGGGGGCCAGGCAGCAGCAGGAGCAGCAGTGCACAGAGCTCACAGGGGGATGGGACGCAGCCGCTTCCCCGGCTCTCCAACAGGAGAGAGGAGTTCAAGTGCGCATGTGTGAACCTGCAGAACTGATTTTTTTATCACTAATAACTTGGTTTTGGCTGCATCAATCAGTATCATATTTCAGAAGCACTTGTTATTGATCTCATTCTCAAAGCCTGTGAAGTTTGGGGGCTCAACTCATCCAGGGGGAGAGAGATTGATGATTCAAATATGTGAGGATGGTGTGCATTTTGACCACAACCAATTAATGTTTAAGCAGTTATAACATTTTCCTAATGGATCTTTTTCAAATTTTGTGTGTATGATGGTCCCTCACAACTTACAGTCATGGTTAAATTTTCAGAAATGTACATCAAGTGGTTTCCTCAAAATCGGGGCTTCAGCAGTCCCCTGTTTATAATGAACAGTGGCTGTACATTTAAGTTTCAGGCAGCTACTGCTGCCTGAAAATATTGGTTGGAACAAACATTCCATAGTAACTGTATGCAGAAACACAAGTTACTTAGCAGCAGTCTGAGGGGCAACTTTTTTCAAAAGTAAAAAAGTAATTTGGATCAGATTTACCATCTCATTTGATCCTTAATTTAAAGACCACTCTGCACTGGGAATGCAACTTTGGATTACTGCAACTCTCATTGTACCCAGCATGTTTGCAATAGGATTTCAAAACTATAAAGATAGGATTCTTCTTATTTGTTGGTCTTCCTGGATTCCTTTCAGAGTTGACTGTCTTACTCAAGAATCTCCCTGCGCTCGCAAAATATACAATATTCCTGGAGACGGTTTTTGGTGCTATGTTGATAGGAGGAAAGGAGAAGGGACTTCCCAGAGAGCTGCTCTGGGCTGGGGTGACCTGGCCAGGGTTGCCCTGGCAACATGCACTTGGCGCGAAGGAAGTCTCACATGTTGAGGCTTCCTCACATTCATTTTAAGTTCCTTGGCTGCAAAGCAGCCAGTCAGAGGTCAAGAGGATCCGCTTATTTATTTTAAAAGTGTTACTACCCCGTCCATCCTGCTACAGGCAGCTCAGGGCGGCTCACAATCAACAAAAATAAGACAACAATAAAGATAAAAACAACACATAAAAAAGAGGGTAAAAATATCCCCCCCAACCCACTCACCCATCTTCCATGCCAAACGCCTGGCGGAACAACCAGGTCTTACAACTCCTTCGAAAAGAGGGGAGATCCAGGGCCAAACGGGCCTCCACCGGAAGGGAGTTCCACAGCCAAGGTGCGGCCAACCAAGAATGCCCTCCTCTGTGTAAAGACTCAGGGGGGACCTCGAGGAGGGCACCCCCGGATGACCGCAGGGGCTGATCCAGAGTCTGGGGGGTAAGGCGGTTCTGCAGATAGGTAGGGCCTAGGCCGTTTAGGGCTTTAAGGTCAAGACCAACACCTTGAATTGGGCCCAGAAAACTACCGGCAGTCAGTGCAGAGAACAGAGCTCCCAGCAGCCCAGTCCCACTAGGAGACGGGCCGCTGCATTTTGCACCAGCTGCAATTTCCAAGCCGTCACCATGGGTAGCTCCATGTATTACTGTAGTCCAATCTAGAAGTGATGAAAGCATAGATGATATTGGTCAGGTCTGAGTCTGAAACATATGGCCGAAGCAATCGCACCAGATGTAATTGGCGGAAGGCACTCCTCGCCACAGCCTCCACCTGGACAGCCAGTCGAAGCTGTGAATCGAGGAGCACCTCCAGACTCCATACCTGGGAAACCAATGGAAGGCAGACCCCATCAATAATGGGGGCCGCTGTCTCCATCGCCTTACCCACCAACATCAGCTCCATCTTGTCAGGACTCCCAGTCCCCCACAGTCGTCAGACACCGAGTAAGCACCGAAACTGCCAGGCTCGGGTCTGTGGAAAATTCCATTCCATTCCAATTTGAATTTATATCCCGCAACTCTCCTGCCAAAGGCGGCTAACAAACAATGAGAGAGAAAGCTGGGTGTCATCAGTATATTGATGACACCGCACGCCAAACCCCCTGAACACATCACTGAGCGGCTGCATATACACGTTGAACAGGAGAGGGGACAAAACAGAACCCGGTCGGACTCCACACAAGAGGTCTTGGTATGACGAAAAATAATCCCCAAGCACCACTCACAGAGTTCTTCTGGTCAGGAAGGAGCGGAACCATTCCAGAACAGTCCCGCCCACCCCTGCATAATCCCGCATGTGCGTCACCATCTCCTCATGATCAACGGTATCAAATGCAGCAGACAGATCTAATAAAATCAGCAGCATCGAGCGACCCCAATCCAATTCCCGGAATAGATCATCAACCAAAGCCACAAGCACGGTCTCGGTGCCATACCCCGGACAAAATCCTGACAGAGGGATCAAGAAAACCGATACGATCAAGATGCCCCTGCAGCTGCCAAGCCACTACCCATTCAATAACCTTCCCTAAAAAGGGAAGGTTAGAGACAGGCTGATAGCTGGCAAGGGAGTCAACGTCAAGCGATGGTTTCTTGAGCAGAGGCTGCATCACTGCCTCCCTGAGACAGCCCGGCACTCTGCCCTCCTGAAGGGCGGCACTGACCACCCCAGCCAGCAACAGCCCTATTGTCTCCTGGCAGGCCTTAACCAGCCAGGACGGGCATGGATCTAATTCACAAGAGGTGGCCCTGACTGCCCCAAGAAAATCCACCGCATCGGCGGGTGTCAGCAACTGAAATTGATCCCATAAAATCGGACATGGCGGAGTTTCCATAACCTCCAGTTCCCCTAGTGTAATAAATGTGGCATCAAAGTCATAGTGAATACGAGCGATTTTATCCACAAAAATGTCACAGCGTGCAGTAGATGATTCCACTCCAAGGCTTATGAAGGGTGGGCAAATGGTTTAATTTTCATTTTTCTTTTCCTATGCCTTGCAGGGACAGGTGGCTGTCAAATGAGGATACTGATCGTGGGATATAGCCTGGGACATTGGGGAGCCAAGGCAGCCAGGAAAGACCGTTTTGGAATGCAGCTGGGTCTGAGTGAAAAGATGACAATAGCGTGGCTGGGGAAAAGGGGCACATTGTGGGAACAATTCATGCCCATATTAAATGCAGCCACCCTTGATGCTCCTCCATAGATATTAGCGATTCAGTTAGGGGGAAATAATTTGCCCAAGACTAAGGAAATTGAGTTAATTCAGATTATTAAGAAGGATCTGGCTGAAGTTCTTGCGAAGTTCCCCGACACACTTCTGCTCTGGACCAATGTGGTCCAAGTGTGGGTATGGGCAGGAGCTAGACAGCATAAAAAAGTGGATAAAGCTAAGAGGAAAGCTAACTGTGAAATTGGGAGATGTGTAATGTCTCATGGCAGGAACTTTGTCGATCACGAGCAAATCCCTAAGGACAGGCATGAATTTTATTGGACTGATGGGGTCCACCTATTGGAATCTGGAGTCCAATTATATTTAGGAAAGTTAAGAAATAGGTTGACCAAAATTTTGGAGTTGCAGGTCGGAGGGGGGGGGGGGGAGAGGGGGAAACCAACCACGCTAAGCTGGCGATTCCTAGTGGGGATGGTCCAGGGAAGTTGAAATATTTGCAGAAGGACTCAGATAACAATTAAGGGACATCTCCCTATGAGATGAGGAATGGGGGCATCACGCAGGCAGGAAAGCCGGCAAACTTACAGGAAAGCGACCCAATGCTTGACCCTTCACAGGGAGTAAGCTAGTGCAGTTCTCAGGACATGTGCGGTCTGGCGGGTATGCGGCACGTCAGCTGACCCATGATCCTGGGGGCCTTGCTACGAGGCCTTGTGCAAAACGCATCCCCCACCATCCAAGCTGAGCATCTTGGGCCATGGTGGCAGGGAGAACTGTTGTGCCATGTTCATAAAAGGTTGAACTGAGGCCATACCTCAGGGTCTGTGACTTATTACGTTAGGACTTCTGGACCAGTTTTTTTTTTTTTGGGGGGGGGAAAGAGTTCCCCCACATCCCTTGATTCTGCACATGTTTGAACTTGCAATAAAGAGTGTGGCCTTTTAAACCTCACTCAACATGTTCTTGTCTCCTTCCTGGTGCAGTGCCAAGTTGCTTGTTTGCATCAAGAGTAATGTTCTCTCTGGCACGCCCGCATGCCCCTCATTTCATTTTAGAAAGGTTCCCATCAAACAAAGATTTCTATTCCATGGTTAAAGACTTAATTTATCACAGATAATTCTTTGTTCATAAAAATAGAGAATATTTTTATCCAGACAATAGCAAAGGCTTTACTTATAGTCTTGTAGAATCAGCTGTAAGGTGAATTCCTGAGTGACTGAAATCAAAGAGAGTTTTGTCATTGACTTCAATTTATACCCTGCCCTTCCCTGAAGGCCGAGGGTGGTCTACAATATTAAACACAGAGAATAAGAAACCATCTCTTGACGCTGATGCTCCTGCCAGTTATCGGCCGGTCTCTAACCTTCCCTTTTTAGGGAAGGTTATTGAACGGGCTGTAGCATGGCAGCTCCAGGAACATCTGGACCACACCAGTTTCCTTGATCCATCCCAGTCTGGGTTTTGGCCTGGGTATGGTACGGAGATGGCACTGGTGGCCTTGGTTGACGATCTCCGCTTGGCATTGAACCAGGGTCGTCAGACCTTACTGGTCCTGCTAGACCTTTCGGCTGCATTTGACACAGTCGAGCATGAGGTGATGGTGACTTGCCTGCAGGACCGTGTCGGGATTGGCGGGACGGTCTTGGACTGGTTTTGTTCGTTCCTGGCCGGGAGAATTCACCGGGTGGTCTTGGGGGAGTGTACGTCTTCCCCCCGGGACCTCACGTGTGGAGTCCCGCAGGGTGCCATTCTGTCCCCCCTCTTGTTTAACATCTATATGCAGCCGTTAGGGGAGATCGTGAGGGGGTTTCAGGGCATGCAGTGTCATCAGTATGCTGATGACACTCAGCTCTCTCTCTCCTTTTCCATCAACCCAGGCCATGCAGTCTCCTTCTTTTCCCAGTGCCTGTCAGCTGTGGGGGCTTGGATGAAGTCGAGCCATCTGCAATTGAATCCTGACAAGACGGAGGTGATTTTGGTGGGCGAGGGTTTGGGGGATCTGGGGGTGGTTAAATCTCCTCTTGTTGGGGGGGTTTGCCCTCCCATGGTCTCTCAAGTGCAGAGTCTGGGTGTGCTTTTCGAGTCACGGCTCAGCCTGGAATCTCAGGTTGTAGTTGTGGCACGGAGTGCGTTTCGGTAATAACATCTTGTCCGGCGGCTTCAGCCGTATCTCTCAGACTCCGACCTCGCCACTGTCATCCATGCCTTCATCACCTCGAGGCTGGATTACTGCAACGCGCTCTACGTGGGGCTGCCCGAGAAGCTGCTCCGCAGGCTGCAGCTGGTGCAGAATGCCACGGTCCGTCTCCTTAAGGAGGCGGGTCGCAAGGAGCACATGACACCAGTGCTCCAGGCTCTGTACTGGCTGCCTATATAGCATCGGGCCAGGTTCAAGGTGCTGGTTTTAACCTTTAAAGCCCTTCACGGCTTGGGCCCTGCTTATCTGCAGGACCGCCTCATTCCCCATGTGCCCATGCAACCCTTAATCGTCCGTGGGAGCCTTTTTGGAAGTTCCCCGGGCGAGGCGGGTGGCCACCGATGTTAGATCTTTTTCAGTGGCTGCTCCTGTGCTGTGGTATTCACTCCTGGAGGTGGCTTGGTTGGCTCCCACTCTCCTGCTATTTTGGCATGTATGTAAGACCTGGCTGTTCTGTTGGAAGTTCCCCGGGCGAGGCGGGTGGCCACCGATGTTAGATCTTTTTCAGTGGCCGCTCCTGTGCTGTGGTATTCACTCCTGGAGGTGGCTTGGTTGGCTCCCACTCTCCTGCTATTTTGGCATGTATGTAAGACCTGGCTGTTCTGTCAGGCTTTTGGCAAGGGGGTCCCCACATATTGTATTTCTTAAAATTGTTTTATTGATTGTTGTTCACTGCCCCGGGCTGCCCTGTGGGCAGGAGGGGTGGGATATGAATTTTAAATAAATAAATAAATACAGTAAAATTCCTGTTAAAAATCCACCATCACCCTCCTCCAGAGAAAAAGGAGTTCCACAATACTGGGGTAGCAACTGCGAACATCTCTCTGTGGACCCTTGTTGTATGAACAAGGTTAGCAGGTGGTACCCGCAAGAGAGTGTTCCTGGCTGACCATAGGATTGGCAGCGGAGCATAGTAGGAAAGGAGGTCTTTCAGATACATGGAGCCCAGGTCATTTAGGGCTGTAAAGGTCGAAACCAGCACCTTGAATTGTATCCAGAAAGCTATAGGAAGTCAGCGCAGACTGAAAAGCACAGGTGTAATGTGCTCATGGTGACCCATCCCTGAAAGGATCCAGGCTGCCACTTTCGGCAGCAGCTGAAGCTTCCAGTCATCCAGGACAACCCCCACATAGAGCGCATTGCAGTAACTAGCCTTGAGGTAATGAAGGCATGGATGGTGGTGGCCAGAGCTGAATCAGAAAGAAAGGGCCACAGTCTCCTCACCAGATGGAGTTGGTGAAAAGTGCACTTGGCCACTGCCGCAACCTGTTGTTAGAGGTGTGTAAAGGGGTCCAGAAGCACTCCAAGGCTGCAAAATGAGTAACCAGAGTGGACCAGACCCCTTCAAGGACAGGGGCTCCAAATCCTTCCAAGTCACAAGATCGGCCTACCATCACCACTTCAGTCTTGTTTAGATTAAACCAACTCACCCTCATCCAGTTCCCAACAGCTGCCAGGCATTGGGTACACATCAAGACTGCAGAACCTGGGTTGGATGCAAAAGAGAGGTAAAGCTGGGTGTCATCAGCAAATGGACAACACTTCACTCCAAACCTCCCAATGATCTTGCCCAGCGGCCTCAGATATACATTGAACAAGAGAGGAGACAAGATGAAACCCTGCAGGACACCACAGGGGAGATCCCAAGGAGACGATGAGCAATCACCACACACTGGGATGTTCCGAACAGGAATGAATGGAACCACTCAAGAACAGTCCCATGTACCCCTGCCAAATCCTGCAGTCTTATCAACACCACCTCATGATCAACTGTATCAAAGGCCGCTGAAATATCCAACAAGATTAACAGGGTACAGTTCCCTTTGTCAGTCACCAGGCACAGATCATTTCACCTAGGCCAAAAGCACAGTCTCCTTGCTTATTCGCTTTCTTCAATAAGTCTTCCATTTCACTACCTATGGTAAGACTGGGTAATCTAGTTTACAGTTATAGTGGTTGGCAGTTTCAGATGCTCAGCAATATATACTAGAATTATTGTAATTTGACCATGCTTTTTTCTTTTATTTCTTCATAGAGACTTGTACAGACGAGATATCTAGCATAGAAAAGAAAATTTGGGGCACTTACTGTGAATTTTCTTTCTGCGAGGCTCCCTGCTTGGCACTCCTCAGCGTGGATGTGTCCTGCTTCCGGGTATTCAGAAGGCAGACTTCAAATATTCAAATTTGTGGGTGGACCAGGTGCAGGACACTCCGTGCCTCTCCAGTTTGAGTTTTTCTGAAGGCTCTGGAAGAAAAGATAGAAGACAGGGCCCTCCAACGGGCCAGATTAAGGGGCCTGGATCTTTGCCTCCTGCCGGCAGGTCCTGGGTGGGCCAGAGTGCCAAGCAGGGAGCCTTGTAGAAAGAAAATTCACCGGTAAGTGCCGCAAATTTTCTTTTCTCCCTCAGCTCCCTGCTTGGCACTCCTCAGTGTGGGATGTACCAAAGCCGATCCAAACAGGGTGGGAGAAAAAAGAGAACTGGTGCCCAGTCAAAAGTCCGCTGCGATGGCCTGGAGGACCCTCCGCCCAAAGGCGGCCTCCGCCGAAGCCATTGTGTGACTCTTGTAATGCCTTGAGAATGTATGCACGGAGATCCACGTGGCCACCCTGCAGATTTCCTCACACGAGACCCTGGATAACACGGCCCATGACGTGGCCGAAGACCATAGTGAGTGCGCCGTAACCCCCAATGGTGGGGGCCTTTTCATCGCTATGTACGCCTCCCTGATACAGCAACAAATCCATCAAGCGATCGTGTCCTTTGACACTGGTCTCCCCAGTTCTGCGCCCCTGTATTGGACAAACAGGCAGGAAGACCTGGAACCCACACTCGTACGGCGGATATAAATTCTCAGCGCTCTTCGTACATCGAGTTTGTGCCACACCTTCTCCTGGCAGTGCTGTGGCTTTGGACAGAAGTTCTGTAACACAATCTCCTGTGCCCTGTGAAAAGCCGAGTTGACCTTTGGAATGAAGGTTGGATCCGTGCAGAGGATCACTTTGTCCTCGTGGAAGATGCACAGGTGTTGTGCTGTGGATAGGGCAGCCAACTCGGAAACCCTTCTGTCTGATGGCCACCAAGAAGGCCACCTTTATAGAAAAGAAGTAAAGCGATACTTGGCTCATCGGTTCAAACGGGGGACTGAGTGATGGCCGTGAGCACCGTGTTCAAGTTCCAGGATGAGAAACGGTGTACCGTCGGCGGGGCCTTAGCTCGAGTGGCCTTAAGGAATCTCCCCACCTGTCTGCTCTTGGAGAAACGGGCCCTGGAGCCCGCCCCTAGGATAGCTCCTAGAGTGGACACTTGTCTAGCCATGGTGGAAGGGTGGAGTCCCTGGTCGAGACCGTTCTGTAAGAACTCCAGAACTTCCGGCATGGAAGGTGAGCAGCTATTGCCGCCTCTGGTCTGTCTTCACTGGAAAAAGCGCCTCCACATGGCCGCATAAATCTTGTTGGTGGACAACTTGCGCGACGCCATGAGGGTTTTGATGACTCTCTCCAAGAAGTCTTTCGCCCTTAGCGCCCTCCTTTCAGTAGCCAGGCCATCAACTGAAAGTATCCGGGATCTTCGTGGCTTAGGGGATCTTGCATGAGGAGGTCCAGCCGGTATGGGAGTCAAATGAGGGGCTGTATCTGGAGCTCCACAAGATCTGAAAACCACAGGCGCCTCGGCCAAAACGGGACGATCAGGATTACCTCAGCTCCGTGTCTTCTGATTCTTTTTGCTACTCGACTCAATACCGGGCTTGGAGGGAAAGCGTATGTCAGGTCCTGGGGCCATGGTTGCTGCAGTGCATCTATCGCTAACGCCCCTGCGTCCCTGCACCTTGCAAAGTAAGCAGGGCACCTTGTGATTGTCCCATGAGGCAAACAGGTCGATGGTTGGGGTCCCCCCACTTTCATGCTAGCATGCTGAACGCGTCCTGGTGAAGCTCCCACTCCCCCAGTGCTAGATCTACCCAGCTGAGTTGGTCCACTTCGATGTTGTCTGTTCCCTTGATGTGGACTGACGATCGACCTGTGTCTGGGTTCCACCCACTGGAACAACCGCTGGGCCTCCCGCTGGAACACTTTCAACATCGATTCCCCTTGGTGGTTGACATACGCCATTGCTGTGGTGTTGTCTGTCTGCACCAAGACATGCTTGTCCCTCCGGTCGTGGTCGAATTCCACCAGTGTCAGCCCAACTGCTCGAAGCTCCAGCAGGTTGATACTGAGGGCTGCTTCCTCCTGCAACCAATGGCCCTGAGTTTTCCTGAAGCCAGTGAGCGCCCCCCAACCACCCAGGCTGGCATCGGTTGTCACCGTGGTTCTGTGTGGCTCAATCAGTGGAACTCCCTGGCGAAAGCGGGATGTCTTTCCCTACCAGTCTAGCTGTTTGGCTAGAAGTCCCGGAATCCGGACAGTCTTGTGTTTTCGTGCCATGATCTCCCTCTGGTAGGGCCTGAGAAAGTTTTGCAAAGGCCGAAGGTGGCCTGGTCCATTGAACCTGATCTATACAGGATACCATTGTGCCCAGCAGTCTCGCCAAATCCATGACCGTTGCTTTGCGGTCTCGCCGGGCTCTGGACAGCATGACTATGAGGTGATCACTGTGCTCCTCTCCTATTGAGGCAATGTTCCTTGCTGTGTCGATGATAACTCCCAGATGTGGGATCATTCTGGTTGGGACGAGCTGACTCTTGGGGAGGTTGATTACAAACCCGAAGCTCTGTAAAGTTTGCATGGCCTCCTGCACATGCTGGATCGCTGCAGAGCGAGACACAGAGCGGATGAGGATGTCGTCCAAGTACAGGTACGCGTGCACTCCCTTCTGGTGAAGTAGGGCCACAATGGGGGCCAGGACCTTGGTAAACATACGAGGGGCCGAGGCCAGTCCGAAAGGCAAGGAAGCATACTGCCAATGCGCACCCCTGTAGTAGAATCTCAGCAGCGCCCTGTGTTGGCGTGCAATGGGTATGTGCAGGTGGACCCGAGTGTCTCCATCTGGAATTTCTTGTATTTCGTGAATCTGTTCAGGAACCCGAGGTTGAGTACCGTTCACGCTTCCCTGTTCTTCTTTGGGATGAGAAACAGCAAGGAGTACAGGCCCTTGCCCCACTCAGTGGCCGGGACCGGCACGATTGCTTCCATGTTGGCCAGCCTTGCTATGGTCGACCTCATGAGACACCTTTTCACTGCATCATTGGAAGTCGGGGAACCTGACAAATCTGCTGGGCGGCCAGGCCACCAGTTCG
Organism: Sphenodon punctatus; assembly: GCA_003113815.1. Classification (NCBI taxonomy): domain Eukaryota; kingdom Metazoa; phylum Chordata; class Lepidosauria; order Sphenodontia; family Sphenodontidae; genus Sphenodon; species Sphenodon punctatus. The sequence goes on along the minus strand of QEPC01010291.1, from coordinate 5,985,931 downwards.
ACACAATACCCCTCTTTGACTATGCTCTTCACCCATTCATCCTGGATATGGGCGGACAAGATGGTGGCAAAGTGGGCTAGGAGCCCCCCTCGGGGGACCCTCGGGGTGTGTGGCAGGGCCGTCACTGGGCGGGCTTTGGGCCCCGCTGCTTGCTGTTGGGCCTTGATCCATTGTTGTTGTTTGTCCTGCGAGCCGGCTGCCAGCCGGACTTGCGATACTTGCCCTTGGAATAAAACTGGCGACTGGATCCCCGTGTGTATCCTTGCTTAAGTCACTGGGGATGAAAGGAACTCGTCTTACCCCTTCCTTTCTCTATATTAGGCGTGAGAGCCGCCGCCTTCTTCTCTTCTGCCATTTTGTCCAGCATCTTGTCGAGTGTAGGGCCGAACAGTTTACACCCCATGAACGGATCCATGGTCAGGGTAGTTTTCGACGCCAGATCTGCTTTCCAGGTATGGAGCCACAGCCGACGTCTAGCTGCCACGTTAGTAGCCACCGCCTGAGAGCTAGTCCTCATTGAGTCTATGGACGCGTCTGCGATATAGGCTGCTGCGGAAGCAATCCTGTCCAGCCTGGATGCCTGTTCATGCAATTGTAGCTCTGGGTCCCTCGTCTCCTCCACCCAGGTCAAAATTGCCCTTGTGAAAAAGGTAATGACCATATTGGTCCAAAGAGCGTTTGATGTGGCCTCGAACAATCTCCTCAGCGAGGCTTCCACGGCTCTATCGGTCTGGTCCTTAGGCAGAGGATCCCCCCGTGGAGGGGCTGCCGAGTCTCTAGCAAGGGCGGCCGCTGCCAGGTCCACCCAGGGCAGCACAAACAGGGCGGCTTTATTCTCTGAGAATAGGTAGAGGCTGCTCGGCCATTTTTGGGGGCCTCCTCTCTTCAGTGAGTGCTCCCAGGTTGACCTGATGACGGTTTCAAACGTGGCGGCAGCGGTAGGCAGGTGGGAGGCTTCTTGGGTTTGAGGAGCAGGTTCCTTCTCGTGCCACATTCCTCAGTTGTGGGAGTTTCAGCTGCTGGAGTTAGGCCAAGGGCGTCTGTGGCCGTGATTATGGTCTCACTCAGTGTTGCCGGGTTGAACAGTTTCTGTTCCTCCTCGTCCAATGACTCTCCGTCCTCAGACCATTCCCCTTCCTCCGTGGAGGACTCAGCGGTATGGGTGGAGATGGGGGGCCCAAGCGTGCCTTGGTCCTCTTAGGTTTGTTGCCCCGTATTTTGGGTCCCTTGACCTTAAACCCCTTGCTCTCCAGCATCCTAATCAGCTCCCCATCGGAGGCCTCCCTGCTATCAGACTCTGTGCCTGATCCAGCTGGGGAGGACAGCAGGGAGAGGTAGTCCCCTTCAAGATGGCACTCCCTAGCAGCTGGTTGCTTGCCTTTGTTCGCACTCTTGGAACTTCCCTTATATCTCCCTGACTGCGTAGGCTGGGAGTTGATGGTCCTCATTTGGTCCCTCAGCTCGTTGATTGCTGCCGCAATTGAGCTGAGACGATCTCCTGATTCTCCAGGCTCCTGGGACGGATCCGTGGCTTGTGTGTGCGAGGCCGGGTACTCTGGGGACAGGTGCGGAGGGTTCCTCTCCAGGGAGGTGCGCTCTTCTGTTCCGTGGAGCGTCGTGTAGCCAGGGCCGTCCTCTGCTGGTCAGGGTCCTGAACCCTTGACCGCTGCACCCTTGTGGTTGCCATTTACGTCCTACGAGATCATGAGATATATCTGGTTACAGCGGGATTTGTTTTCTTTTTTTCAAAATGATGGCCTTGACCCCACGTGACCCGAACAAAATGGCAGTGCCCATGGGTCCCATGTGGGAAATCCAAGATGGCGGCTGTGACCTTTGACCCCCCCCACATGACCCGAACAAAATGGCAGGTTCCATGTGGGAAATCCTTTTCACGGAGGTCGATTGGGGGAGTAGGCAGGTAGGGAGTACCTCCGTTACCGCCTGCAGCCCTGAGTAAGGCGGGGGCTGGTGGTGGGGCGAGGCGCTCCCTCTGCCGCTTCCTGCCTGAAACCCAGCTAGCTCAGTCATGCCGGGTCGACTCCCCCCTCACTCCAGATCGGGGGAGAGAGGAAGGTAAGGAAATTCCAGCTCCGCACCCAGACCACGGTGCCCGTCGGGGTTGCCCCCGGAATCCCCCAGGGGAGTCCTCAAAGGTCCCTACGTCCTCACGAAGCTATTGGGGGGGGGAGGGAGGAGGAGCATACAGGGAAGGATCAGCCCACTTACCCTGCTGACTGTTCCCTGCTGCAACACACCAGACACCTGGCGGTGGGTGGCTTGCAGCGGCGGAGCCTGCTGGGGGCACCGACTGGAGCCTCCTGATTCCCCCAAGGGGAGATGAGGGGGCAAGCAGGCTCCTCAGTAAGGCTCAGCTCAACCCAGCACACTCAAAGAGGAAAGGGGAGCAAGCAAGCCCCTAAGAATGATGCCGAATTAAAAAATAAACTAAAATAATAAAGCAGCTCCCTAAATGGGACTCCAGGGAGCGAGGTCTGCGTCTAGTAACTCCGAAGGCAGAACTCAAACTGGATAGGCAAGGAGTGTCCCGTACGTGGTCCGCCCACAAATCTGAATATTTGAGGTCTGCATTCTGAGTACCTGGAAGCAGGACACACCCATGCTGAGGAGTGCCAAGCAGGGAGCTGAGGGAGAATACACAATACAAACAGCAGGATTTTGTTTTTCTGCATGGCTCTCATATCCCAAGCTTGTCTCAGTTGCATGTTTTCTCCCTCACACACTTTTTTTAAAAAAGCCCAGTATTCCATTAAGTTTTATAGTTTTTGCCTTGTCAATACTACGTCTTTGTTACAGTACGGTTATCTTTGGCTTTAATAGTCTCCCTCCTTCCCTTTGCCTCAAAGCTTCTGGAACGTGTCGTCTACTCCCGCTGCCTGGACCTTCTCTCTGCCAACTCCTCCCTGGACCCTCTCCAATCCGGCTTCCGCCCCCTCCACTCTACTGAAACTGCCCTGGCCAAGATCACCAATGATCTACTTGTCGCTAAATCTAAGCGCCTCTACTCCATTCTTGTCCTCCTTGACCTCTCTGCTGCCTTTGACACTGTCGACCACT
>QEPC01010291.1:5940798-5982498 GCA_003113815.1 Sphenodon punctatus | reverse complement strand
GTCAAATGCCTCTCTGATATCTCCGCCTGGATGTCCCAACGTCAACTCAAGCTCAACATGGCCAAGACTGAACTCCTCATTTTTCCTCTCTCCTCTTCCTCTCCCTCTAACCTGCCCATACGCATCGATGGAGTCACCATCCATCCTGTTCTCCAAGCCCGTAGCTTGGGCTTCATCTTTGACACGCACTTCTCTTTTAAACCTTACATTGACTCTGTTGCCAAATCCTGCCGATTCGCCCTCCATAACATTGCTCGGATCTGCCCCTTTCTCTCTATCTCCTCGGCCAAAACCCTTGTTCATGCCACAGTTATCTCTCGCCTCGATTGCTGCAACCTCCTCCTTGCTGGACTCCCTCGCTCTCAACTGTCCCCCCTTATCGCAATCCAAAACTCCGCTGCCAAGGTCATTCACTCTGCCCGTCGCTTCGACCATGTGCAGGCTCTCCTCTTCTCTCTTCACTGGCTCCCCCTTCCTGAACTTATCCTGTTTAAACTCCTGGTATACATGTTCAAAACACTCCACAACCAAGCTCCCCCTTACCTCTCAGACCTAATCTCCCTACGCACTCCTGCATGCGCTCTCCGCTCTTCCTCTGTCCCCCTCCTCACTCTCCCTCGTTTCTCCTGCTCACCTAACCACCTTCAACCCTTCTCCCTTGCTGCCCCCCATGCCTGGAACTCCCTCCCTACCCACATCCGCCTTGCCCCCTCCCTCCGCTCCTTCAAATCCCTCCTCAACACCCACTTTTCCCTCGCCGCCTTTCCCAATGCCTGCTAGTCTTTACCATATACCTATTGTCTGCCCTCCTCGACAGACTGCTGCAACCAACCTGATTGTAACCAAGCCAAGCACACGCACCTGAGACTTCGCATCCGCTTGAATGTTTGTTGGTCTTCTCCCGTCTCTCCCACTGTCCCCTCTCCCTGTCTCCCCCTCGTCTTTTTGATTGTAAGCCACAGGCAGGGACCGCGTCTATTTCTATGTTCTGTACAGCACCAGGTCACACTACTGGCGCTATATTATTATCATTTTATTATAAACATTTATAATATCCAACTGTGTTTTTGGTACACTGATACCAAAGGACTTGATAAGTTCTTACAGAGTAGGTCCATTAATGGCTATTAACCAAGTAGCTTACGGGATGAGCTTCTTACTGTCGGGAGCTGAGAGTGAACAAAGGAGAATGGATTGCCCATTGTGACTGTTAGTTCTTCGCCCATGCGATCGAGATTGGCCACTGTCAGAGGACAGGATGCTGGGCTTGATGGACCATTGGTCTGACTCAGTATGACACTACTTATGTTCTTAGGATATACTTACAGAGAATTTTAACTCTGTAGTGCACATGACTTCATAATGTGTGCATAGCAAACTTGATCTAATTTTAATGGCTATAAAGAGCAGAACTGGTAAAATACAAAAATATTATGTCCTTGGAATGGTCTCCAGCCCCATACCAACCCTTAGAATGTAGTCACCCTATTACAGATTGGGTGGGTCGAGCATGACCATCTAGCCTTTGATTAAGCAGATTGATAAGCAGGTTGACAGAGACAAAGGGTAAAAGCAAACGTGACAGCAGACTGATTTCACCTGCTGTGGCCCACTTGGGCATGACCCCTGCCTGCATGTGTGTGCAGAGGCTGCCATATATTGACTTGGGGTATCTCAGATCGTGTTGGTGATTAGCCCAGGGTCACCCTTGGGCTGCACATGCGTTCCCGGACCAATCTGATGGCATGGGACAAGTAGTCATGGCTGGCCATCATGGCTGACTATTATAGTGGGGGCAGGGCGCTGGGCATACTGCGAGGGTGGGGACGGCTGTCAGCACGTTCCCTGTTCTCCCCGCCCCTGACCTGTGCAGCCATCAGTCCAGCTGGGCGCATGTTTGTTTCGCACCCTGGTCAGGTGTGCGCCGTGTCCACTCGTGCTGCTACAGGTCAGCCCAGGACGCGGCAGCCCGGCATCACTTCTATTTTTACCCGAAGAAAGGGTGTGGTACTTTGGGAACAGCAAAGCAGAGTTTGGGGCAGAAATGGAATAAAATATGGCAGGGGCAGAATGCAAGAGGAGAAGTCTGGACAGAAAGACTACAGAGAGTGGTGAATCCCTAGACTACTGGACTTCTGAAAAGAAACCTGCAGAGAGAGGAGCAATTTTGGGGAAACTGTTTCCATCTACTACTCCTCAGTCTGTAATAAACAGATTTCCATACATACCATACGATTTTAGTCTCTCTCTCTCTCTCTCTTAAAAAGAAAGTCAACTCAAAAAGTCCACCTTGGGGAAATCTGCTACTGCTCAGGGAAGAGGAAAACAATAATATTTTAGCATACAGTGTAATTTTATAAAAAGTTATCCAGTGCATTTTTTAAGATATGATATTTCTGACTACCAGTCCTGCAAGCTTAAATTGGGATGGGTGGGTCAATCTGTGGTCCTTCCAGCACATACAGGGTTTGTTCAGGGTTAGGGAGTGAGGGTGGGGAAGTGTAGGAGGGGTGGTTAGGGGATAGGGTGGAAGGGGTGTGTGTCCCGGCACGGAACCCTGGTGGCAGCAGGGGGAGGCGTGGGGAGGTCACTGGTTAGGGGTCCCAACTCCCTGTGAGAGAGGGAAGTCGGGGGGTGGTATGTTCTACGCCAGCCCCTGGTGGCAGCAGGATGGCTGGGTGGATCGGGGGGGTGGTTTGGGGGAGGGGGGGAGGGGTCGTTGGGCAAACAGCCAGGTTTAGGGGGTCAGGATGGGGTGGACAGGGGGAGAAGGCGCAGCTATGGGGTGGTTCTTGGTTGTGGATGGTATGGTCCATGGGATTGGATGGCTCGTTCCCCTAGGGGTCCTAGGTGCCTGCGGGAGGTGCAGTGTGCCATCCCCCCTCTGGGGTGGAGGGAGGAGCCGGGTCCAAGGTCTGCCTGTGCGGGACTGCTGCTGCTGAACACAAGGTCCATTGTCAACAACGCCCCAATTGTCCGGGATTTGATCTCGGATGGGGCTGTGGACCTCGCGTGTATTACGGAGACCTGGCTGGACGAGATGGTTGGACCAACTTTAGCGGATCTTGTTCCGGCCGGGTATGCCGTGCAGCACCAGCCCCGCACAGGCGGCCAGGGAGATGGTGTAGCGATTGTTTTTAGAGAGGACTGGCCTGTTAGGAGATACCTGCAATCTCCCGCACTGGATATTGAGGCCCTGCATGTGGTGTTTAATTTGGCTGGGGGCAAGCTAGAGGTGCTGTTGGTATAACGGGCCCCTTTCTGTCTGGCAGCATCCCTTACCGCTCTAGCAGAGCTGGCCTCGGAGGTGGTGCTGGGCTCCTCCAGGACTTTGGTCCTGGGGGACTTCAACGTCCATGCCGATGCCGGCCTTGTAGGAGCAGAGCGAGAATTCATGGTCGCCATGGCAACCATGGATTTGTCCCAAGTGGTCACCTGCCCGACCCATGTGGGGGGGCATATCCTCGACCTGATCTTCGGCTCTGGCCTTGAGGCGGGTGGTCCAGTAGTGGGAGAAGTTACAGCTGTGCCCTTGTCATGGACGGACCATTATCTCCTCCAGGCCAGCCTCTCAGCACACCACCCCCAGAAGGGGAATGGACCAGTTAGGTTGGTCTGCCCTCGGAGGCTGATGGAACCTCAGTGGTTCCAGGAGGTCCTGAGGGAATTAACCTTGGACCTGGACTGTCAATCTGTCGATGAGGTAGCCCAACTTTGGAACAGCTTGCTGGGGGAGGCCACTGACAGGGTGGCTCTGAGATGCCTGCTGCCTCTGTCTCGTCACTGCAGGGCCCCTTGGTTTACTGAGGGGCTGCGGTGTATGAAGCAAGCAGGCAGGAGGGTAGAGTGACGTTGGTGTCGGACTCGTTCTGACTAAGACCAACTTCTCCATAGGGCCCATTTGCGGTCCTATGTTGAGGCTGTGAGGGCAGCAAAGGAATTCTTTGCTGCCCTCATAGCGTCCGCAAAGTCACGCCTGGCGGAGCTGTTTCGGGTGGTGCGGGGTTGGTCAGTCCAGCCTCCCTCCGCCTGATGGGGACTTGTCCCGGGCCCGCTGTGAGAAATTTGTCATCTACTTCGTGGACAAGATCACTCGGATTCAGAGCGACTTCAATGCTGGGTCAGTAGGTGGACAGTAGGGGGTCAGTTGGGGACAGTAGGTGGAGAGCGTGAGATGACGGAGGCCCCATCTGGTCCAGCTTTGTGGGGGGAGTTTCAGGAAGTGACGTTAGCCGATGCGGTGGATGTCCTGGGGTCTGCGTGAGCCACTAGTCGCGAACTCGATCCTTGCCCGTCCTGGTTGGTGAAAGCCTCCAGGGAGACATTGGGGACAGTGCTGGCAAGGGTGGTTAACCCCCCTGCAGCAGGGGAGGATGTCACCCAGCCTCAAGGAGGCTGTGGTGCGCCCCCTGCTGAAGAAAATATCATTGGATGTGGATGCACTCGCCAGCTACCGACCTGTCTCTAACCTTCCCTTTTTAAGGAAAGTTACTGAGTGGGCGGTGGCGATCCAGCTCCAGGCGCATCTAGATAGCATCTATTTCCTAGACTCTTTTCAACCTGGGTTCCGTCCCGGCTATAGCACTGAGATGGCGTTGGTGGCCTTGGTCGACGAACTCCGCCAGGAGATGCATGCAGGACGTTCTACGTTCCTTGTCCTGCTAGATCTCTCGGCCGCTTTTGACACCGTGGGCCATGGGCTGCTGCTGAGACGGCTATGTGACCTGGGGGGTCTGGACGGGACTGTTCTTGAATGGTTCCGCTCATTCCTCTCGGGGAGAAGCCAGCGAGTGGTGTTGGGGGCTGAAACATCTTGCTCCTGCGCCTTGTCCTGGGGCGTTCCGCAGGGTTCTATTCTGTCTCCACTATTGTTTAATGTGGATATGCAGCCCTTGGGGGAGGTCGTGAGAGGGTTCGGGGTGCGATGTCACCGATATGCTGATGATGCTCAGCTGTACCTCTCTTTTTCAGCTGACCCAGACCCTGCTGTCTCGTTGCTATCTCAGTGTTTGGAGGCCGTAGCGGAGTGGATGTGGCAGAGCAGACTGAGGCTCAACCCCGATAAGACGGAGGTGATGGTGGTGGGGAGGGCAAGGGAGGTGTTGGCCCCCGATTGGGGTGGGTTCTCCCTCCTGTAGCTCAGCAGGTTCAGAGTCTGGGGGTGGTGTTGGACTCGAGTCTCCGCCTGGATCAACAGGTGGAGGTGGTGGCGAAGGCCGCCTTCCGCCAGTTGTATCTGGTGCGGAGGCTGCGTCCATACATCTCCAGGCCAGACCTGGCCTCCCTCATCCATGCCTTTGTCACCTCAAGGCTGGACTACTGCAACGTGCTCTACGTGGTGATGTCCTTGTTCCTGGTTCGGAGGCTGCAGCTAGTGCAGAATGCGGTAGCCCGTCTCCTGATGGGAACGGGTCATCAGGAGCATATAACACCTGTGCTCCTGACTCTGCACTGGTTGCCAATGGCATGCCGAGCCAGGTTCAAGGTTTTGGTAATGATCTATAAGGCCCTTCACGGTCTTGGCCCCTCATACCTCAGGAACCGCCTCGCCCTCCACGCCCCAGAGCGGCTCCTTCGGTCTGCCGGGGGTGCCTTCCTGGAGGTCCCCCATGTTAAGCGGGGGGCCACGATGGAGAGGGCATTCTCGGTGGCCGGGCCGCGTCTTTGGAGTTCTCTCCCAGAGGAAGCTTGCCTGGCCCCAAGCCTCCTAACATTTCAGCGGGCTTGTAAAACCTGGCTGTTCACCCAGGCCTTTGGGGAGGGTGGGAATAGAGTTTTTATTCTCCCCGCCCTTATTGTTTTATTTTTCTTATCCCTGGATGTTTTAATTGTTGATGTTTTAAAGAAATAAATGTTTTTATGAATTTTAAATTGTACGTCGCCCCGGGATGCCGTAGGCATATAGGGCAACTCATAAATGTAAGAAAAAATAAATAAATAAATACATTCTCATCAGTACTACAAGAAGAAAGATTCTGTATGGCCAAATTCTATATTCAGAAGTGCCTCTTTTCAGTGAATTTGTACAAATACAACTTTGGGCAGACACTATTCTTGAAAACAAGGCATAGTTAGTAAATCTAGTGATGTACAAGTTGGAATAGGATCCAGCATCCTCTCCTACAGCTGTTCCAATACTGGAGGACTAACAGTAGGAAAGGTCACTGCTGCCACTGGGTTAGTCAGATAAGATTTAAACACATCCAAAAACAGAACTGCTAACAAGGGGGTGAAAACAGATATGACACAGGTCCGCTATGGCCTGCCTGAGCCAGGGAACCACCGGCACATCTGTTCCCTGGCCACCAGACATTAGCCTGGGGCTGTCCCAGGCCAGGTGGGCAGCTAGTCCAGAATGTGTCCCCCAGATGATCCCAGGTGCACAACCCGGGCTAAGGGCCAATGCGGGCCACAGCGGGACCTGTCTGTTCGGCCCCACCATCCCTGTCACATTGTGGGGGCTAGGCCAGCCACCCGCCCACATGTCTGTTACAGGCCCCCCTACCCAGGGGGCATGCAGGCAGTGGGATGGCTCTCTGAATGCAGGCATATTTGGTCAGTGTCCCTCCCCGACCCAGGGAGCCACCATGCTGCTTCCACGTCTGTTTTCACCCAAGGTGTCATTTTACATAGTGATTTTAAAATTAAGAACCTTGCTTAAAAGGGGGGGGGGGAAAAGTCAGATTAAAAGCCAACAGAGGTTTTCATTACCATCCTCATTGCATCTTGGCTCCAAATGATACATTTAAATTAATAGTCAGTCAGCTCAAAGAAATGCCTATAATACTTGTAGGTCAAAAATTCAATAAGTACGTATCCAAACCCAAATCTTACTTATTACATTTATTCTTTGTATCTCCACTAAGGTCAAAACTACCCCAAAACAAGCTACCTAGATTAAAAAAAATAGTTTTGTTACAAACAATAGTCTCATTATAATTGAAGATGCTCACCAAAAACAGAGAAAAGAAACACTTATTTTATTTAAAGCATAAAATTAAAATAGAAATTAGAAACCCTAAGAAAACCCCGATACTTCTCTGGATATCGAAATGGAAAATATAAGTCATGAGTCACTACCCCTACACAAGCCAGATTTCTGCAAAGTTGGGGCACAAATTTATATTTGGTCCCAATAGAGGCCCTAAAAAAAGAAGCAAGAAACTGAGATTTTTTTAAAAAATGTATACAGAAAGCTTTTCTAGATGGGATTATGTCGAGGTTGACTATGGATAAAAACCAAAACATGATGGTGGCCTGCCGGCATGTCTGTTTAAGTACTACCAGATGTTAGCCAGGACTGCCTTGGAGTGGGTAGGTGGCTAGCTCAGGCTGAGTCCTCAAAAAATCTCCAAGGGCTAAGGGCTGCCCATGAGGGCCAACACAGGCTAGCATGGGTGTTCATCACCACTATACCCAGCTCAGGGTATGGATCACCATAGCGGTCTGTCATGGCAGGGATGGGGCACCGGAAGGGGCAGGGCCTGCCACCCACACGTTTGTTTAGCTCCCCGCCCTCCCTTGGCCATGTGGGCGGCGGGACTGCTCTCCGGCTGCGGTCATGTACGTTTGGTGCCCTCCCTGAACTGGGCCGTTTTGGTTGCATCTTCCCGCCCTGGACCAGGCTGGTGAACGTCCACGTCACACGCATGTCTGTTTTTACCCTATGTAGACTGGACGTACCATCACTTTTCATATGGCATTGTGGCGAGTGGATCCATGACAGAGCGATTAAGTTAGGGTGAAAACAGACATGACGCTAACCACCCTTGGTGGTTATTTATGCATGTTGCAGGGCTGTATTGGTGCCCTATGCAGCCCTGCAACATGCACCAAAAGGTGTTAGCGTCATGTCTGTTTTCACCCTTATTCTATGCAACTTACTCTAAAAAGTCGAATATCATAGGACCAATACAAGAAAATTGATAGCCATAATTACTGTTTCATTATTCATTAGAATAAGCACATATGGTTAAAATATATTTAGTGAACATGAAAGTTATTTGTGTGCAGATTTCACACTATAACAAAATGGCTATCATTTGTCAGTATCCATATTTATAGTCTTCTACTGCAAGGTATCTAAACTACATCAACTCTATATGAGAAATATGCAAATGTTTGTGGAAACATTATATATTCTTGCTTTCATAGTGTTTTGAACCAACCTGGACTAGAAAAGTTGTGTCTTTTTTCCATTATTATTGTGTAGAACAGATCGATTTTTTTAGTTTCAAAGACTATCAAAATGTTCTTTTGTAAATATTATGGAGTAGGAGATGCTCATAAAAAATACAACACAGAAAATTGAGCAATGTGGCCACAGGAACCACATTTGGTGATGAAAAGATGGAAAACTTCACTTTTAATAAATCTATGATTAACATTATTGTAAATCACGATAAAGTGCGATTGCACTTAAGAATATATAGCAGAGTAATATACCGGGGTTTTGTTTACATAGGAAAAAACAATGTCTTTAAGCAGACATTTTCCATAAAGCGTCAGAAGCTATATCGCTCCATTTCAAAAACAGACATATGAACACAAGAGTAGCCCACTGTAATATAAGCATATTTTATGTCTTTGACCAACACTGTATACATGATGTGTTAATTTCATTAAACCTATTTGCATTAATTCTTTACAATACATTACTGTTTAAGTAACATCTTGTATATTTTCAGGATATAAGTCAAGCCTTTTATATTCTAAAGTGAGAAATATTATTTTTTTTAAATAAATTTAAAAATGTCCAAGCCATACTATAAACATATGAAATATTCTGTTAACAAATAGTCCTTCCCAGATATATTTCAATAAAAAACCTTTATGTTTCACTGAAAAAACATCTCACATTAAACTACTCAAGATTATTTAAATCCCAATCACCACAAGAGGGGTATGCCAAGAGATGTACAGCAAGCTAGCAGTGACTTCGCTTGAACTGGCTTTGCAACTGAACTGTCTGTTTAACTTGAGATCAATAGTTCCCCATTCCTCAACAAAGGAGCTAAGGTTAGCAGGAGACAGGATCAAGCCACTAATGAACTGGTCGCGGTCTTCCATAAACGTTCAAGAAATCTGTGAAACATATTAAGTTGTGGAGGAACTTAGCCCTAATATTTGCTTAACCTCTACAGAAAATGCAAGTGAAAGTAGAAAGGCAAAGTCAATAAAGAGAGTCCAGAGAGAGTGTAGTTGCCATTTTGGTCTCAAGTGACGAAGAGACAAAGTGGTTTGAATGATATCTTTTATTGGACCAACTACTGTTGGTGGAATAAGCAAGCTTATTTTATATATTTCTACTGGCTATGCTACATGCCTGAAGGACCCTGTGTTGCCCAAAAGCTTGCTTATTTCCATCAACAACAGCTGGTTCAACAAAAGATATCATTTGAACCACTTTGTCTCAATAAAGAGTGAAAGATCAGCCTTCACACGCACACACACACCCCACACATGTGGACCAGTTCAGGAGAAAAGGAAGCTTCCCTCACTTCTCACTGCTCAACCAGTCCTCCAACAGTACTACCATTTGAAAATGTTGGGCAGGCTTTTAAAAAGGTAAAGTCCCTTCCACTTGTCATATCCATAGAAACAGTAAAGGGTGTATGTTTGGTTTCATTTTCTAGCAGAAAAATCTCAAGAAGCTGATGTCCAATGCTTGTCTTAGACTCATGAATTAATGTTTTAAATTTCATCTGATCTTTCTTTCTTCTTTCAGCAATTAGTGGCAAGTGAAAAGATCCCTATAAAAAGCACATCCACTGAGGAAATGATGTATTTGATCCGCTGCTTGTCCAATGTAATACTACTTCACTAACAAAATGTTTGTGGGTCTTTGAAGTCGTCTGTGTTTGAATTACAGATCTTGACCTACAACCATGCTCCCCGTCTCCAGAGATAATATCCTCATTAACAAAAGAGTAAAGAAAATCCATCCACACAGCAATTCAGTGGTCAATGCTTCTCAATCAAAGGCAGCTTACCTTTGTTTTTAAGCTTAGTTATACCAGAATTCCCAACTTATGTTTCTATTCTTTTTTTAAAAAACTGTAGTATTTTGACTTATGTATGTTTATTTACACTCTTAGTATCTAATAATTCAAAAGACAAGGAATCACAATGGAAAAAACTGAATAATATTTGAAAGAGCACAACATTGGACTTTATAGTTCTAAATGCATAGAATAGCATAGTATATTACACATTCATTCTCACAGAAAGAGCCAAACAAAGCCCAAGAAAAGGGAAAGGAATACCTACTTTAAGTAGTACTGAAATTTAGTGACTCAACTGCCTACGTCAGCATTCAGCACCTTGTGCCTTCTGCTCATTCCACATTATCTGAACAAAATTTTCACTCCCCCCCATCAAAGATGTTTATCATCACCCACTTATAGGCATGGGTGACATGGCAGCATACACGCCCCTTTCAGATGAGCCACAGCAAGACTGGAGGACCATTAAGTTCACAAGTAATGAAGAGACCAAGAGCGTGGCCATTTCCAAGTGATAAAAGATCCAAATTGAAAGTTCATGCATCCAACTTTTTACTTGCATAAAACAAGATCAAAATAACTAGCAGTCCAAAATAAGTTCTCATTACTTTGGGCATTTTAATAAACAAAATATATCTAAACAATGAATTTCCAAATAGCAGATCAAGTAATTGGACAGCTCATGAGTTTGGTAATAGAATACAAAGCATTTCACTTGAGTCATTTCAAATCCAGCCTAGGTCAGATGGACTGGATAGTCAGTGGTTTGATGCCTAGAAGATGAGTGTATGTCTCGGTTTATGAGGTAACCTGGACCTAAAAAAAAAAAAATCAGCACCTTAGGTAGTAGTCTCAGACATTGTCCAACTCAGGATACTGGGTTAGATGGACCACTGGGACTAATCTAGTAGGGAAAATGGTCATGTTTCAACATAAAGCTAATAAAGTTAAGTCCAATTCGTAGATGGAGAATATGCCAAATCTATTCCTATTTTATCTTCTTATTTGTAAAAGATATTCTAAGTCCTAGTTGAGCTTTGCCAATAGAGAGGGGGGATGCACACCACCATTACACCATGATGCACCTGTCTTAAGTACTGAGGACTTTAGTCTCCTACTCCACCAGTTCAGAGCACTCAGACTATTATTATTATAATCATCAAACCATGTGTTTTTCAATGGGGATATTGCAAAGTAAGTGGTTTGAGGAGGATCAATCTTAAGAGAGCACACTGGTTACTTTTTATTGGCTTCTATGGGTCTGTTCTCCCACTGACACACACACATCTTCCATTGATGGGAGATCCTTTTTGGTGCTTCTGAAAATACACATCTTTTCCTACTCTTGTTCAGTAGATCTCAATAGCTCTCAGAGTTCCAGGTTCTGGTTATAGTCATATTAAAAAAACACACAACGTACCTAAATATATATTTACCCAAGAGACAGATTGTTGTCCCTTGAGTGAATGCATATTTACCAAAGGGACCAGAATGGCTCCAGAATAATTTTATGCCCCAAGGGACAGTGTTTTGTAAAAATAAAAACAAAGAAGTTGCATCAAAGAGAAATCCCAGTGTTTTCCAAACAAGGTTAATGATATGAAATTGGGAAGAAAGACAAGAGACAGGAAATCCAAAGTTAAAGCTGTCACCTCATTCCCCTACCCAACCTGAAGACCCCAATTCATAGCACTGTGCCCTTTAACCACCTCTCTCAAGCAGAGCAAAGGATGATGTGTCAGAGCCATAACTTTGACTCCCATGGCTTCTCTCAAGATCTTAACCTTATTGTTAAAGCATGTGGAGAGGATCAGTTTAAATTTTAATATTTTGCTGCAACACTGCACTTTGATACACACACAGAAAGGAGGAACCTCCCCTTCCCCCTCCCTACAGACACATGCATAAATTTGGCTTTGCACACATTTTTGCACACTACCAAGTCAGCACACTTTGTGTGTGCGTGCGCCACACTCTAAGCAAGTCGCTGCTGTCAGCGATGTTCCTCCCCCCCTCCCAGCACCCCCTCCCTTCTGAAGTCAAAGTGTTGGGTGTGTGTGCGGGACTGGAGAGGGGAGCACAGGCCAATGGTAACACTTCACCGTCTCCTCCTTTCAGTCATATTTCCGTCCTCCTCCAGCAAAACTGGAGGGGGGGGAGGGGGGGATCTGGAAACACACACACCCTGGGCCCTGGGAAGAAGGTGGTAGCAGCAACAGCAAAGTGTGGTGACAAGATTGTAATGCTCCAAACAAGAGGGAGGGTGGGAGTGGGGCGGGCGGGGGACAGCACTGGTGCTGCGGGCTGTTACCTCGTAGAGTTCCTCGGAAGCCATGCTGGGCAGTCTCACAAGGTGGAGTTGGGTGCTGGTTTGGAGATACTTTGTTTCAGTTGGTGTCTGTGTGGCCTCTTCTCCTCAAGCTGCTGCTGCTCTCTGTGTCCCTCGCTTCCCAGTGCAACTCAGAGCAGCTCCTCTCCCTAAATGCCAGTCTGCTGCTGCTGGTGGTGGTGCTGTGCGCAGAGCAGCTGCGCAGCTCTCACTCACGCTCACTCACACTCACTCTCGCACACTCACTCACGCGGCGGCAGCGGCAGCTTCCCGCACCCCCACCCCTCTGTCCCCAGCTCCTCTCGCCAGCTCGCTCGCTCTAGGATCACTAATCGAGCGCAGAGAGAGCGCCACACGCAACCCGCCCCGGCTTGAGCACCATCCTCTTCCTCCTCCTCCTGCCGCCCCCATCTCCCATTGTCTGCCCGCCTGAGCTTGGCGGCGCTGAGGGGTGACGGGGCCAATGGCGCGCGGCCATGGAGGGAGGGCTGGCGCGGGAGTTCGAAGAGTCCGCGCTACCCCAACCCCAGAGGAGGGGGTGGCACTGAGGGGTATAGAGCACGCAAACCAGCAGTCACACACAGTGGGAGTCATTGGAAAGCATGGGCTCCCTACAGCCACTCAACTTGCCGCCTCCTTTCTCATCCTCCTGTTTCTCCTACTACCCATCCATGCCTCAACTCTTGCCTCACCCACTCGCTCCAAACACCTACTCATCCACAAAGCCCATCCACTCATCCCCAACACCCAGCCATTCCTCACTACCCCATCAGCAATCCCATCCATCAATACCTCATGCCCTCTCGATATAGCCATCCCCTTCTCGTTCACTCATTCCCAACATAGCCATGCCATCCCATTCTCAGCCACTCATCTACAAAACCATCCAATTCCCGTCCCTCATCCATTCTTTATCACCACCCCAAACACAACCATCTACTCATTTGTTTCTCATCAACACCCCATACCCTTCCCATCCACACCTCCATAAATCCATTCCCTCACTTTCTTCCCATCCACTCTCCATCTGCAGCCTATGTGAGCCAGTCCCTTGCCTATCCACACTCCCATCCCCTCAATGTTTTTATCCTTACTCATCCAACTCTCAGCCCCTCCATCTACTCATGTCCACCACCCATCCACACTCCCACCCGCTCATTCCTGTCATTACCCCCACACATCCCCATCCACTTACCCTCTTTCTCATCCACATCCTCCATCCACTCATCTACATATTCATACCCCATGCCCTTCCCATGCACACTTCTACCCTCTCTAGCTGCCCATCCCCAACCCATATAGCCTTCCCAACCCTCCATCAACTCACACCTGTCCATCAGTACCCCAAACCTCTTCCCACCCACACCCCTCTTCATCCAGCCATCAGCGTAACTCATTCCCAGCCACTCTACTCATCCTATTCATATCCTAGTATCCTGCACTTCCACTCATCCATATAGATAGCCACACCCTTATCTCCTCAGAATTCTCATCTTCTACTTGTCCAACTCCCAATCCTACATTCACCCAAACCCTATCAACAGCCCCATCCACTGACCCCTTTTTCACCCATGCCCCTCCTCTCCCTTCATGCCCTGTCCATTAACTCTCCCATCAGCTCATCCTCTTTCCATCCACTCCATTAACACTCTCATCCACATTTATCCCCTATTCGTCCACATCTCAACTCATATCCATCCATACCCTGTCCCCTCAGTCTCATCACATTCAACTTCCAAACCTCCATCCACTCATCCCACCCAATCAACACCTAATCCGCTTATCCTCTTTCCATCCATGGGTGTTTTTAAACAAGCAAAGCTGGGTGGTGGTGGTGGTGTTCTGTGGCCACTGAGTGGCACAGCTACAGAGTGACTATTCTGGTGGAGTGCGTGGGAAGGGATTCTAATGGGTACGGCAGCCACCTCGCACTCCCCCTGCCACAGACCATGTTGGAAGGTAAATCACGTTGGTCTGGCCTTTGAAATTGACATGTCCTGGCTGTGAGTGCTGAGGAACCTGGGCTCCCCAGCGCTCATGGCCAGTTCCTCTGACTTGCAACAGCTGTGTCACCCGCCCATAGTGTCTATGAGTGACGGACCAGTCTGCTGCTGGTGTGGTGTTCATATGGGCAGAGATTGCATGGCTACCTGTTGCCATGGACTTTTTTGGCTTTCCCCACACGGTGGGCTCCGGATTTCTCGGCAGTGTTTTGTGCATGGCCATGAGTGAGTGCTGTGTGGCTCACAGGAGCACGCATTCCCATGCACCACCTTCAGATGGGTGATCGGATGAGTGGCTTCTGGGTGGCTATGCATAGTAGGATCTTGATTAAAAGGATTCCACACCTCTTCTTCACTATCCATTCATCCTCTACCCATTCACACTCCTTTTCCCTCCATCAGTTCAACATCCCCACACACTTATCTTCTACCCATAAACACCTCCACTGACTCAAATCTTACCCTACTCATCTACATTTCAATCAGTTGCATCCAGTCATCCACAACTCACCCATAGACAACCTCCCCTCCATCCAGTCATCCCTTACCATAGCTATACTCCAGTCCCATCAACTCTTCCCCTAGTCATCAACATAGTTACCTATTCACCCGCTATGAATCTACATCCAGTCTGGTTCATCCACCACCTAGATCTTTCAGCATCCTTGATACAGTTGGCCACGAGGTGTTGTTGACACCACTGTGGGATCTGGTGGGGATGTGTGGGACCGCTCTTGAGTGGTTTCACTCCTTTCTGTTGGGGAGGTCCCAGAGAGTAGTGATGGGTGATTGCTCATCATCCTCGTGGGACTTCTGTGGGGTCCCACAGGGTTCTATTTTGTCTCCCCTCTTGTTCAATGTGTGTATGATGCCGCTGGGCAAGGTCATTTGGAGGTTTGGGGTGAACTGCCATCAGTATGCTGATGACACTCAGCTTTACCTCTCCTTTTCACCCGACCCAGGTCCCGCAGTCTTGGTGCTTACCCCATGCCAGGGACTGGATGAGGATGAGCCGATTGAGGCTGAATCAAGACAAGACTGAGGTGATGATGGTTGTCCGGCCTTGTGACCTGGAGAGGATTGGGATTCCTGTTATTGATGGAGTCCAGCCCCCTCTGGTTGATCAGGTTCACAGCCTTAGAATGCTAGATTGTCAGGTTGCGGCAGTGGCCAGGAACGCTTTTCACCAACTCCATCTGGTGAGGAAGCTGTGACCTTTTCTTTCTGATTCAGATCTGGCCACCATCATCCATGCTTTCATCACCTTGAGGCTAGATTACTGCAATGCGCTCTACATGGGGCTGCCCTTAATGACTGGAAGCACAGCTGGTGCAGAATGCAGCAACTCACCTCCTCCTTTTGCAGAAGAGTCACCAGGAGCATATTACACCGGTGTTTTGAAGTCTGCACTAGCTCCGTATAGCTTTCCGGGCGCAATTCAGGGTGCTGGGTTTGACCTTTAAAGCCCTAAATGGTCTGGGCCCCACATATCTGAAAGACTGCCTGTCCTTCCATGTCCCGTCATGGCCCCTGCGATCAGCTGGGAGTGCCTCCCTGTGGGTACCATCTGTTAGCCTTGTTTATACGACAAGGGCTCATGGGGGGAGAGAATTTTCGGCTGCTGCCCTAGTGCTTTGGAACTCCCTTCCCCCGGAGGTTCATTTGAGCCCAAGCCTGAGCAACGTCCAGGGCAATGTAAGACTTTTTATTTGAAAAGGCATTTGGTGGGTGGGGATAGGCGATTGGGGTTTGGTGGGTGGTTGTGGGGTAGTAGTGGTTTTAGGGGGCTTTTAGGGGTTTTATTGGTTTAAATGTTTTTCTGGATTGTAAGCCACCCTGAGCCTCAGGAAAGAATGGCATATACATTTAAATAAATAAAATAATCACAGCTGCATCCCTTCTATCAACCCATTCATTATTTATACATACTCAACTCCTTCTATGTGCTCATCTCACAATCACAAAGAAACCCACTCCTACATCCAGTTATCCTCTACACATCCATACCTCCAACCCATTCCCATCCATACCCATGCCTTCCAGCTACATATCCCCTACCCATCTATTCTCCCATATAATTATCTACACTCCGTCTCTCAATGTTCTCATCCCCAGCTCCTAATCCTCCATCCACTCATCCCCCCACCTCATCAAAACCTCCATCAGCTCATCCCCTCCACTACCTATACATACCCACAACCCCTCTATCTGTTCATCCTCTTCCCATTCACAGCCTCAGCCGCTCCATCCACTCCCTCACCCTTTTCATTTGCCATCCCACCATGCTTTACTATTCAGCCAGTCATCTCCTACCTATCCACACCCCTCCCCTTCCCACCCCTCTCTCTACTTATCTCCTACCCATCCACCTACTAATTCCCTCCATTTATTTATCCTCTATACTTCCACACCCCTATTCCCTCCATCTGCTCATTTCAAATAACTGCTAATACTAATAACTGCTAATAACTGAACGTGAGGTCGGTTGTCAATAAATCTACAACTGTCCAGAAGTTGATCCTGGACCATGCAGCTGACCTCGTGTGCATTACGGAGACCTGGCTGGACACTGAGTCGGGGCTATATTGGCTGACCTTGTTCCAGCTGGGTACTCCATGCAGCATCAGTCATGGTCAGAGGGACGGGGCTGGGGGACGGTGTAGTCATTGTTTTTAGGGACTCATGGTCCATTAGGAAGTATCCAGTGCAGGTTATATCAGGTATTAAGGGTGCAGGCTATATCAGGTATTATATCAATCCATCTTGTGATTGATTTGGCAGGAGACAGATTAAGGGTGCTGCTGGTATACTGTGCACCTACCTGTACAGCAGCATCCGTGCACACTCTACGAGAGTTGGTGTTGCGGTCCCCAAAGACTCTAGGCTTGGGGGACTTCAATAGCCATCCCAACGCCAGTCTTGGGGGAGCACAGCATGAACTCATGGCTGCCATGGCAACCATGGGTCTGGCTCAAGTAGTCATCAGCCCAACACATGGTGGGGGACATACCCTGGACCTGATTTTCTGCACCAGCCTTGAGGTGCGAGATCCGTTGGTGGGGGAGGCATCAGCAGTGCCCTTGTCATGGACGGATCATTACCTCCTATGGGCCTGTCTCCCGGCACATGTCTGCCCCCAGAGAGGTGCGGAACCAGTTTGGTTGGTCTGCCCCCAGAGACTAATGGAACCGGAGAGGTTCCAGAATGCTCTGGGAGAGTTCTTGACAGCCGATCACTCGATGACCTTGTTGTGTTTTGGAATACCTTGCTGACCGAGGCCATCGATTAGATGGCTCCTAGACATCTGCAACCTGCACGTCAACTCTGTAGGCCTCCTTGGTTTACTGAGGATCTATGGCAGCTGAAGTGGGAAGGGCCGTGGTTGGAGCAATGGTGGCTCTGCTCTCATGCTGAAGCTGACCGATTGTGACATAGACCTAGTTTACATGCCTATGCCGTGGCTGTGCGGGCACCAAATGTGTAGTGGCTCGGCAGCTTGTGAATTGGATCAGGGTCACTCAACCCTGTTTATTATGTTAGATCTTTCAGCTGCTTTTGATACTGTTGACCTCGAGATGTTGGTGACTCGCTTGTGGAACCAAGTCGGGGTGGGCGGGATTGTTCTCGAATGGTTCCACTCCTTCCTGGTCGGAAGAACTCAGTCAGTGGTCCTCGGGGATTATTTTTCATCATCCCATGACCTCTTGTGTGGAGTCCCGCAAGGTTCGATTCTGTTCCCACTCCTGTTCAACGTGTATATGCAGCTGCTGGGTGAGGTTGTGAGACCGTTTGGTGTTCGCTGTCATCAATACACTGATGACACCCAGTTCTACCTCTCTTTTTCATCTGACCCAGACCCGGCAGTCTCAGTGCTTACCCAGTATCTGACAGCTGTGGGGAACTGGATGAGGGCGAGCTGACTGAAGCTGAATCCCAACAAGATGGAGGTGATGCTAGTGGGGAAGGCGGTGGGGTTGGCATTCACCATCATTGATGGGGTTCGCCTCTCACTGGTTCCCCAGGTTCGCATTCCAGGAGCGCTCCTCAGTTCCCAGTTCCGCCTAGATGTCGAGGTGGGGGCTGTGGCAAGGAGCGTGTCCCGCCAATTACATCTGGTGTGGCAGCTTCAGCCATTTGTCCCAGA
Source organism: Sphenodon punctatus (assembly GCA_003113815.1). Classification (NCBI taxonomy): domain Eukaryota; kingdom Metazoa; phylum Chordata; class Lepidosauria; order Sphenodontia; family Sphenodontidae; genus Sphenodon; species Sphenodon punctatus. The sequence goes on along the minus strand of QEPC01010291.1, from coordinate 5,964,018 downwards.
CTCCGACCTGGCCACTATCATCCATGCTTTCATCACCTCAAGATTTGACTATTGTAACGCACTCTATGTGGGGCTACCCATGGTGATGGTTCGGAGCCTGTAGTTGGTGCAGAATGCGATGACCTGTCTCCTTATGGGGACGGGCGCCGGGAGTAGGGATGTGCGAACAGAACCGATTTCGGAAATTCCATTTGGTTCGAAAATTGAGTTCGCTTTGAAAGTTCGGTTCCATCAACCGAACTATTCGAGTTCGGTCGAATTCCGAACCGAGTTCGTACATTCAAAACCGGGGTTTTTTGGCCTTCCAAACTGGTTCAGATTTGACCGAACAGCTCGGTCGAATTTGAGTTTGGTTCAAAAGTTCAGTTCAGTCGACCAAACTATTCAAGTTCGATCCGAACTTCCCAAACTGCATTCGCACATCCCTAGCCGGGAGCACATTACACCGGTGCGCCATTTTTTTCACTGGCTGCCTATAGTGTTCTGGGTCCGATTCAAGGTGTTGATATTTACCTTTAAAGCCCTATAAGGCCTAGGCCCCATCTACCTATGAGACCGCCTCACACCCTGGACCCTGGATTGACCCTTGCGGTTGGTTGGGGACACCTTTCTCAAGGTTCCCTGGGTTTCTCGGGAGGCTACTATGGAGAGGGCGTTTTTGGTGGCTGCAGCAAAGCTGTGGAACTCCCTCCTGGTAGACGTCTGGGTGGCCCCAGACCGCTCCTTTTTCAGACAACATTGCAAGACCTGGCTGTCCCATCAGACCTTTGGCAAGGGAGACAGGTAGGGTGGGTGGGTTTTGAGAGTTAGGGTGGAAGGGTTTGGTTGCTTTTTGTATTTTGTTTTTTATCTTTTTTGACGTTCCCCTGTATAGTTTTAAGATATTTGTATTTTTATATGGTTTTATATTTGTGTTTTATAATTTGTAAACTGCCCTGAGCTGCTTTTGCAGGAGGGGTGGGGTATAAAGTTGTTTAAATAAATAAATAATACATTTGTGATATTATTTTTTTTAACTCCTAGAGAGTTGAACCCCAGATTAAAGTCTTTGAGCATCTCCTTTCAGTTAAATGCAATCCCTAAAGGACAGTCTCTCTTCCCATAAAATGAAGTGAGACTTAGGCTGGTCTGACAACATTTATTTATTTATTTTATTGCATTTTTACCCCACACCCGCCTGTCAATAGCTGCTCGGGGCAGCTTACAAATTCATAAAATACACAATATAAAATGCAATAAAATTTTAAAACAACAATAAAACCCATACTGGAGTGCCACAGAGTATAACAAAAAAAAAAAAATGACCCCAGAATGATGAGCAAAGGTGGCACCAACGAACTGGAAAAAGAGAGTCAGTTTGTAGGCTTCACAATATGTAGTGATATATTTGGTGAATACCATTAATATTCTTAGTTCTTAAAGACATGGGTCCTGATCCTGGAAACACACTTGCATAATCTCCTTGACTTCTGTCTCCAAAAACATACAATCTAAGACCCCAGTATTGAAACACTTTGAGAGTATTTCCATTAACTTCAAAGGGACCTTACTCCAGAGTAAATAGTTCCAGGATTGCAATCCAAACCCTATAGAGGCAATACACTAAGGGTGCAATCCTATGGCCCTTGTAAACTACACCTACTTGAGGTGCAGGGTCAGGACGCCCCCACTCTGGTGTATACGTGCGCTGTGCGTGCAGCAAGCTGCACAGGGCAAAGACATGAACCGCGCTGCTGTGACCCCCCAAGCCCACACACTTGGAGCAGGAGCTGGGATGTGTGGGCTCACCGTCCAGCTCACCACTGCACCTGCCACCGGCATAAGCCAGCAGTAGGACTGCACCTCTGCTCCCAGAGAATTCAATGGGAGTTTAGCCATTGATTTCAATGGAAGCTGGAGCCCCAAGGATGCTTTTAGATATAAACGAAAACCTATGGGCATGAGCAGTGGTAAACCAGGTGGGAGAAGTTCCAACGTGGTGGTTGTGTCATTTGCATTGTTGTACCACGTGGTAAACAGCTGGTACTGCAGTGGAAAGTTTCTCCTGATCTAATCTGGGGATCTTGAGAACTTTTCTACCACTGCATTGCCATGAAGTACATCAGTACAGATGTCACACCCACCATGTTTTAATCACACCCAACCACAGGCCCCAGATTATCACTAGTTGATTTATGCCTTCCCCCATCCCCCTTTTTTTTTCTTGGACATCTGAAAGCACCCAAGGACATGTAATGCACAACATGGGAGTACAGTCTCAAAGTTGCACTTACATACACAGATATCTATAAATATTTGGGGACCCAGATATCTATAAATCAAATCAAATACGTTTTATTGCGTGGCCAAAGACCATTGCAACAGATATCTATATGAACAAAAGAAAGGCAAAGAGGGCAGTTGCCACAGACATCCTATATATTATACCAATAGAGAGAGAGGGTTACATCATGTTGATCCAATCCTTCAGCCATCCTTCTCCATCAAGACTGAGAAGAGGGAACTGAGTCCCTAGAGCTGAAACAGGTACTAAATGTAGTACCCATAGCTAATACCTGCATTTTCAGGTACTGCATCAGGTACCCAATGGATTGCCCAGGTACCAGTCAGGGACCCAGAAATGAAATTTTGGTGGGGTATTTCCAGTATCGATTTTTTTAAAATTACTGATTCTCAATTGGTATACCAATCGGTATATCAAGTTGGAAAACCTAAAAATCTATACCAATTTAAAAAAACAAAAAAAAACTTCTGGGACTGGGAAGTTTATTTTTGGGATAGAAAACCCAGAAATGAGTGTTTTAAGAAGAAAAATTGAGGGGGAAAGTAATAACAAATATTGGAACTAGAAGTAGTTTTCCGGGACTGGAAGTTGCCGAAGGATTGTTGGAACTTGACTGATAAATTTATGTCAGGAGTTGGTATATTGACAAAAATGCCAAAAATAGGTACCGAAAATTGACACAAGAACCAGAAGTTGACATTTTGGGACACTGAGTACCTGATTAGTTTGTAATCAGGTACCCAGTCATTACCAGGCCGATTCGATACCAGGTTACCCGTTTTTGTGAGTACCCTCTTTCAGCTCTAGTCCAGACCCCTAGACACCTGCCACTGCCGGCTCCTCTGGATCCCAGCCCTAGGCAGAGGGTGGCTGTGGGACTCACCTCTTCATTTTAAATCTTGAAGGAGGGAATGGGGGTTCTATATCCAGCCATGCCACTCAGAAAAGCAAGCTGCTAGAGCAGAGAGAAGCCACCTGCTGCCAGAGGAACCTCTCAGAGAACCCAAAAGCAATGGAGAGCAGCAGAGAGGCAAGTGGATTTTTCCCTGGAGATTGATGGAGAGGTCTCTAAATCCCATTCTAAAAGCCTTTAAATGGTCCTATTCCAATGGAACATGTAAAAATGTCAGCATGGGTTACTTTGTTAGCATTACTCCTGAACATGAAAGGTAGGATTGAGGCATGCAGGTTTCTCCACATGAGTGTTGATAAAATGTACACCTAACAAGCCTCACATATTTTGCATGTTCTACAAGAGAACAATTTTAGGAATGTTCCAGAGAATAATTAAGCCTTTTATGGGGTTTTTCTTTTGTACACTTCTGCCTTAGCTACCGGAAATCCAGTTGTGCCGGACTCATAAGGGAAAAGAAACCAAAACTAATAAAAATAAGACTACCTAAAAAGTTACCTAAAAAAGTCACAACAGAATAATGACATCTTTTAAAAGTCTAATATGGCCCTTGCCTGCTTAGAAGGAATTGTCAGGAGCCTGATTGTGAAGTTGCATATTTCCCCTTTGTGGTAGGGTAAAACTTCTGTTTCTAGCTGCTCTGAGCTGCAAGAAAAGCTGCCATTAGTTCAGAATATGTCTCATGCAGGGATAAATTGGAAGGAAAAATACTAAGTTTTGGTACCAGATGAGAAATATTTCCATAACAGGTTAATTTAAATATATATATATATATATATATATATATTTTTAAGATAACTGTTTAAAGTTGTTAATGTGACAGGGTCACGGGGACCGGCAGGATCAGTGCCCAGAGTGGGGCTGGGTGCTGGCCCTTTAAGAGCCTGAGGCAATGGAGCTAATGAGGCACCTGACATGTACCTGTGTTGGGGAACAGGTTAAAAGCCCAGGAGTCTAGAGCACAGGACGTTGTGAGAGACAGAGTAGAGAGTGAGGGAACTGAGAGCTCTGCGAATGGTAAGAGGGAGGCTGTGAAGGAACAGCCCCACATCAGGCTTGAGTATAGCATGACGCCAGCAGCCTAGGACTGAGTGGAAGTCCTGTGGCATTAGGGGAGCAGAAAATCCAGTGAACCCAACCTTGGAGACAAAGCATCGGAGAGCAGGTGTGACCCACCTGGGCTGCTAGACTAAGGAGGGAGGGTTTGGCTTGGCTGGGTCAGAGCTGCTTTGGGGACCCAGAGCTTGGGGAAAGCCCCTAACCCAGGAGGATTGGGACTGGCTATAGGGAAAAGCGGAGGCCAGACTCTAAAGAGCCTTCCTGCCCAAGCCAAAGGGGTTTGAGACTGCCTCAAGGGCCTGAGCAGCCACTTTGCATGGAAGTGTGCCAACTAGTTCCCCAGTGAAGGGCGCTGTGAAGCCTCATCAAGGATTGTGCCCAGATCACTGTCACAGTTGGATTTGAAATGTTAAGGTGAATCAGAGGGAGAAAGGCTATGAAACAATAATAATATTAATAATTAATACATAACTTTAGTTATATAGTGCCCCCCTGCCTTACATGCCACTTGGAGCACTTCACCAAAAGTTAAAAACCATATAAACAATTTAAAAACAAAAATAGGGCAGGAAAAAAGGGAGGACAAAGTACACTGACGGAACCATCAGTGGATCCTAAAAGTACCTAGAGAATAAATAACTTTTTCAGGTGGTTTTTAAAGGCAAGGAGGGAGGAACTGAGATAAACTTCCGGAGGGAGTGGATTCCACACCAAGGGGCCCACCACAACGAAAGCCCGATCACCCGCCAACTTCAGATGTGATGGCGGAACCCCCCAAACAATGTGTGGTTCCTGAGCACAGGTACCCAGCATTGTGAGGTTCCATAACAAATAACAGCCAGGGCCTAACCATCCAGAGCCCTAAAAACCAGCAGTGCGATCTTAAACTCAATCCATCGCTCCACAGGCAGCCAATGCAGAGAATGCAGGGTGGGTGTAATATGATCATGGCTCCTCAACCAGTAAGCAGCCACGCTGCCGTATTCTGAACGAGCTGCAAACAATGAATAAGAAGGAGTTCTCCTTCGCAGAAGGAGTTTTGCAACTCGTAGAAGAAGGAGTTACAAAAGACAAGCCTCGTAGTCACCAGGGCATGGATTACTGTGGCAAGGTCAACCAGGGATAAATAAGGGTGCAACTTAGGCAAATTTTGTCATAGGTGTATGATGTTGATAATATTAGCATCATCCTTTTGAACTTTTCTGACCAAAATCACAAATATCAGGACAGCATGTAGAAAAAGATCATGATCAGGGCTCAAAATAGGTATAAGAATTTGTAGGTCTGTCAACTTGGCAAGATCAGCCTACTACAGATACTAAATTATGTGCCTCTCTCAGCAATTTTTTCAAATGTTAAAAATATGCCCATGTTTTCTCTGCTGGTCTCCTCATGCTTGGTTTTTCTTGGGAATGGAGATTGGGGCTAGATACAACCAAGACAAGGCCAGATTAAGGAGGAAGTCAATTAGGCACATGACAATGTCAAAGGGTATTTTCAGACATGCTGGGCCTCTAGGCCCAACACGCTGAATCCTGGACCGGGATCTCACAGATCCCGGTTCGTGATCAGACTGGCCATTCTTTAGATGTGCCAGCCTGATCACTGTGGGGAATTGGGGGTGGGGTTGAGCAGTGTGACGTGCGACTGTTCGGCCCCACCCACTCCATGCTCCCACGGTCACCCACCCTCAGGGAGACGGGCGGGCGCAGTGGCCAATGAGGCCGCTGCGCCCAATCCCTACCCGTGGTCAGGGATTCGATCTGGACCGGGACAAGGTAACAGACGTTACTTTCGCCCCATTCCTGATCATGGTGAAGCTAACCACAGTTCCAGCCCTGAGGCCGGCCTCAACCCGAGAATCATTGTTAGTTTTGAACCCCACCAGGAATTCACCATGGTGAACATCTGGCGGGGCTCAAACAGACGTGTATGCGATCACAGCCACCACACTGGATCCACTGTGATCCAGTATGGTTGACTGTGATCACGTAACGTCTGAAAATACCCAAAATCTGTGCTGAAAATATTTATGTAGAGGGTGTAGACCTTGTGGTTGTTAAGAATGCGAAGCAAACAAGTAATGTCTGCAGTTGGCCACCTTGTGCCAATGGCAAAGCAACAACCATTAAAACCATGGAGGAGGTCATCTGGCCTCTCATCTACCACAAACCAGAACAGTGCCTCTGCTCTGGTGGCTGGGATGCCTTGCTGGGCTCTGCAAGACTGACTCCTTCCTGGTGCATCTCAGATGTTCTTTGTGGATTTGCCTCCTCCCACTTTGTCTTTTTGGTGGGCTATTGAGAAAAAAATGAAGCAGAATTCTCTCAACTGACACCAACACATTGCACCACAATGAAATGTCACTCAGAGTTGACAGTAAAAAAGAGTCTTGTGGCACGTTAAAGACTAACAAGAAAATCTCTTTATTTTGGCATGGGCTTTTGTCAGCAAGAGCTTACTTCCTCATATGCATGAAGTGGCCTGGAAGTTGGCATCTATACATATAAAATATTTTTTAATGTTATAATAAAATTTGGTAGTTGATATAAAATATTGAAACCACCAGCTTGTTCTCCAAAATCTCAATTATTATTGTTTTTATAAGCATTTATCTCATCATTGTCAAATGTCATTGTCTAGACAACTCGAATTGTCAGCTTTTAGAAGTGTAAAGCGCCCATCTTTTTCAGATGCCTGGTATTTGTAATTTAACCATCAACATTAACTATTTCACCAAAGATCAAAGCATGTAAGAAAGGATGAGCTACACAACTCTAGAAGAGTAGCCATGTTAGTCTGTAGTTTTAAAACAGAAAAAAAAAAAATAAGAGTCTTTTGGCACCTTAAAGTCTAACAAGAGAATCTATTTTGGCATGAGCTTTCGTCAGAAAGAACTGACTTCCTCAGATGCATAAAGCGGCCTGGAAGTTGTCATCTATATATGACGTTGCAGGCAATGAAAATAGTTACAGAATGCAGAGAAAACACATAATTGGATCAAGTACCAACCCAAGGTACAGACAAGGTGTTAACGACCAATCCGGTGAAGACCTGTGCTAGAGGGATGTCAGTGGGTGGATTAGCAGTACACGCCAATAGTGTTAGATCTAGTGTTGGAGCAAGGGGAAAACAAAGTCTGGGAAAATATAGGATTCAGAGTGTATACTGCTGTATAAGGGGGACATTTTTTAACGTAATGTGACAAAAAAAAGAAGATCCCGATTCAAACCAATGGAAACTGTTAAATTTGGTGATGATGGTCCATGGTAAATGTATGGTTATGTTTGATTTGGAAAGAGCACTTTTAATCTACACTAGCAAAGGACCTATTCAAATTTATAGGCACAAAGACACTGAGTGACTTGAGACATTGTTTCATAACCTTGGTCAGTCCGCTGTTGGGGCCACTGTGCTAGCCAGATAGGCCCCTTCCCCCTGATCAGACAGACCCACACCCCTGCATAGCCATAGGCCACTGTTAACTGTGTTTATTGTGACATCATCAGCAACTGAACCAATCATCCTTTTTCTCTCAGCTTATTTGCATGCTTGGAGTCTATTGGTTGGAAGCCTTCAGGAGGCTTCATACAGACATACATATACAGAAACAGACAAATGTTTTAGACTATTAATAGGATGATTAAGTGTGTTTACATGAAGACTTTTCCAGGGTTAACTAATACATACTAAATTCACATTCCTAAATAGGGGTTAAGGTGGTTGGAAATCTCACGTGGACAAGCTGTAAGCCATAATAACTGATACAGTTTAATTAATCCTGTGAAAAATTGTGGACAGTTCCTTAGTGTTACACATCATTTGAGAAATGATTGGATACTGGGATGTGCATGAAAAATAGTAGAGGACACAGAAGTTACAAATTAGGAATAAACTTTCATTTTTTAAAATAGAAAATATTCCATCAGTGTTAGTACCTATTTACGTGTAATTTCTGCATAAAATAGTAAAACTGAAATATTTGTTGAGAAATACCGGTGGCATAACTTTGTAAAACACCCAACAATATTTCAAACCCCTTTTCAGTCAAGCGGTTGATATGGTATATACTGATGGTTCCTGAAGCCTTAACAATGAATAATTCATTTGTTTTTAGAATGGAATTCTCTAGTTTTGTTTCAATTAACAGCATTTTACATCTATAAGAGTTGCATGTGTAGATCTCCTTTTTCGAATTAAGGTTTCTTTGTGTGCTTTCACCTGCTACATTAGCCATGTAGCAAGTCACCAAATGACACATGCACGAGGTAATCAGCATTAGCATAGCCCTATTTTAACATTTGCACCTATTCCTGTGTTTATTGCAGGCTGGAGTGGCCACACCACTGTTTGAATCTGGGATGGGATTTTTAATTAAACTCTTAAATGATATTGTATCTATTTTGTACTTTCAGTGGGTGTTTTCAGACCAACACAGGGCTGCTCACCCCCAGAGCTGCTCCAGGGGGGCACTTCCACATCCACCCGCTCCCAGCCCCACCAGGATCCAGATCAGATGGACCAGCAGGTTCCCTGAACCACAGCATCTGCAACTCTAGTCTGTTGCCAGGGGCAACAGCCGGCTGGAAGTGGAGCAGCAACATGGGTCCACATATCAGATGGACCACGGTTCCGTTTTGGGCTGGTGCTCCGGGTTTGGACGGCCAGTTCCGACGGCAACACTCCAGGAGCCAGCAGCAGGCTGCCCTGGAGCAGACCACCTGCTGGTTCCTTTAGATGGACCACCCGGGGTGAAGTGGACTGGCACAGCCAGCAACATCTGTCTAAAAGCACCCAATGTGTCATCAAGAATGTCATTAGGTATACAGGGTTAGTAATCAGAACAGTGTATATTCATTTTCAGAAACAGAAGACTACTTCAAATTATGCCATTTAAAAAACTGTTTTGTACTTTCAATGGGTTGTAAAAGTAGAGACCTAATTTTCTGCAAAGAGGTTTTTATTCAGATCAACCCAAAATAAAAAAGTTTTGGTTGATTAAAAAATGCATTTCTTGGCCACTGCTGTGTACCATGGGAGGTGTAGTTCTGGCTTCGCAATAATAATCTTTATTTGTATATAGCTCCCCTCTACCAGGGCACTTGGAGCACTTTACATACAACAATTTAACACAACTTTTAATCCTCACAACAACCCTGTGAGGTAGGTTACGCTGAGAGAATAATGCAACTGGCCCACGGTCATGCAGTGTGTTTCTGGCTAAGGCAAGTTTAGAACCAAGGTCCCACCCACCCATCTCCTAGTCCAAGTACTGCAAACTTAGCCATTACTGGCTCTCTAATCTAGGACCTATGGGCATTGTTACTCAATGGACTACATATCCCCTAATTCATAGCTGTAGCTCAGTTACTGTGAGGAATTGGTAGAGAAATGTGGGCTTAGTGGTACCAAAATTAGGTGGGTTCACAACTGGTTGAATAGTTGTACTCAGAGAATATAAATCAATGTTAGATTGGGAACAGGTAAGAAGTGGAGTCCTCCAATGGTCTATCCTGGGTCCAGTGCTATTTATTTTTTTCAATGATTTGGATGAATGAGTGGAGAATACTCTTATTAAATTTGCTGATACAAAGCTAGAAGGGATTCCAAATACTATTATAAAGTAAATACTTGATATGAAATTTTGTTTCAAGGTTGTGAATTAAAAAGGTTCATCACCATGTACCATACTTGTAACACACTGGATATATGGATTATGCATTTGTTTTGTGCCCAGTTCACTGTAGGTGTGAGTCTGTTAGCTTCAGAGCTGGGCCTTTTATATAAAGGTATTGTGAATCATGTCTTTGATTGATTGATTGACATTTCTATGCCACTCTTCCCATCAAGGCTCATGGCAGCTTACAATCAGGAAAAACATCTAAAAGTCCCTTTGTACCCCAAACCTTCCCTAATCCCCCACCCAAACCTACCCAACCTTATCGCAGCCTGCCAAATGCCTGGCCAAATAAAAAGGTCTTACAATGGGTGAAAACAGACATGACGCTAACCACCCTTTAGCCACCCTTGGTGGTTATTTATGCATGTTGCAGGGCTGTATTGGTGCCCTATGCAGCCCTGAAACATGCATAAATGACCACCCAGGGTGGTTAAAGGGTGGTTAGCGTCATGCCTGTTTTCACCCAATGTTTCCGGTAGATTAACAGGCCCAGGCTTAAATGACCTTCCAAGGGGAGGGAGTTCCATAATTGTGGGGCAGCCACTCTCTATGTGTCCTTGCTATAAAAACTTCCCGGGCAGATAGTACCTGCAACAGGGCGCGCTCCTGGCTGACCTCAGAGGCTGCGATGGGACATAAGGGAGAGGTGGTCTTTCAGATACTGTAGACACTTTCAGATACCGAAGATCTGGTATCCAAGTTTTCAGGCTACCAAATTCTCAAAGGCCCAGCCAGGACATAAATGCAATGTGGTGGGTGGGGATGGATAAAATTGGTATCCAATTAGAAGAGACCTCAAGGGTCATTTAGCTCAACCCCTGCTTGGTTGGAGGATGACTACAGCTGTAACATCCCCGACAGATGGTTGTCCAGCCTCTTTTGAAAGCATCTAGCAACAGAGAGCCCATGGTTTCCCTAGGTAAATGTTCCATTGCCACACAACTCTTAGTGTTAGGACATTTTTCCTGATATCTATATAAATCTATGGTGCAACCACACCTTGAATATTGTGTGCAGTTTGCATTCCCATCTCAAAAAAGATATAGTAGAGGGCAACAAAAATTGTCAAGGGTATGGAATAGCTTCCATGCAAGGAGAGGCTTGATAGGTTAGGGCTCTTCAGCCTGGAGAAGAGACATCTGAGAGGGAATATGATAGTTTATAAAATCATGAGTGGAGTGGACCAAGTAAATAGGGAGTTGTTATTTTCCCTCTCAGATAGCAATAGAACTAGGGTTCCCCCCCTGAAACTTATTGGCAGCAGATTAAAAACGAATACAACTCACAATTAACTTGTGGAATATGTTGCCAGAGGATGTGGTCAAGGACAGTAGCATAGCTGGGTTTAAAAAATGGACAAGTTCTTGGAGGATAGGTCCATTAATAGCAAATAGACAAGTAGGCTGGGGGATGTAACCTCTGAATGTCAGGAACTGGGAGTGAACAACAGGTAATGGATCACGCCATTATGACCTTGTTACGGGGGGAAGAGGGATACTCAACCACTCTCAACCACACGCAAGGTACATGTCAAGCCCCAAAGGATCTCTCTGGGTATAAATGCCCATCAGGATAGTATTTGGGCCCTTCGAGTGCTTGGAGCATGAGGAAGTTAGGCCCCTATCATCATCAGGTGTGGGGATACAGGGGTCCTGTGGCTTCCTACCACTCCCAGTCACCCGCAAGCACTCCAGGGACGGCTCTGGGGAGGAGGGCAGGGTGTCCCAAGAAGGTGAGGAAGGAAGGGTTTGGGGACCCAGGAGTCGGAAAGGAGAAGGGAGGAAGCCTCACAAACTACAGGAATGGTTAGGAAACCCGGGGAGGGGAAGGGAACACACTCTCAGCCTTGCTCTCACACTGTCACTCACAGACTCAAAGGGGAAGGCGAGAGGGAAAGCAAGGGAGGTAAGTGTTGGAAATGCAAGGACTGTGAGATCATTGCATCCATTTGCCCAACGCAGAGTTTACAGAGGAGTGTGAGTAGCTAATCATCAATAAGCAGGCAGGAAGCATACTTAAGCTTAAGTAGCTTTATTAGGAAATACATGTAGGATAGGAAAGGCCTACATCTATGCTAAGTCCTAAGACTAGGTGTGTTCAAGAGGGAGGAAGGAAGCTCTCTGAGACACAAAGAGATGAGAAATCTCCTGGGGGAGGAGATTGACCAATCAGGTCCTGACAGGAGTAGGACAGATAGGATGGGGGAAGGGTTCCCTGATCTGTCTGTCTACTCCTGGTGTTTCTAGCAAACAAACAGGATGAGGTGCTTAGGGGGGATGCAACCAAAGGAATGTATTTCCAACACCCCTTCTCATCGTCCCGTGCACCGAATCATTTATGTGCACTGCTGACAATTCCCAATGCTTCTCGTAGCCTCTGGAAATTGTCTCTGGGTAGCGGTTTGGTCAGCACATCCGCTATCATTTCCTCTGTAGGACAATAAATCAGTTCAACAAGTCCTTTTTCTTGCGCTTCTCTCACATAGTGACGCTTGGTGTTGATGTGCTTCGACCTTGGCTTTATCTTTTCCATTTTCGTAAGCTGAATGCAGCTTTGATTGTCCTCATACATCTCAGTTGGCTTTGGTTCGTCTATTCCAAAGTCCTTTAGTAGTCTGTGTAGCCATACTACCTCTTGACATGCTTGAGTGGCTGAAATAAATTCTGCTTCTGTGGATGAAAGGGCAATTAATGACTGCTTCTGGCTAGTCCAACTGATTGCTCCGCCTCCATACAGAAATACATTTCCACTCACAGATTTGCAGTCAGTCTTGTCTCCGGCCCAGTCCGCATCCATATATCCCATCAATCTGGGGTTCTCGCTTGCTGGTAGTTTTAAGTTTAAATGCATTGTGCCCTTCAGGTACCGTGCTATTCTCTTGACTGCTATCCAGTCCCTTTGGGTTGGTGCACTTACTTTTCTGCTTAGTATTCCTACAGCAGCGGCAATGTCTGGCCTTGTGACGGTGGCTACATACAACATTTTGCCAATTGCAGTTCTGTACTGGTTGTCCTGTGGTAGGGGCTCGTCGTTGCCTTCCTGGCTTAGGAAATTTGTTTCCATAGGTGTCCCCACTTCATTAGCCTCTGTCATGCCTAGGCATTCTAAAATGTCCTTTATCTTTTGTTTTTGATTGAGAAGGAAACTTCCATCTTTTTCTCGTTCTATTTGTATTCCAAGATAGTAAGTGATACCTCCCAAGTCTTTCACCTCTATTTCTTTGTTCAGATTCCTGACGATTTCATCACAATCTCGTTTGTTTTCATGGCATACAATCAGATCATCCACATAAGTTAGAATGTATGTCCTCCTTTTATTTCTGAACCTTGAGTATAGGCAGGGGTCAGCTTCTCCCTGTATGAACCCCTCCTTAAGGAGCAATTGATTCAATTTTTCGTTCCAGGCTTTCGCTGCTTGCTTTAAACCATAGATACTCTTTTGAAGTTTGCACACAAGTTCCTCCTTCCCAGGTTCTTTAAATCCCGGCGGCTGCTGCATGTAGATATCCTCTTTGATATCACCATGTAGGAATGCAGTCTTCACGTCTAAGTGCTGCACTTCCATTTTTCTTGCAGCTGCTATGCTGAGGAGTGTTCTTATTGTGGTGTGCCTTACTACTGGAGCAAAGGTTTCGTCGTAGTCTTCGCCGTATTTTTGGGAATATCCCTTGGCCACTAATCTCGCTTTGTGGCGCGTGATTTCCCCTTCTGCATTATGCTTGGTCTTGAAGACCCATTTGCATCCAATGGCCTTTTTGTTTTCAGGTAGCTTTGTGAGTGTCCATGTTTTATTTTCATTAAGAGACTCAATTTCTTCCTTGGCAGCATCTCTCCATTTGCGCGCCTCACTGGTTTGCATTTTTTGAATGTCTTGCCATGTTGAGGGCTCCTGTGGTTCCTCCACTTTTGCCGCATAGGAGAATCTCGCTGCTGGCACTCCTTTGTTGTGTCTTTCAGAACGTCTCACTTCTGGTTCTGGTTCTGCTTCGGCTTCAGTTTCAGTATCAGCATCAGTGTTATCTTCTGGTTCCAGTTCTGGTTCTGCTTCAGTTTCAGCATCAGCATCAGTGTTGGTGTCAGTGCCCCCTTCTGGTTCAGGTTGATTGAACATGGTCAAATCAAATGAAACTTCAGCTTCCTCTTTTATCTGCAGTTCTGCAGTCTTTTTCTGTCTTGATGAACTTGGCCTCATTAGGTCTGGCATTTGATCAGTGCTTCCCTTTTCATTTTCATCAAAATAGACCACACTGCTTATCTTCACATTTCCAGTGTCAGTGTCCATTACTCTGTATCCCTTGCATCCTTGTGCATAGCCAACAAGTATCCCTTCTTCACATCTGGTGTTAAGTTTGGTCCTTTTGGCCTTTGGGATATAAGCATAGGCTTTAGAGCCAAACACTCTAATGTGCCCCACACTGGGCTTGTTCCCATGCCATAGTTCATAAGGTGTTGCTTTTGCACCTTTGGTTGGGAGCCTGTTCTGCAGGTATGTGGCAGTCATTACTGCTTCCCCCCAGTATTTGTTTGGCAGATTCGCATCCAAAAGCATACATCTCGCCATCTCTATGAGAGAGCGATTTTTTCTTTCTGCTACTCCATTTTGTTCTGGTGTATGCGGGATGGTTGTCTGGTGTTCAATTCCTTTTTGCTTCAAAAATTCTTTCATCTGTTTTGAAACATATTCACCTCCATTATCTGACCTTAGGATCTGAGGTGATCTTCCAAACTTATTGCTGGCTCTTGCAACATATTCCTTAAATTTCTCCAGCACCTGACTTTTCTCTTTAATCAAGTAAGTGAACGTGAACTTGGAAAAATCATCTATGAAAGTCAATGCATACTGGTTTCCTGCAATTGTTTTTGTCTTCATAGGACCACAGATATCACTATGAATGAGCTGTAGGGGGTGCTGTGTGGCTTCCTCCTTGCTCTGATGAAAGGAGGGCCTAGTTCCCTTTCCTTTTACACAGCAAACACATCTCTCATCTTTAGTTGCACATGAGTTCATTTTAAAATGTTTAACTAGGTCTGGAAGTGCATGCAACACATCTGCATTTCTATGGCCCATCCTTCTGTGCCATTTGCTTTCACAGTTCTTATGTCTGCAATCTTTTGCAGCATTTGCATACTGATCCTGTTGCAAGCAATCTACCTTGAATAGGCCATTTGAATCCAGCATTCCTCGCATAAAAAGCTCCTTTTCCTTTGAAATTCTGCAATATTTCCCTTCAAAATGCACTGCAAAACCTTTCTGTACAGCATACTTGACACTTATAAAATTATGATCCAATTCTGGGACATATAGAGCTTCTTCAATGGTAACTTTCATTTCCTCACCGTTTCCCAGATGACATATGAGTTTAGCCCTGCCTCTTCCTTGACAATAAACTTTCTCTCCATTAGCCAATCTTATAGGAGTTCTATAAGTCCTATCCAGATCAATAAATCTGTCTTTGTCCTTTATAAGATTTTTAGTTGCTCCAGAATCAACAAAGAAATCATGTGAAGCAGTCTCACATTCTATTCCTTCCACATTTTTAAGTTGAGATGCTTTTTCCTCAACCAGGCTGAAAGCCCTATCATGGCTCCCTTTGTTCTTTGCAGAGAAGCTGGGAACTTCTTGCTTGGTGCATTGATATGCGAGATGCGTGGTTTCCCCGCAATTGAAGCAACGCTTAACTCTTGCAGATCCTTTTGAATTTGCAAAAGGCTTCTTGTTCTCAGCTGCCTTGCAGGCAAGCTGTGAGGAAAAGTTTGGCTGTTCATTAGTTTGAGCCATATTAAATTCCTCAAGTTTCTGAATAACAACATCCAAAGATAGGTTATCCTGCATTTCTATTATCTGACAGACTGTTTGAAAAGTTGGTGGTAAAGAGTTCAGCAGAAATGCCACTATCAATTCATCTGGTAAATTCAGCTTTTGATTTTCCAGTCTCCTGACTAGTTCAAGCAGGCCATTAACATGAGCTGAAAAATCTTCACTCTCATCCATTCTCATATTACAAAGTCTTTTAAGCATTTGTATCTTTGATATATTTGACTTCCCTTGATACAGTCTCTGTAAAATTTCCCACATATCTTTTGCAGTTAACTTGTCACGTATGTGCACATGTAAACGCTGACTCACCGACATTGAGATGATTGCCATAGCTTTGTCATTTTTCTCATCCCAGAGTTCTTGTGCTGCCCCTGCATCTGTAGGTCTGTTGGACTCCAGCATTTTCCTTAGGCCTTGTCCTCCCAGTGCCATCCTTGCATTATGACTCCAAGCTTCATAGTTTGTTGCTCCAGTGAGCCTCTCTGGAATGGAGACCTTCAGCATAGAATCCATGGTCACAGAGACTAAAATCTTTCTTTTCTTTTCTGCCTTTAAGATTAATGCTAGCACTCAATTTTACTCACTCTGCGCTGCCTTTTGGGTGTCTGGGCCCATAACCCTGTTGGAAATGCAAGGACTGTGAGATCATTGCATCCATTTGCCCAATGCAGAGTTTACAGAGGAGTGTGAGTAGCTAATCATCAATAAGCAGGCAGGAAGCATACTTAAGCTTAAGTAGCTTTATTAGGAAATACATGTAGGATAGGAAAGGCCTACATCTATGCTAAGTCCTAAGACTAGGTGTGTTCAAGAGGGAGGAAGGAAGCTCTCTGAGACACAAAGAGATGAGAAATCTCCTGGGGGAGGAGATTGACCAATCAGGTCCTGACAGGAGTAGGACAGATAGGATGGGGGAAGGGTTCCCTGATCTGTCTGTCTACTCCTGGTGTTTCTAGCAAACAAACAGGATGAGGTGCTTAGGGGGGATGCAACCAAGGGAATGTATTTCCAACAGTAAGTTCACAACACGGCTATAGATACGCACAAACCACACAAAGAACAACAGGCAAAGGTAAAAGCACTTAGTTTCTCAAAGTGAAGGGGGCCAGTCTAGACAGGAAACCTGATCACCAGTACGGTTGTCCAGGCCGCGCTGGTTTAAATAGCCCTAAGCATCATTCCCCTCAGCTGGCGGCTTTCCCTGCAGGTGCGCAGAGTGCCACGGGGTCCTAGAGTCCTGCCCTCCTCTGTTGTGGGAGTGTGCTGACATCTGAGGCTCGTTGTGGCATAGCAGCGTCCACAGCACGAGCCGGCAGGGGTGCTATTGCATCTGTCTGCTGGGGCAACGCTGGGGGGGAGGCCCTAAACCAGGCCGGGGGTGCAGGGGCGCCCCGTGACGTCGGTGGAATCCTATGACAGACCTGTTGGGTACTTCACTGAAGTGACTGAAAATGGCCACTTTCAGAGACAGGAAACTGGGTTTGATGGACTGTTGATCTGTCCCAGTATGACACTTCTTATGGTCTTATGTTCTTAGTAATTTGGTATCTCTCTATTGTCCTGTGGGTTTACAAATCTGGTGTTCTCCAGTGGAGGATAAAAAAACTAAACAGTATTAGAAAATGTGCAACCCTGCAACATGCCATAAAGACAAAGCTTTTCTGATCTACTTCCCCTGCCTCCTGTTACTAGATTACATTTTAGTAGATTAGTCACAAATTAGTGGAATATTCTATGTTTTGCAACACTGATAACTGGGGGCTTCTCTCTCTTTCCTGTAGAGTGTACAATGGGAATGAAAATTGCGAGATACTATGTTAGTTTTTAAACAAGCACGGCTGGAGGGTGGTCCATGTCCCCTGAGTGGAACAGTCATGGAGTGCCCACTCAGGTGGAGTGTGTGGGGAGGGATTCAAATGGGAGGCTCCCTGGGTGGGTACCATATCAGCCCCCATGCACTTCCCCTGCCACAGACCAATGTGGAGAGTGGGGAAAGCAGGCAGGGCTGGCCTGTGAAATCGTCATATCCCAGCTGAGCTCTGGGGAACCCAGGCTCCCCAGCACTTCTGGTCAGTTCTTGTGCCCTGCAGCGGCTGTTTCTCCACCCACAGTGCCTCTGAATGGCAGACCACTCACCTGACATGGCTGGCTGCCACCATTCATATGAGCGTCGGCTTTCATGCACTTTTTTGACTGCCCCTGCATGGCATACTCTGGCTTTTTTGCCAGTGCTCCATGAGTGGTCAAGAGTGGGTGCTGCATGGGTCACAGGAGCATGCACCCATCCACACCACCTTCACACAGGCTTTTGGGTGGGTGGCTGATGGGTGGACATGGGTGGTTGTGTCTCGTTTAAAAATGGCCTGAGTTTTCCCTGCACTCTAATGCTCCTTCCATTTGGTGTGCTTAAGAGTCACTGGGTGTTTTTACACACACATTTCTCCTGGATGTTTGCTGTTACATTCTGAACTTTCTGTGTGTCTAAATCACTCACCCGGATCTTAAACATCCGAATCTTTGAACTTCTGCGTAGAACTTCTCCCAGAACTTTTGTGTGTAAAAGGTTCTCCTGGTAAACGGCTTTGCTCCAGGCAGCTGTGGTCACTTGGTTTCCATGGCAGCCTGTCACATTTACAGCTGCGACTACTTTAGGCTGCCTCAGTGCAGTGTTTGTGTGAAGAAGGCATCCAGGAACTGCCTCAGGGCAGTGTGTGTGTGAAAAATTAATCCAGAACTTACTTGTGAACTTGTAAACCCAGAAGATTGAAAAATCCAGAACTTTAATGTGTGTGTTAAAATGCCCATTGTGAATCGGGAAAATAACCCCACTGTGCATGTGCAGAATGTGCATTCCTGCCCCCCAGTATAGCTGCCTGCAGAGGGCCCTGTGAGGCTTATGGCTGGCCCTGTGAGAGAGAGCTGAATGATTGGTGCGCTTAACTTTTTTTCCTTCCTAAATCTTTAAATACAAGACACAAGCATGGCTTTAGTAAAAAATATGGCAAATTTCAAGTTGTAAAAATAATCCATTTTTGTTTTCCCATAGTAAACACTATGTGCTGTTTTCATATATTTGTGAGAACAATCTTTGAAACAAATCTTAAATTATACGTTGTAAGCCACCCTGAGCTGCCTGAGGCAGAATGGGTTGTGGGGTACTCAGGGGTGGATCCAGAAGTGATGTGGATGGGGGGGCTGAATTCCAAAGTTAGTATAGCTCCACCCAGGTGAGCAGGCCCCGCCTCTATCCCCACCTCTATCCCCACCCCCTACCAAGTGAGCAACAGTGTTAGGCCAGTTTATCCCCCACCCCAAAGCCATGGGAAACCCCCCAAGCCACAGCTCGAACAGGGGAGGGGGACTCAGGTTCAGTGGAGCAGTGGATATGATAGCTGGGCTCCAGCTGCCGCCTGAAAGTGGGCATCAAACACAGATGGTTAAATAACCCCTTCCCCTAGTCTCACTACAGGAAAATACAAAGTCTAGGGGCAAATCCCCATTGTACCCCATGCCAAAGAGGGAAATAAATCAGGGAGGGGCAAATGCCCCCTTAAGCCCAAAGTAGATGAGGGGCAAATCCTCACTGTGCAAAAGAGGGCAATAAAAGAGAGGGGGGAAATGCCCCCTTACAAGCCAATCAGGTAAGAAGCAAATCCCCACTGCACTCCATACCCAAAGAGAACAATAAAAGAGAGATGGGCAAATCATGCCCCCTTGTAGGGGTGTGCATGTCATTTTCATTATTACAATAACGATAATGAACATTGTTGTTTTCATTATCGTTATTGCAATATCAAAAATGACAAATAATAATAACAAAAATAGAAACGAAAATGACATTTTGTTTTTGAAATAAAGGGAAAAACCTGAAAAACATATTTCTGGCTGTAACTTTTTTGTTTCTTATTCAATTCTGATTAAACATGGGGAGGGTGTACCCCCAATGGAGGGCACTATGTGTACCAATTTGTGAAATGATTAGGTAAAGGAAACCGATTTTAGAAGCAATTGAATGTTGTGATTTTCAGAAAAGCTCCATACACATTCATGGCTACAACTTCTTTATCTTGCATCCAATTTGCATTACACCTGTGAATATTATGTCCCTCCATAAGCCTAACACTCCTGCCAATTTTCAGAAAGATTGGATAAAGGGTCCTGATGGTATAAGACATTAACTTGAAAATACATTTCCAGCTGTATCATTTGTATATTCCATCCTGTTTAAAAGGTATTTGGCAGGAATGTATCACATACCTTCACTGTCATCTCTGCCAAACTACAGAACAATTTGATAAAGGGACCCAATTTTATAAGCAATTGATGTTGTCCCTGTGAAGACCATTATTCAGATAAATAGCAGCACATGCAGTGCCAGTCAGAGGCAGGCACCCTGCATGGCAGGGGGAGAGAGATTGTAGGAGGGAGGATGTGGAGCAAACCAAAAGACTGACAGACACATTCACTGGCCAATTACTGCATGCTTCCAGCTTTACAGGACCAATTGGTAGTGGCTTCGAGGCAGGCATAGGGGGCGGCCCTGAGGTGGGCATAAGGGCATAAAGGACATAACTGGGACTTTGGGGATAGCATCCCAGCAATCAGGGGACATAGTTTACACATCCAGGCTGGTCAATTATCATCACAATCACATCCTGCAGCACTGTGACAGAGGACATAAGAGAATCTCTATTGACTCTTTCCTAAACAGATGCTTCTGACTTTCCAGTAACAAGTGGGGGAGAGATGTTGGGATGGTCACAGCACAGAATGAGGATATTTGGTTGACCTTTCTGCTGGCCAATTGGCATCACCAACCGATCTTATACCACAGTGACGTAAGAGAATCCCTGGCATAGGCTCCTTCTCTGCATATGCTGTGCAGGCATATAAAATTGGGACCCTTTATCACAGCTTTCTGATATGTGGCAGAGATTATAATTAAATGATAATGAAAGTGTTATATACAGCCCTGCCAAATTTCATGTACACTGGTTGGACTACAAAGATGTTAGTCAGATATACATTTATATGTTAATTGCTTATACCACCACGACCCTTTATCCAATACTTCTGAAAGTTGGCAAAGATAGTAAGGGTCGGGGTCAAAATTGTGAGAGAGAGCAGCCCTAGCCTTCTGCCATGGGTCCCAGTGTCATGTTAAAGGTTTCTCACTGCTAACAAACCTGTGCAAAAGGATCAGTTTGCTAGAAAAGCAAAACCCTTCACACAACAGCCAGACCCATTGGAGAAAGCTGTGCTGGGTGTTGTATGAATGAGCTCTTTTACGAGCATTCCTGAGTGTCACATTCTTATTACATAGTGTCAGAACAAAACTTGGTTCACAGCCAAAATGAAGCCTAGGATGCCACCTGATCCCAGAGTCTGAAAGGCAGGAAACTGGAGGAGGGAGCTGCAATGATTCAAAATTTTCCTGGAAAAAAACAGCACTGCAGAGAAATTGGAGAGGGTGAAATCCTCTGTGCTGCTACATGTGGCAGGCCCTGTTGTGCATGTTTTCAAACCACTGACAACAGAACTGTGCTCAGACTGAGAAAGAGGAGAAAAAAGTGGGCAATTGCATTGGGTAGTATTTGTGAGGAGAAACTCGGTCAAGGTAGAAACTGTAAAGAGTTAGAAATCATGTTACATGCTGTGCAAAACACCTCCTAAACTCACGAAGATGATCAAAAATTGCAACAGCATTTGTTAAATGTAAGACACAACTCCATTAAAGAATTTCTTATAACGGGAGTTCAAGGAGGAGGCAGGGAAGTAAATATGTGCTTATTACCAATTTCTGAGAATAAATGTGATATGACCAGACAAAATGACTCCATCTTTCAAGAACTTGAAAGAATAATTTCAGATGACCATTTCAGATGGCTAAGGCAGAATTAGTGCACTGCATAGGCAAACTAGACAATGTGCTTAGGGACCAAAACCTTGGGAAGCCAAAGTTTCTAGAGGACGTGCACAGGGGTGTGGGTAAGAAAATCGAACTTATGGCACCCAGGATTCCCAGGCAGTCTCCCATCCCAGTACTAGTCAGGCCCATGACAGCTTAGCTTCCAAGATCAGCTAGGATCAGGTGCATTCAGTCCAGTGAAACCATAGGTACCAAAGCAGTGTTCATGCTAATTCCTCCCTGCTCCCCAGCATCCCAAAATGCCACTCTGCTGCTTTAAGGTGAGATGGACTTTGTTTGCATGCCCTATTCAGATGGTGGCCGGGCAGGGTATGGTTGTAGCTGGAAAGTGCTGAGCAGGGAGCCAAATAGCTTCCCAGTCCTTCAATTTTTCTGCCGGTGCAGGAGGAGTACTCACACAAGCCGTGAGAACACTCCTTCCTCTATAAGGCCCCACCCAACCAAAGAGGCTGTCATCATTCGGATAGCAGAAGATAGTCATTTCATCAAAGGGGGGTTGGGGGGAAGGAGCTCATAGGACATGCCCCCCTCACTGTGGGGATCATAAATTGGGAGAGAAATGTGTTGATGGTGCATCTGAGACACTCAAAGACTGATCAAAGGGCTAAAGGATCTTGGACAAGACTGTACCCCTCCACGGATGCCTTACTGTGCCCTGCAAGGGCTATGAGGGAGTGATTGCTTACCAGGCCCACTGGCCTGGTCCCTTGCTCATCTGAGGGTTGCCACCTTTGGCTGTTTTTAACTGAAATTTCCATTTTGGCCTATGAGGGGGTCAGGTAAAAAACTACCACAGGTGGAAAGCCTAGTTCATCCATGCGAATGGTTCCCCATTCATCAGGTATCAATTTGTGATGGTATTCAGGAGGGACCCATTCATTCCGGATTGGGATGGCAACTACTGCAGCAGCAGTGAGTTTCCCAAGGGCTGACATTAAGGTAATAGGCCAATGGTGATCCGAGCCCCAGGACCTATTTACCCCAAGGTGCCTGAAGGGGTGGGGAACTTGGGTGTCTATAGAGTATGCAGACCTTTCATGGTAAGGGCTTTTTAAAAAAAAATCATGTTTGTAAAGTTGAAGCTAACAGGTGTCTGTTGCTCCTAATTTTTCATTTAACTGTAGCCACGCCAGTGTGTCATTCACAGATTTGTATGGTGGACCAGAACATAGTTTTCTGGGAACATCAGGAGGCATGTCAGCTAGGGATGGGCGAACACGGTTCGGCAGTTCGGAGTTCGGCGCGAACTCGGCCTGTTCGGATGACCGAACTCCAACACGAACACGAACGCGAACATACCGAACAAACCAAACACCGAACGGCGAAATGGCCGAACAGTTCGGTCAGTTCGGATCGCGTTAGGATGAGTTCGGGTGGCCAAAAAAGGTTCATTGGAAGGTCAAACATGACAGGGAGGTGTCAGTCACTGAGGAGCAGACTTCCAGGCACCAGGGGTGGAGAGGCTTGCAAGAAACGAAACTAATTATCTACCTCCCCCCTTCCCAACACCTTCTGAGCTAGTCACTGTTCCTGAACAG
>QEPC01010291.1:5892464-5915906 GCA_003113815.1 Sphenodon punctatus | reverse complement strand
GCCTCGCCTCGCCTCTGGGTCTTACTCTAGTCTTTTTTAAAACAAAAATCCAGGCTGGGCAGGGTGGGTGGGGGGTGTCCCCCCTTCCACCCGCGCAGCCTGGACTCGGGGAGGTTTTTTTTTTTTTAAACTTTCTTGCTGGGGCTTTAAGTTTTTTTACATTGCAGCCATTTTTAAATGGCTGCAATGTAAAAAAATCCGGTACCCCTGAATCCGGTACCCGGTCAGGATTACCGGGTCGAATCCGATAATGCCGGTACGCCCGGTACCGGCATTATCGGATACCGGATTCTACCGGTTTCCCACCCCTAGTGGTCACTGTTGAAAATAGGATGTTGGGCATGATGTACATTGGTATGATCCAGTATGGCAGTTTTGATATGTTTTTATCATTTGTTTTCCTGGTCTAGACAAACACAATTGGAAGTCATGGGTGCCACCTGTTACTTCTGCAAATCAGGAGTTTAACATAGTTCAACCTGAAGGCCCCCTTACCTGATGGAATCCATGTACTCCACCACTCATTGGTGTCCAGTAATTTCATTTCCAAGCAGAAGTCTAACATCCGCTTCCTTCCTTCCTTCCCCAGGCCAAACCCTAAACCCATACCAAACCCTCTTCCTGCTGCTACTGACTGCTGTTTCCCATCCCTTCCCAAGTTCAGTGTACACTGATCGCACCTTCATTTGTGCATCATAGTGGGGAAAATCAGTTTCTCCTTGCTGTAAAATTATTGATAAATGGATGGTTTTTAAAAAGATATATTGCAGTAGTCATTTTAACAAGAAAGTGATATAGGAGATTATTATTATTATTATTGTTATAAGCACCAGCAATGTGCCTGGCACTAAGCAGTCATGATTAGAGACAGGTCCGTGCCCCAAGGGGCTTACAATCTAGGAAGACCCGATAGCAATGGTATCTATTTACACTGCCACCATTTCTCATTGGTATAGGCATAATTATTGTGGAGAGCATGGGGAACATGTCCCACACAAAGTTAAGGGAGTAGAGGACTGCAATAACCCCATCCCCCACTAAAGTTTCAGATAACTTGGGCTGCTTACTCCATACTTCCTGAGACAGGGGAAGTTTATTTAACTGAAATAAATAAACTTACTGAATATCTGCATCCTGTAGCCCATTATCCATAGGAAGACTATTATTTGTATGTCTTTTTGTCTTGATTAGATTGTAAGGTCCATGGAGTAGGGATTGTCTTTATGTTATGTGTATTTGTACAGCACTGTGTACGAGTAATAGCACTATAGAAATGATAAGTAGTAGTAGTAGTAGTGTTGAGGGCCAGGGCTTTTCCTGTGCAGCTGAACATGGGTGTGTAGGGGAGCTGTCCTTCAGCTGCCATCTTGCAGCCGTGCTCCCTGATCTCAAGCTCAGACCCTGTCAGGAGAGCACACAGCCATCACCCCCTCTCTCCCTCCGCCAGGAGGAAAGAGTACTCACTGATGCCCTGATGCCTGCCACTACTGAGAGGAAAGCCCTCAGCTGCCCCTCCCAATCCCTCCCTCTCATTGGACTTGATTAATCTCATGTGGTGGGAGGGGAGCTTGTCTCCCACTATTCCCCTAATATCCACCACAAAGTTTGGGAGAAAATTACACCACTGCATCACTGGAAATCTCCAGAAGCCTTACCTTGCATTGACTAGCTAAGGATGCTGACTTTCTATTGGCTGTTTTACAATGCCTGCACACTATGGGTGCCTTTAGACGGACCCGGGAGTGGCCACCCCCAGGCCTGCTCTCTGGGTGCACCCCTGCGTCTACCCGCATCCAGCTCTGCCTGTGCTGGGTTTATATGGACCCGGCGGCTGCTGTAGCCCACAGTCCACCCATGCGACACTCCTTCCCCCACATGATAGAGCTGCAGGCAGATTGCCCCAACGCTCTAGGCTGCTGCTCGCAGCTCTATAGCATTGCCCGGGGCAACCCCTGGCCAGGAGTAGATCTCCAGTGGCCATCTGCCAAGTTGATGGAGAGCAACTCTGCCTCCAGCTGGTGCCCTAGGATTGGGCAGCCCACTCTGCTGGGGGTGCTCCAAGATGTTCCGGAACATTGCTAGTGGAGCTGGAGTGGAGCAGGCGATGCTTCTGCTCCACCTTCACATCAGGCAGCCTGCTTTTACACGGACAGGCCTCCCGGGGGTGAGGCAGAGCAGAGCTGTGGCTGCTGTCATGTAAAAGCACCCTATGTGCTGGGTTTTGATTTTCAAGCTGCTGAAGGCAGTTTTTGTGGGGATTTGGCTCTGTGTTAAATTCTGCACAATTGCAGCAGTGCGGAAATCACAGGGCCCAGCCTATAATTTCCGGTGACTTAGATAGGCAGACGAGTTCCATGTACTGTGTTCTGGGATGGAAGAAGCCTGCCTTGGTTTTGTTTTCATGGAGAAGCATAGATTAGAACCCTGCTTACTACATAATTATTGAGCTTGAACTGGGCTTAAATGCAACTGCATGCTGCCCAAGGCAGCTAGGCTCTTTCAAGCCCACAGCTGTTGTGACTGGGTTCTTCCCCTGCCCCCTAGCATTGTGATATCACAATGCTCTCTTAGGAGCAGGGCCACAGTGGGGGAAAGCTAAAAAAATCATCTTACCTCTTTTAGGCATCAGCCTGCAGAACACTGTGATATCACAGCGCTTTGTAGGTGCGGGGCCTCCCATCCGTAGGAAGGAAGCACGGTGGATACAGCACTTGACTAAGCCTGGGCCCAACCAGATCAGTTGGGTCTCGTGAGCTTACAGTCTGCTTGCATAGATGATCAACCGAGCAAGGGTGTGAAGAGTTTCTCATATGAATAGATATCATATCTCATAGATCTCATAGACTTGTGTAAAACTCACGCAAAGGCCAATTTACTGGTGACAATAATTCTTTTCTCCTTTGAATTCATCCAGTGCTTGATTTAATCAAGTCAATAATCAGAGAGAATTCTGTTTATCTGCTTGGCTGGAAACTCCCCTATCTTGAATCCTGACTCCTAATATCATTTTCTCTGAATAACCAAGAAAACTAAAGGGGAGGGAAAGGAGTCAAATCCACTATAGTGCGGAACCACAGATGTCAATGAAGGTTTGAAGGGGCTCAGCGGCACCTTTTTAAATTTGGTCAATTGGGTATCTGTGTTATTATTATGTATCTGAAGACTTGAATGAATTGGGACAATGATGAGTTTTATGAGATGCTGGTGGCTGTAATTCAACCAGTCTCTTTTCATAGCATTCTGCGTTTTTAAACAGGCAGGGAGGTGATGGGCTGGGTCTGTGTGCGGCAGGTGGAGTGCCGCTGTGTGGGTCGTGTGTGGGAGGAGGGTGCAGACAAGCGCACACCCATCTACACCCACTTCCACCCATGGAGCAACCCATCTTTTCGCCAGTTGCTCCATGCATGGGGGATGGGTGTAGATTGGTGGAGATGCTCGGGTCATGGAAACGTGCGCCCGCACACCTCCATGTTCAAACAAAATGCTCCCACATGTGGACACTGTGTGTCCATGCATGGGCGTGTCTTTTTTAAAAATGGCCTGTGTGGTGATTTTAATGTTAGACTAGGAGTGAGTATATCTAACATCTTTAAAAATGGAGGAAATACTTGTTTCACGATGTCCCCAATAATAATGGACTTCTGATTAGCTTCTGTGCCAGTTCAAGCCCTGTTGGTATGCAATCTTTATTTCCTCAGCCCAGTGAACACCAATAAACCTGGCAACTGGACAACCTTCTTATAAATAGAAAATAGGTCCATTTGATGAAAAATTTTGCAGCTTATATTGTTGAACTGGCTTGGATCATTGAAATAATGAGTATCAACAGTCAACTCCTTCTTACATATTCTTTAAAGAAGGCCCCCCCCCCTTGCATCCTTGGCCTTTTTTACACGGACGCTGCAGCAGCACTAATGGGTGGAGATGTGTGGGTGAGCACACACAGTGAACACCCGACGGCGCAGAGCAGGGAGACCGTTACATGGACAGTGCCGCAGGGGATAGTGGGATGGAAAGGGAAGGGGCCGGCAAACACCCAGTGAGCAAACACCCACCCCGGGAAGCACCCAGCAAACACCTGTGAAATGTACACGGACAGCTGAGACTGTGAACGATTGGGAAAGTCCCGCCCAGCACAGCGACGACTCAACATGGCCAACTGAGGGCAAACAAAGCTGCACAACGCAGCCCCACCCCCAAGCCACCAGAACCTGTGCAGGTGGGGCAGGAGGGAGAAGAGATGACAGCAGCCACAAAGTAGCCGTCCCCGGCACAGAGGCCAGACAGCCCGGTGCCACGGAGTCCCCCCACACAGCCAACTACCTCCCCTCCTACCACAGCAGCCAACACAAGCACACAGGGACGGGCCCATGACCCATGGGGGGCCAGGGAGGGGACAGCAGCTGCACCACCCAGGCAACTGCTCAGCACCCCCAGAGGCGCCAATACAAGGGGACAGGTCACAGGAAAGCACAACACACACACCCAGGGAAGGAACACAACAATGTTTAATAAAAGGAACAGGGGACAACAGGGAGGAGCAGGTGCACGGGTCAACAGAAGGGGGGGGGAGTACCGTCAGCGGTAGCAGCAGACCCAGGGCAACCCCCGGTCAAAAGGGCTAGCGACCCTGCACCCGGCGCCAGCAATCTGCCTGCGTGCGGTCCAGCCTGTGTAGCCTCTCCAGGACATGCAGGAGGTGATCCAACACCTCCCCCTGCTTCCGTGTCTGTTCCGCAATCATTGCCTGCACTGGAAGGGACAGAGGGAGAGGGGAAGGCCATCAGAACCGGTCACAGGCCCCAAGGAACTGTACCCCCACAGAGACACAGGGACAGAGCCCAGAAAACAAGCAGCACACCCACGAATGGCATCGAACAGCTGGTCGACTGCTCACAGGTCCTAGGCCGCCTGCTCCAGCTGCCGGACCATCCCTGGCAGTCGCAGGACAGCCAGGAACACAACCACAGTAGCTGCATGGGAGAAGGGACAGGGAGATGGGGAATGGGTGACCCAACAGGGCACGTGAGGGCAGGGGGCACCAACAACACAGGGAACACACCCCACACGTGGCAAGCGGTAACCCGTACAGCACCCCGTACCCCTGCACAAAGGGGGACCGGAGGGGCACAACCTTGGGGTCCAGAAACCCCCTACTCACGCTCAGCCACCCAGCACACCTGTTGCTGCCACCCAGCCATCACCACAAGCGCATATGGAGTGCACCAACAAGGGACAACAGCACAGGGGAGGGGCAGGGCAGGGCTAGGGCCACACCAACCGGTAGGGGAGCCCCGGAGGTTGCCCTGTAAGCCACCTGCCACCAATACCACCACCAGCACATGGTCAGAAGTACGTGCCAAGTGGGGGAGCCCCCAGGGGTACACACAACACACAACCGGGTACCACCACACAGCCCCAGTGACCACGAGTACACACCAAGCACACCCCCAGCATGCAACCACACATACGGGGGCAGGGAGGCCGCCATGGGAGGGGTGCCCAGGTGGCACCACTGGCATAGAAGCAAGGCAGGACCGACCATCACAAAAATGTACTTTATTAGCGATGGGGGAAAGGGATCCCCCCACCAAAGAGTGGCAGGGGATGGGGTGCACGTGGACCCACAGCCACTCACGAGCAGAAAAACACCAGGGCACAGGTACACCCTCAAATCAAGTCAAGTCAGCTTTATTCAAGGGGTGGCTTTCGCCAATACCCGAGTGTACAAAAATATCAACACTGTCATATAAAGCAATAATGACATGTAGGTAAATTAAAACAAATAGGTATAAAATTAGTATAAAAATTAATATAAATGTAACATTCAATACATAATGAATAGTTACTGACAGACAAAGTCCTCCTACTAACCTTGGTCAAAGTTCTCATCCTCAGACAAAGTTATCTATAGGAGTGTCCATCCTAGTATAATTATAAAAAGCCTCAACCAACTTCTAGGGCCGAGAAAAACTAAAAGCAAAGGCAACCTACCACAGGTACACCCACTGCAGGAGGGTGAGGGCACAATGGAAATCCCTGTGGGATGGAGCCATGGGCACACAGAGGAGGCAATGGGGTCAGGCGGACAAGGTATCAACAGGGATGCAGATAACAGCGCAGTGGCTGTGCAGCAGCACAGGGTGGGCCAGGCAGTGCACAGGCATGGGCATCAGGGTGGCAGGGAACGGGTGGCAGTGAGGCACAGCTCAGAGACGGTCTGGTGGGTGCTCCTGGAATGGAGGCCCCTGCGCAAGACCCTCCCAGGTGAACAGGCCCCTATGGAACCCCCGGGAACACATATGAGCATCCACCAGGAAGCAGGGCAGGAGTTGATTGGCAGTGGCAGCCGCAGCTGGTAGGTTCCTCACTGATTGAAGGGTGCCGAGCTCCACAGAGGTAGGAGTCCAGGTCAGGCGGGGTCCACCAACATCGGGGGGCAGCAAGCCCAAGTCCCAAAGTAGGGCCTGCAAGTCCGAGGCTGCTCGCAGGACATCACGGGCACTCAGGAGGGTGCTGGTGTAGTCGGCAGCAACAAGAGGGCCCCGGACTGCAAGGCAAGCCCGTACTCAGGTTGTGCCACCATCGGGCGAATGGCCGTGATCTCCTCAGTGGTCCACGGCACGACAACGGCGGGTGGGTGCCCCCACAGCAGTTGACGCAGGAGGGTGAAGCCAAGCTCCAGGGCACGCCCCCTGCAAGCTGAGGCCCCAATTTGATGTCCCATCATCCAAATGTACCGTGACAGGAGCTGTAAGCCATCCGCCACCGACAGGGGGTCAGTCACCAACAGCTGCACATTGGGGCTCTGCCATAGGGTCCCCAACAGCATGTTTGCACAGGGCGACCACCCCTCCTTGCCCCCATCCCCGCCCAAGGACCCTGCACAACACCCTGCCATGACAGCTCTAGAGGAGCAACAGGAGTGAGACGGAGGGCAGCAGTGAATGGGCCGAGCACGGGGATAGCTGCTCCCTGTGCCCAAGAGGGACCTTGCATGCCTGAGATAGGCCAGCCTGCTGGGGCTGGGACTCCCCAGCTCACACACTGGGCAGATGAGATCCAGCACAGTGTCAGGTCTTTGTGCCTGGGGGGGTCACGGGGGCGGTGGGGGCCCTGGAGAGCGGTCTGGCAACGGGCTTATTCCGTTCTTGGGGCTCCCGTGGTGCCCCTCTTTGCGGAGGTGGTGGCAGCACCACTGGTGCTGGGCAGCATCCTGGATTCCCTGGCAATGCTGGGGGACGCTGGGAGGGTGGGGCATATGCCGCCGAGTGCGCGTTCTGCACGCTTGCGGTCACACGCAGGGGCGGGGCCAGCAGCATAAAGTCCAGTGTCGGGAAGCACCCAACGCTGGTGATCGCAGAGGAGGAAAACGGCCATATTGGAAGCTAAGTGTGGTGTGGTGTGGTGTGTGTGCTTGAACTTGACTACTTGCATGACATGTTGCTGCCTTCCCTTCCTCATCTCCTCCCTGTACAGAACGAGTGGAGTGTATGTAGGTGAGTAAGAACGGGGGTGGAGTGCGAGTGAATAACAGTCTTTCCCCTCTTGGGTGTCCCCGCCCCCTCCTAGTCATAGTAGTGTGTAAGCCCTCTCCTGGTAACCCGTGTCCCCCCCAGGATCCTTCCTGCTCCCCTTCACACCCCTCCACTTCTTTTCCCTAGCCAGTTGTTCCTGGTGTGGGTTATAGCTGGAAGTGTGCAAGAAGTGAGACCCTACGCTCCCCTACTGTCTCCATGCCTTATGATGATAAGGGTCTGGTCTCCGTGAGACTGACAGGACCCACACATTAGTCTGATGGGTTTCCTTCTTGGAGATCAGTTCCTGAAGGGCGGGCGGAGTACGTGTGTGGGAGTGTGAGAACCCGTGGTCGTGTGGACCCCTTCCCTGGGAGCCTTCACCCTCTCCCAGTGACAGAATCACCAGCCCTACTTCCCCTTCCCTTAGAACCTGGGTTATGAATATTGCAAAGGAAATGGGAGAGCTTGTGCGTGCCGTGCAGTCCCTGGCCATGCTGGCCCATCCCACCCGTCCTGAATCCCACCCGTCCTGAATCAGGGACCTGCAGGACAAGCACAAGGAGCTAGTAGCAGTCGTGGCATGGGACCACGTGGCCCTTGGTACTGCAGAACAGACCCCTGCTGAGGCGGCCCTGGAGTCTCCACTGGCCCTGCTCGTGGGGGCTGTGGCCCCACGGGAGCCTAAGGGACCCCGAATAGAGAAATATGTAGGTGAGCAGAAGGTGTTTCAAGGGTTTATAGCCTTATGCAAACTCACCTTCTCCATGCTGTCCAATACTTAAGCCAATGATACCTTGAAGGTAGCTTTTATTATAGGGAATTTGGGAGGGACCACCTTGGAGTGGGCAATGCACCTCCTAAAGGCAGACAGCCCCCTTCTGCACAAGTATGTGGACTTCCTGAAAGAATTCACCTTCCTATTTTACCATCTGCATGGGGGGGGGAGGGAGGGGTAAATGGGGGAGATTGTGGGGGGAGGGAATTGGGGGGAATTGGAAAGTAGGGTTAGGGTTGGGTTTTTTAAAATTATTTTAAAATTGATGTAGGTTTTTTTAATGTATTTTATTGTTTTATTGTATTGTTAGCTGCCCCGAGATGCTGTGGGCATGAGGGGGCTGCATAGAAATGCCAAGAAATAAAATAAATAAATAAATAAATACTTGTGTGACCTATTGTTGCCTTCCCTTCCCCATCTCCTCCCTGTACAGAACGAGTGGAGCGTAAGTAAGTGAGTAAGAGTGGGGGTGGAGTGTGAGTGGATAATGGAGCTTTTCCCCTCCTGGGCGTCCCCCCTCCTAGTCATAGTAGTGTGTAAGCCCTCTCCTAGTAACCTGTGTCCCCCCTGGGACCCTTCCCACTTCCCCTCACACCCCTCCACTTCTTTGCCTTAGCCAGTTGTTCCTGGTGTGGGTTATAGCTGGAAGAGTGCAAGGAGTGAGGCCCTATGCTCCTCTACTGTCTCTACGCCCTATGATGATAAGGGTCTGGTCTCCGTGAGACTGACAGGACCCACACATTATCCTGATGGGCTTCCTTCTTGGAGATCAGTTCCTGAAAGGCAGGCGGTGTACGCGTGCATGAGCGTGAGAACCCATGGCTGTGTGGACCCCTTCCTTGGGAGCCTTCCCTCTCTCCCAGTGACACACATGTGATGACAGATGAGTGAGGCCATGGCTGGCTAAAGCACCGGGCCACTCATCCAAGCTAGGCATCGTATCGCCACCGAGCACAGCTGCAGCATGCCAAGGCATCCCATGGTGGTAACAGATGTTGAGCAGGTGCAGATGCAGCAGTACCCCAGGGTGCACAGGGCCAATCCACAGGCAATGAGGAGGGGGCCAGCAGCCATGGAGAAGCCAGGGCCCCCGTGGTCCTATCCCCCTTGGCGGCCATGCTGGGGGATGATCTGCCAGGCTGGGGACCCGGTGACAGCGCTCCACATACCCCTGGTCGAGCACCAATCATTGGGCAGCTAACACGGGGTGACGTGGTACATAAGTGACCCGATGCAGGTGGTTGGCCGTGGCATGTAGAGTGAGGTGGATGAGGTTGAGTGGTGCACAGAGCAGAGGAACACATAGCAGGGAGGACACAGAGGTAGATCAGGGATACTGGTGCTGTGCTGATAGGCCAGGGTATAGGCGGCTGCCGGCAGGTACAGCAGGGGTCAGTCGCAGTGGTGCAGGCCGTGGTGGGTCAGTAGCGTGCACCAACGACTGGTGGGAGAACATGCTGACCACCTGGATGGATGATGACTGGATGGACCACTTATGTATGAACCCGGTTAGGGGAGCTCCTGAACCCCCATCTATGGAGGCGGGAGACCAACATGCGCTATCTGCTGCCACCAGGGATGCGACTGGCCATGGCGGTGTGGTGGCTGGCCACCCCTGATTCATGTAGGAGCGTGGGGGAGCAGTTCAGGGTGGGAACAGCCACCGTGAACAGGGCGCTCCATGATGTGTGCGACCTGATCGTGGAGCTCCTCCTCGAGCGGGTCATCCAGCTCCATGATCCTCAGGAGGTGATACACGGCTTCAAGGAGCTGGGGTTCCCCCATTGTATTGGGGCGATCAACAGCACCCACATCCCTATCATACGGCCCCCACATGCAAAGATCGACTACATGAACAGGAAGCAGGCCTTCTCCATCAATCTGCAGGCCGTCATGGATCACAGGGGCCTCTTTATAGATGTGTACACGGGCCAGTCGGGGAGGAGTCATGATGCACGTATACTGTGTGCATCCCCGTTCTACGCTTGTATGTTCGACAGGGAGATCGCCCCCAACCTGTACCGCATGATAGACGGTGTTCCCATGGCCCCTGTTGTGATAGGGGACCCCGCCTACTCGCACAGCCCATGGCTTATGAAGGCCTACCCA
The DNA here is from genome assembly GCA_003113815.1 of Sphenodon punctatus. Classification (NCBI taxonomy): domain Eukaryota; kingdom Metazoa; phylum Chordata; class Lepidosauria; order Sphenodontia; family Sphenodontidae; genus Sphenodon; species Sphenodon punctatus. Next base: position 5,905,502 of record QEPC01010291.1, on the reverse strand, counting down.
GTGGCGGGCAACCCTGACCACCGCATGTTCAACAAGCGCCTGTCGTCAGCATGCAGTGTGGTGGAGTGGCAGCTGAAGATGTGCTGGTGTCGATTGATGAACAGGAGCCAATTTGACCTAGACCACACCCCCATCCTTGTCCTGGCAGCATGCATCCTGCACAACATATGCGAGACCAGAGGCATCGCCCTGAACAACCCACCACTTGTACAGAGGGCAGGCCCCGAGCTGTTTTCAGGAGGGACGGGATATAAATTTGATAAAATAAATAAAATAAACATGCCCAGGGCAGGGTGTTCCGGCGGATCTCCGAGTAGAATAGCGACGCCCTTTGCTGCCGCATCATTGCCCAGGCGGCAGATGACGGGGCCATGCCCGACCCACATCCCAGCCCATAACCCTGTACACCCCATCAATAAACCTTGTTGATACCCTTAGCATCTAAACATGCCTACGTGCCTTGTGTGGGCAAGAGGGTCCTCCTGGGAACCGGTCCAGTGGGTTGCCTGGGTGTGAGCACCCTCCCTTGCTGACAGCCACGGGGTGCACTGGCTGCACGGTGACCTGCATGCCACCACTCGCCGGTCTGCCTGTGCTGTGTAACTGTGCGCTCGTTGCACACACCAGTGCTGGCTGCAGGCTCAGTGGGCGGCCTCCAGGCCCAATTGCCTGGCCCGGTGTGGTAGCAGAACCTCACCCAGTCTGTGCTCCCCTGCCCCACTAGTCCCGGAACAGAAAAAGCAAGATGGAGGTATATGGGAGCCGGCGCACCCATGTCATGTGTCTGCCCTCCTTTACGGGCTCCCGACCGGACGTCCAGTGTCACCCCCAGTGGGCGTGTCTACGTGGGGGCACATGTGTGACCCCTTGCGCTGTCACACTGCGGTCCCGCCGGTCCTGTCCCTGTGGGTGTGGGTGTTTTGGTTTTTACATGGACATTCGGGTGTTGAACACCCATCTCCACCCATCTTCACCCACGGAGCGTACCGGCTCCCTCCCGGCTGCTCCGTGGGTGTTGGTGGGTGGGTCGTGCACGTGCACCCACCCACTCATGGACATTTACAAGGACGTTCTCCCACCCATCCGATGGGTGTTTGTGGGTGTTCGTGGGTGGGTGGTGTCCATGTAAAAGAGGCCCTTGTTTTTCCTGGATATGGTTATCGGATGGAGAAACTGCATGAAATTCTTTGGATTATCAATACCACTCCGACATCATGAGAAAGTTGTAATTTTCAGGAAGATCATGATTTTGTTGTTAAGACAGTTGGAAATGCAGCTTGTGAGCTTTGGGTATTACCAAGAGACATAACACTTGTGTGAGTCAAGATATAGAGGAGTTGTTTAGTAGTAGGGAATAAGCTAAAAACTATGAAAAACAATGTATGTTCATAAATGTATGTGTCTGAATGAGCATTTAAGGAAAGCATCTAAACATGATAGAGAAATAATGGGCATTTTTACACACACCTTAAAGTGCTGGTCTTTCAATCTTCTGGGTTTACAAGTCCACAAGTAAGTTCCGGATGCATTCTTCACACACATACTGCCCTGAGGCAGTTCCTGGATGCATTCTTCACACAAACACTGCCCTGAGGCAGCCTAAAGTAGCCGCAGCTGTAGACGTGAGGGGCTGCCATGGAAACCAAGTGACCACAGCTGCCTGGAGCAAAGCAGTTTACCAGGAGAACCTTTTACACACAAATGTTCTGGAAGAAGTTCTATGCAGAAGTTCAAAGAGCCAGATGTTTAAGATTTGGGCAAGTGATTTAGACACACAGAAAGTTCAGGATGTAACAGCAAACATGCAGGAGAAATGTGTGTGTAAAAAAATCCAATGATTTAATGTACTTGTGGAGAGTTAGAGCAACTGCAGAAGACAGGAAAGATAATGTTTTTGGGAAAGTAAAAAAATCTGATTGGAATTAAAGTATAACAGAGGCAAAGAGAATAGACAGTGACCCAATCAGACAGAATTATTGAAAGAATGGAAACAACATTTTCAAGTGCTACTTGATGTGTCATTAAAGAATGATTCTAATACAGTATTCTCCCCACTTTGATTGATCTACCTATAAATTGTAATCCATTTACTACAGGCAAATTAACCAAGGTTATTGGACAGCTGACACTCAGAAAGACACCTGATAGATTCCTCTATGACTTCTGATGCACTACAGCTTTAACAAACTGGACCTGCTTTGGGGGTGGCCCGCCCTACATCCCTTGCATGAAGCCCTGCCTGTGCCAGGTTTATACAGACCCAGCAGCTGCTGGAGCCCACAATCTGCCCATGTGGCACCCCACCACACACCATAGAGCTGCGAGCGGATTGCCTACTACTCTAGGCTGCCGCCCAAAACTCCATGGCATTGCCCAGTGCAACCCCCAGCCAGGAGCAGAGTTGCAGACACTGTCCACGAGTAGATGGACTGTAGCTCCACCTCCAGCTGGTGCCCCAGGTTTGGATGGCCTGCTCCGCTGTTGGTGCTCTGGGATGTTCCGGAGTTTGGCTAGTGGAGTTGGAGCAGAACAGGCACCACTTGCTCTGCTTCTGCTCCGCCTGCACATCTGGCAGCTCGTCATTAGATGAATGGACCACCCGGGTAAGAGGCATAGCAGAACCATGGGTGCTGTCCATATAAAAGCACCTAATGGCATATCAACTTGGTTGATCTACCTTTTTAGGAATTGGAAATGACAAATATGAATAACTATTGTGGAATTAATCTACCATTACAGCCAATTAACATCTATAGTAAGATATTACTGAATTTGTTTTCCTGCTCTTGAGAACTAGTCAAGCAGAATTTTAAAGGGAAGAAGTCCAGTGGAACTCATTCATTGCATAATTTGATTATTTGAGGGTGGAGAAGACAAATAATTACCACTAGTTGAGGTCTTCATGGATTTTTCCAAGTTCTTTGACTCTATTGACTGTATCTATCTTTTTTGAACATTTTTGACACTGGAATTTCTGAGACTACAGTAAGAATGATAAAAGCACCATACGGACACTCTAATTCTATTGTATCAATTGAGAATTGGTCTTAAAATGAACTCAGCTAAAATGAAAGTCATGTCTTTCAAATGAACTAGAACACTAGAGGACATCCCCACTAGAGAAGATAATCTATCTGGTTCAACATCAAAACTTGACAGGGAATATTGGCACAGCTCCTTTGATCTCAATCTTCAGTCTGCTGCAGATAAACCATGATGCTGAAGATTTATAAATGTAGGTTCTGATATTTTGTAAATAATTTCTTTTAATGTGTAGTCAAGAGAATTCTAAAATATGTGCCAATAAGACTGGAATTCTCCTTTCAGGTTGCTGCATACGGACAGTGAGCTTGACCAAACATTAGGCCTATGGATTTGAACAATTGAGGTTACAAATTTTGTGCTTATATATGTGAGACTGCACATTGGGTTTCTTCAAAATTCTCCCTGACTCTCCTTTCATTTACCTGATATAACAGATAAACTTGTAATAGTCCATTTTAAATTCACTAACCATTTGAAACTTTTATGTATAAATGTTAACATGATTAGACTGCATTATGGACCCATGAAAATAGAATTATATTTTTTAAAAATTGATTCTGTTTATAAGCTGCCAGATATGTTTGGATAGAAAAAGCATTGGCAGTGAGCAAATGTTTACTCCGTTATATTTTTTATGCCTCTATAACTCCAAAACAAACAAATCATTTTTTTTTATCCCAGGCACAAACACTAAATATGATGTTATAGCTCATGCCAAAACATTTTACAGACACAATTTTAAAAACAAAGATTAAAAAAACCAGGTTTTATAATGATATGGTTGGTAACATAAACTACATAATAATATAACACAGAGACCCAATTAGCCAAATTCAAAGAGGTGCTGAGTGAGCCCCCTCAGACCCTCATTATCACCTATGGTGCAGCACCGATGTGGATTTGACTCCTTTCCCTCTCCCTTAGTTTCAAGTGCACACCCATCTCCACTCACCTCCACCCATCTCCATGCACGGAGCAACCGGCATTGGAGCCCGTTGCTCTGTGCGTGGGTGATGGGTGGAGATGGGTGGAGCACGGGAGCGCGCATGCACTACCACCCACCACAGGTGCCGTTCCTACGGGTGGTCACCCATCCCCCCTGCACCTGCCACGGCGTTCGCATGGGTGCCCACCCCACCACAAACGTGTGCAGAGGGGGGGGGGGCACCCATGTGAAAAGGTCCACTCTCCACCCACTACTCACCCACCCCCCCACCCATTATACATGTTGCAGGGCTGCAGTGTTGCCCTATGGGTGCCCTGGAACATGTATAGTGGGTTGGAGGTGAGTGGGGAGTGTGTTGTCTGAAAATGCCCACTGGAGTTAGTGTCGTGTCTGTTTTTACCCTGGGTGTGCTTCGGCAGATTACTGTCTCTCAGCCTCAGTTCCTATCTCTGAAATAGCAAGAATATTGACCTACCTCACAGAGTTGTTGTGAGGATGCACTAGATGAGGACTGAACACTGAAATTGCTATAGAAATAATAAATGTATTTATTAATTATTAATTATTATTATTATTATTATTATTGCTATAAGTAGGCTAATGCTTATGAAACTGCATTTTTAAACTTAATTGTATATGAATGCCATTTAAAAAAAAAGTTTGGAAATTCAACTGTTGAATTTATAGCAATCCTAATATAGCTAAATTGGTTCAGCATTAACAGTGGAACACATATGTCTTCAGTTATGTAGTAGCTACCCTTCATTCTCTTCTGTGGAGCTACTAACATTAAGGGGATGCACATGGTTAAGTGCTTGCAGGATAAAGGCTATTGTCTATAGCCCTTTTCACACAGACACTCTAACACTGATAAAATGGGTGTTACATTTTATTATACATGTTGCAGGGCACCCATAGAGCACATCTGTAGCCCTGCAACATGTATAATAAAATGTAACACCCATTTTATCAGTGTTAGAGTGTCTGTGTGGAAAGGGTCTATATTGATGAGCTGGGCAAATGGTGGTTTGGGAGTAGGGAACCACATTTGGCTTTCAAGCACCTCTACTACCGGGGGTGGGGGGGTGGATTTGGGATATAGTATTATTAGGCAGTTTTGTTGGGGGGGTTGAAGGTTTTTAGGCCATGTTTTTGTGCAAGTTTTATATATTTTTATTGTTGTGAGCCACCTTGCGCCTTTGGGAAGAGTGGCATATAAATTTAAATAAATAAAATAAATAAATACCTTAAGGGACTTACAATCTATTGAAGAGAAGGGAAGAGAGAAAAGGAAGAGAAAAGGACACATTCGTGAAGTTGAGAAGTCGCAGGTGCGCATGCTGAACTTAGTTACACAGGAGAGGGGGACCTTGAGTTAAAAATGGAAGAGGAGGCATCAGTGATGCCTAAGGGGATGTGGAGCCTGAGGGAAGAGGTAGTTTGGTTCAGTGGAGGCTGGTTCATCATGAGTTTAGGCATGGGGAACTTTCTTTTGCTCCAAGGGCCACACTGAAGATTTTAAAATGGCTAGTGGGGCCACACTAAAAATATGGAAGAGTTGTTGACCTGTATCACCCCAAATTCCCTTATTTAAAATTTGTTCTAGACACAGTTATTTAAGTGCCAAAACAGAGACAGCCGTCAGGAGAAATGTACAGGATTTGGGAAGGAGCTGCAGGATGTGGACTGCAGGAAAATGTGCATTTCGCAAAGTGAAGGTATGCTGACAAAATGCGTGGTGGGACTGGGCACTCAGGACCAGGGACAAAGAAGAAGTTCCAGATCAAGTATCTGACCTACAAATTCAGCCCCTACTCAAGTGTACAGCCTCATTTCTGTTCCCTTCTCACTGAGCATACTCCTGCGATACTCAAGGGTGGGGTTTGGATCTGGAAGCCCAATCCAGTAACTGAAAAAACCCCAATAAACTGAGGCCTGGTTTTGGCTCACAGGCTGGGGCCTCCCCATCTATGATATAAATGTTAATATGGAGAATGAAGTGTAATCAGGCTACAACTGCCATGAAAACTACCACTTTAATTTTTTTTGATATGATGAAAGTTTGAAACTTTAAATACTTCTTAAAATGCATTCATTGTAGAGGTTTTTTCTCCTCCCCTGTTGAATAACTATTGTGTCTGTAATTAACTACCTGGGAATTTCATTCTTACTCACTAACTTTTTCTTTAAAGCTAACAATTCTTGACTGATGTGAGACTTTTTTCTGAGTCCACTCACTTAAAAGAGTTTAATGATTCTTTAGATCTTCATTCTTGGTAACAAGATCCAAGAGCCAGAAACATCTTGCTCACAGTCAGATAATCATGTACTGCTTCAGACCTGTCAAGATTTCTTGTATAGTTACTGCATCAACAATCTCCTAATGGATTACCAGTGGAGCGAATAAGAGGCACAAAATTATGTTTTTGTAACAATTTTTGGCTGTACTCCACCTCGCTTTGTTTTGCCTATTTCAAAACTTGGTCAAGGCGTTTGTCATCCTTATTCATCTTTATGTAGCAGACTGTGGAGCAGTGTTTCCCAGTCTTTTCCACTCTGATGCACACCTCAATGATTTTTTTGTGTGTGGCATTTGTGCCAGTTTCTGACCCTCCAGTGTGCCCCTCCTCTCCACTCAGGTAGGCTGCACCACTTCACCCCAGCATACCTCTCTCTCCTACCACCCCAGTGACCCTTGCTGCGTGATCTCAGCATGCTCTGTGCCTGCCCCAGTAACTCTCACCTGCCCACTAATTTTTGAGCAGCGCCGGCCTTAGAATTTGTGGTGCCCAGCATGAAGATAAAATGTGGGGCTCTGTTGTCCCCTTCCCTGTCCCCCACCCTCTGTGGGGCCTGAGAGGTGACTGTGTTTAGGGCCCCACTGGGAGAGAGTGGGGCCCCTGCACCCTGACCTGGTGAAAATGGAGGCCACTGCTGGGCCCTCAGAAGTAGGGAAAAGAGCGGGGCCTGGGCAGTTGCCTTGGGTCGCTCTGTGGTAAGGTTAGGCCTGGTTTTGAGTTACACTTGGGAAAGGCATGACACACTGGTCGGGAAACACTGCAGTGGCGTGGCAAGAGTCCAAAGTGAGGGGACAACTTTCCTTCCTGCCCCTTCAAAATGGTGACAGTTTCACACACTCACCTAGCATGGGGGTGTGGGCTGTGGTGCAGGGGGCAGCCCCTCCCTCAGTTTTGGCTCCCCATAACCTCTGCAGCACCCCTCCAACCTGCTTTCACAGCCGTTCCCAGTGTATGGATCACAGAGTCCAGGGCCATCGTGGGTCCACCATGTGGGCCAGTCAGGCATAATGGGTGCCCATGTCTTGTCAATTAGGTTCACCCGCAGCCTCGCCGGCATCCGGGTCTGCCAGCACATAGAGTCCCTCCTAGCACACCCAGGGAGCTGAGAGGCAGGGAGGGAGACTGGGGGTGGGGAGGGAGATCTCTACTGTGCCTCTCAGTTAAGAGGCGGCCATAGGGAGGGAGATCACTAGAGCCACTGGGGGAATCTGCCACAAACACAGAAAATATGGGCAGGGGGCTGCCCATTTATTAGGCTGGATGCACTAAACGTGATTGGGGGCTGCATGGGGGCGGCACAGACTGAGCATGGACTTCAGTGGGATATCGTCTTTTTTGATAACACTCAGTGATTATGTTCCTGTTTGTGATTTAAACCTTTCATGCTAACTCAAATAATGTCTCCTCTTCCTAATTCCATGTCAATTTATAGTTCATTGCCCTTCTAAATAAATATTTTTAACCCCTAATTCCCTCCCTCCTTCCCACATCTTTTCTTTCTGTCTCTTCAGTGGAGCTTGTGCATATCTATGATGAGATTCCAGTTACGGGATTCATTACCACAAGGTTAATCTGTGGTTAACCTGTGGCTTCAAGTCATATTTTCAGGTGATCCTGGAAACTACAGACTGGTAAGCTTGACATCTGTGCCGGGTAAAATGGTGGAAACTATCATTAAGAACAGAATCACTGGGCATATTGATAAACATGGCTTAATGGCAAAGAGTCAGCATGGATTTAGCAAAGGGAAGTCATGCCTCACTAATCTCTTGGAATTCTTTGAGGGCGTAAACAAGCATGTGGACAGGGGAGACCCAGCAGATATAGTGTACCTGGATTTCCAGAAAGCTTTTGATAAGGTCCCACATAAACGACTCTTGAGAAAATTAAAAAGTCATGGGATAGGAGGTAGTGTTTTGCTATGGATTGGTAACTGGTTAAAGGATAGGAAGCAAAGAGTGGGACTAAATGGCCAGTTTTCACAATGGAGGGATGTAAAAAGTGGTGTGCCCCAAGGATCTGTACTGGGACCAGTTCTTTTTAATGTATTCATTAATGATCTGGAAAAGGGTGTTAAGAGTGAGGTGATCAAATTTGCAGATGACACCAAGTTATTCAGAGTAGTCAGAACACGAGCAGACTGTGAGGAGCTGCAGCAAGATCTTACAAGACTGGGTGCCTGGGCATCTAAATGGCAGATGAGATTTAATGTGGACAAGTGCAAAGTGATGCACATTGGGAAAAATAATCCAAATTATGAGTACACAATGCTGGGTACTAAGCTAGGAGTTACCACTCAGGAAAAGGATCTGGGAGTGATTGTGGATAATACACTGAAATCCTCAGCCCAGTGTGCCGCAGCGGTCAAAAAAGCAAATAGAATGTTAGGAATTATTCGCAAGGGAATAGAGAATAAAACTGAGGATGTCATAATGCCTCTATACAAATCAATGGTGCGACCGCACCTTGAATATTGTGTGCAGTTCTGGTCGCCCCATCTCAAAAAAGACATAGCGGAACTAGAAAAGGTACAGAGAAGGGCAACAAAAATGATCCAGGGTATGGAACAGCACCCGTATGAGGAGAGGCTTGATAGGTTGGGGCTCTTCAGCTTGGAAAAGAGATGGCTGAGAGGAGATATGATAGAGGTCTATAAAATCATGAGTGGTGTGGAACTTGTAAACAGGGAACGGTTATTTACCCTCTCAACTAGTACTAAAACTAGGGGACGCTCCATGAAACTCACAGGTGGCAGAGTAAAAACAAACAAAAGAAAGTATTTTTTCACTCAGCGTACAATTAGGTTGTGGAATTTACTGCCAGAGGAGGTGGTCAAGGCCAGTACTATAGCTGAGTTTAAAAGAGGTTTGGACAAGTTTCTGGAAGATAGTTCCATTAGCAACTATTAGCCAGATAGGATTGGGGAACAAAACCCTTTACTGTTGGGAACCTGGGGATGACCCACAGGGAATGGTGACCTTTTGGGTGCTTCTCCCAGGTCCCTGTGATTGGCCACTGTCCGAGACAGAATGCTGGGCTCGATGGACTGTTGGTCTGACCCAGTATGGCACTTCTTATGTTCTTATGTTATAGTTCTCTTCTCAATTCTTTTTTATGGCCCCATGGATTCCTGTAAAAATATTTCTAGCTCATTATTATTAAAAAGATAAAGCATAATTCCATTTTCTAATTTACTTCGTATGTTGAGCCTAAAAGCTAGATTTTTCTCAGGTAAACAAAATCTACTCATCTCCATTCCTTGCCTACTTTAAAGCCCTGTGAGTTTTGAACCCAAGACACCAATACCGCTTCCAAAGAAGACGCCAGAAAGTCAACCTAAAGGTCTCTAACAAAAGAGGCCTAAAAATGACACAGCGTATGATATACATGGAATTAGATTCCACACAGTGTAAAAAATAGTGGCAGAAACTAGGCCATGGAGTAAACTGATGGATCCTTTGCTTGGAGGGGAAATGTTGTCCCAGGTTATTTGAAGTATGGTTTGAAATTAAGTGTATGGATCTTGTGGACAATGAGTATCAGATCAGCCCATAGGCTTGACAACTAGGGGTGTGCACCAGGGATGCATGTTGTTTTTCGTTTTCATTTTTCGCTATTAAAAACTGTAATTTTCATTATTGTTATTAACAAAATGTTGTTTTACGTTATTGGTGTCGTTATCGGTATCGATTTTGAAGATTTTGTTTTTGGTATTGTTTCTGTTGTGGGCTGCCACCAGTGGTAAAAGTGCCAGCAGACACCTGCCCCAGACTTCTCAGGAGTTGAACTCCTTCCTCTCCTTCCTCCCCATGTCTTTAGATTGTAAGCTATCGGGCAGGGACCATGTCCATCTTATTCTCTGTAAAGCATCCGGTACATTGCTGGCGCTATATAAATGCTAATGCTAATGCTAATAATAATGCTAATAATAATAATTAATGCAGTAGTAATAAGTACACAATGACAATATGAAAAATTACTAATATGTATGTATAACCTACACCTAACAACCTCTACTATATGCAATGTATTCCTATCTAAGTACCTATATCAATAAACGTCTATCTGCTATGTGTTCTAAGTATCTACCTATCCTATTCCTATCCTAAAATGCTAACATATATAATAAAAAGCCTAGTATATATACTAATATCTATGTAATGTAATGTAATGTAATGTAATCTTATCTATCTATCTATCTATCTATCTATCTATCTATCTATCTATCTATCGTATGGACAGGGGGAGACAGACAGGGGAAGGGGAAAGGAAAAACCTATAAAGTATATCTATCTAATCTCTATCTATATTATCTATATCTGTAATCTATGTAATCTATATATCTAACCCATATCTATCTATCTATGGGTATTTTCAGACGTGACGAGATCACGCTCAACCACGGTGGATTCCCACCGGGTGAGAAAGGTCTCGTCACGTCTGAAGGGGGAAAGGAAGTTCCCCCCCAGATGTTCACCCCCGTCAATCATGGCAGGGAATCACATTCACCACGCGATTGGTGGAACCGGTGGGGTCGGCCCCGATCGCGTGGTGAATATGATTCCCCACCGCGATGAAAGGGCCCATCCCGTCTGGACGGCTACCATGGTCTGGAATCTGCACGGGATTCCGGGCCGTGGTTAACTCGGGCGGGTGCCCACCCGTCTCCCCAGAGGGGGGTGTGTGTGCGGCCGCACGTTGCGCCACGCGGCCCCTCCCCCTCCTCGATTCCCGCCGGGATCAGCTGGCACGTCTGTTGGACATGCCAGTGTGATCCCAGCGGGGAATCCCCATGGTGATTCCATGCCGGGGCAACTAGCACCCTGTCACGTCTGAAAATACCCTATATGTACAGGGGACAGACAGGGGAGTGGAAAAGGTAAAATAAAGGATATAAGGAAAGGTAAGGTATAACACTGAGGGCTGGGGAGATTTTTAGTGCAAGCACCAGAGTTCTGTAAACACAACTTGACACAGCAAGAGCTAACACAGAACAAGAGTCAAACAGCATGGTCCTGCAATACAAAGGGTTGCAGTGCCCTCCCAGAGCCCCCATGATTGGTTCTGGGAGGCAGGTGGCATCAAGCAATCACACGGTAAAATTCAACTGCCTGGGACCTGCTTGCGCTGCCCACTGGCCAACAATTACATTCATCAGGTCCTTCCCCTCCCATCACAGGGCCAGTTCAAGTGTTCGACACTGTTTCTGGCTCCGAGATGTCTGCTCCCTCCTCTCCTGTCCACATTTCCCTCCAAAAAACACCTGCCAGGCAATAATGAAATTAATGACTTTCATTTATTGATTTCATTATTATTTATATTTGTTATCGTTATTGCAATAACAATAATGAAAATTAAGAATTTTGTTATCGTTATCAATATAACAAAAATAAAGTGCACACTCCTATTGACAAACGAAGCTACCAGCGGGTAGAATTTCACACTCTGAAGAAAGCAACTAAGGGAAAAATAACCTATTTTATTTCTAATCAATAAATGCTTATTGGAACAGCCATTCAATGTAATGTCTGTGTAGTACTCCTGGGTGTACTTGGGAGTCGTTTGGTTATTAATACAGCTTTGCTATTCTTTTCTGATCTTTGTCTCTTTGATTATAATGTTTTGTTAGTACCCTACTCTGCAAATTCCTTTTTTTATCTTTTACTACGATTTACTCCAACAGGTGGAGTTTACTTCATTTTAAATAGCAGCCTTGTAAAAAGGGAGAACGAATAATGTGACTTTCTGCTGCTCAGTATTACAGAACTGGGAGCAGGGGTTGTGGGCCACCTAGGGTGGGAGGGGCAATGCCCCTCCTGGCCCCAGGACTCCCCCGGCCAGCTGGCCCCGACACTGAGGCACTTAAAAGAAAAAAACAGCAGCCGCGCACGCCGCGGTGAATGTTCGGAGCCATCTCTGAGAACCTGGTTTAGAGCAGCAACCTTCAGAAGGTTGCTGCTCTAAACCAGGTTCTTTGAGATGGCTCTGCGTCCGAACATTCTCACCGGTTGTGTGTGCGCGCACACACACAACTGGTTACTCCCTCCCTCCCGAAAGGCTTCCTAAGGAAGCCTTTCAGGGACAAAAGGGAGGCATTTTCTCCCTTTATATGGAATGTGTGGCCAGACGCGCAGTCCATTCCACATAAAGGGACCCTGCAATGGAATAGTGCCGCAGGGGGCACTATTCCATTGCAGGGGCTGGGCAGGGCTAACGTTCATACCAGGGTGCTGCACACAGGCGCCTGGGTATGAACTGCAGTGTCCCGCCTGTGGAGAGAGGGGGAGCTGGGAGCTCCTGCCGCGTGCGCAGGTCCCAGCCTCCCCTCCCTCCCTGAGTCCTTTCCTCTCTCCTTCCTCCCTGTTGAGTCCAACTGACTTGACTCTGGGAGGGAGGGGGGGAACTTGGGGAAGCCAGCTGCACAGCAGCTCCCAGGTCTGACTGAACAGTTTGGGCCTGGGAGCTTCTGCACAGCCATCAGGAGCAGGAGGAGAGGAGCCTGAGGAGAGAGAGGAGCTGCCGCCGGTGAGTAAATTGCAGGGCTGGAGGGTAGGGAGCAGCAAGGGGCACATGGTGGGGGGGGCACATGGGGTAGTGGGGGCACATGGAGAGGTGGAGCGAGGGGGGACATGCTGGGGGGAGTGGGGGAGGACATGCTGGAGGGAGCGGGGGGTGGGTTAGAGCAGGGGGTGTCGGAGTGGGGGGGGGTTAGAGCAGGGGGGGCTGGGAGCCAGAACTCCTGGGTTA
>QEPC01010291.1:5869170-5891313 GCA_003113815.1 Sphenodon punctatus | reverse complement strand
GGTAGCTATGAGGGAGGGAGAGGTTTTTCCCCTAGTACCGACCTCTGGTGGCAGCAGGGGAAGGGATGGGGGAGGGATTATTATTGTGGCGGGACTGGGTTGTTTTGTATTTATAGATATGTGAGTTATTGTTATATATTGAATAATGAATATTGTTGTATATTATTGTGAATTGGAGTGAGGTTGGGCCCCTTCTCCTGGTGAGAGCAGGATTGGGCTGAAATTGTGTTGGTTCTTCCCTGGTGGCAGCAGGGATAGAACAATAGGTTGATGATGAAAGATTATGATTATGATATATTGTGATAACTGAGGGGTTATTGGGTTATGTTTTCTGTACTGAATTATAGTTATGATTATTTTGTATGTTCTACCTTTGTTGTTAGCCGCCTTGAGTCACCGTAGGTGAGAGAGAGCGGGATACAAATAAAAGGTGAATTGAATTGAAAACCCTGGGAACTCCTTGCTGCTGGGTTATGCCATGCCACTGGCCTACCATCCCCCTGGCTCCGCCTACCGTCCCCCTGGCTCCGCCCCTAGACCCAGCAGCCTTACTGCTCCAGTGCCCCTCCAACATCAAAACCCACCAGCCACCCCTGGCTGGGAGACACCCTCAGCTCTGATAATTTTAGCTACTGAAAGTGTGGTGAAACTTGATGGAGGAAATAGCTTGTTTCATTTTACTCTCTGTGGCATAGACTGATGAATTTGCATGGTATAGGGTATTTTCAAATGTAACGGTACCATGGGTGGACCACTTTGACCTGTGTGGCCACCCATGGTCCCATCACATTTGAAAAGACCCACCAGATGTTTCCCCGGGCTGGAGCTGGGGTTTGCATGGGCTGTGAAAGTTTTTAGCCCAGGCTGTGACTCAGGTCCATCGCTGAGGCATAGCCTGGGCTAAGTGCTGCCTGGCCCATGCAATGCAACTCCGGACTGGGGTAGAGCGGGCTGTCATATTTGATGGCCCGCTCTACCTGACCCCGGTCCAGGGCTGTTCTGGGTGGGCATGGCAGCCTCATAGACTGCCGTGATTGCCCATCAGGAAGGAAGGGGGACGTGCCTGGCAACGTGGGGGGCGGGGCCGTGCCGACTCATGTCCACATGTCGCCCAGCTTTCTCCCCAGCCCGGACTGCCGACATGTCTGTTCAGCAACCAGGCTGAATCCTGCTTGGTGAGAAAGCCTTCCCCCCTGGGGAGAATCAAAGCATGACAGTGCGGTGTGCCATCACAGCTGACAATACCCATGGTCACCCAATCACACAACAATCAGAAGATGCAATTTTAGGAGCAAATGCAGTTTGATTGTTGATCAAATTTGTAGTTTTTAATCTTTAAAAATATCTTAAATACATTAAGGACTTGTTCACACAAGGCAGTTAATGTAGGTCAACTGCCTGAAGCAGGGCTGGCACTTCCCTCACCCGTGCCACAACACAGGGAGGGCCTGGGGACCTCTGTGGGAGGAAGGAAGAGAGTAATCTAAGGACAAAAACAAGAACAATGGATGTGGACATGTGTGGCATGATCAAGGAGGGGCTAAAGTCATAAAGGTCTGGGGCTATGCCTATAAGGGATATGGCTGTCAGAATGGTGGGGGCAAAATTGCACTTGTCAGTAGCAGAGCCGAGCAGGAAGCACAGTGTTGGGGGAGCCAGAAGCCACAGTTATGGGTGTTTTTAAACAAGATGCAATCACACATGGTCACCCAGTAACCACTCATCTGAACACCCATTTGAAGGTGGTGTGGGGGATGCGCACTCCCATGAGCCACGCAGCACCTATTCATGTCCACTCACAGGGCACTGCCAAAAAATCCAAAATGCCCCATGTGAGGCAAGCCAAAAAAGTGCATGGCAATGGGCACTCACGTATCTCCAGGCCATATGAACGGAGGCAACCACCCATGTCAGCAGACAGGCCCACAGCCCTGCCAAGAGCTCTTAAATGACAGGTGTGCAAAATACAACATCGTGTTGGCTTGGAGTACAACAACACCCACCCCCCTTGCGACACACAAGAGAAGAGCCAATGCCACAGAGGACAGCAGCTCAGACAGCAGCTTCCTGTTTATCGCACTCAGTATGCACCTCTGTTGTTGCCCAGGACTTCAAGCAGCTGCAGTGGCTCCTGGGCAGGAAGGGGTTGCTGGCTGCTGCGGCTTCATGTTTCCATGGTGTCTGCTGCTGTGTGTCATTGCAGCATCAGCCTCAGCTGGGGGGATGGGGGGCGGTATAGCCATTGTTTTTAAGGATACATTGTCTGTGAGGAGATTTCCTCTGCAAACTATCATGGGGATAGAGGGCCTGCATTTGGTGATGGATTTCGCCAGGGACAGATTAGGGATACTGCTGATATACCGGGCACCCACCTGTATGACAGCTTCCCTATCCGCACTGACTGAGCTGGTGTCAGGGGTGGTCTTGTAGTCCCCCAGGGCGATAGTCCTGAGTGACTTCAATATCCATGCTGATGCCAGTCTTGGAGGGGCAGAGCATGAGTTCATGGCCGCCATGGCAACCACGGGCCTCTCTCAGAGGATGGTGGGCCCCACACACATTGGAGAACATACCCTAGACATGATATTTTGCACAGGCCTTGAGTTGGGGGATCCGTTAGTGGGGGAGGTGTCAGCAGAACCCTCGTCATGCACTCAGATAATATTAATACCTAAGCCAGACAAGGACCACTAGCTATCGCCCCATTTCATTATTAAATCTAGATTTCAAGATTCTCACCAAGACATTAGCAAATAGATTGGCAGGAATAATAGGTAATGTAATACATCAGGACCAAGTAGGATTTATTCCAAACAGATTGGGGTCTGACAATATATGAAAGACGGTTAACATAATGTACTATCTAAAAGAAAAGAAAATACCAGCAATATTAATTTCAGCAGATGCGGGGAAGGCCTTTGATCGCCTTGAAATGAGTAGCACATTACAGATCCTGGAAAAAATTGGTGTCAAAGGGGAATTTTGCTCGTGGTTGGCAGCCATATATAAAAAACCCAGAGCAAATCTGGTGATAAATGAGCAAAATACCAGGCAATTCAAACTGACTAGAGGCACAAGACAGGGATGCCCCCTGTCACCCCTACTATTTGACCGGACCCTGGAGCCGTTAGCATGTGCTATCAGGCAAAATGAGAGAATCAAAGGGGTTCAAATGGGGAAATTAGAGGCCAAGGTAGCATTATTTGCAGATGACATGCTGCTGTACATCACAGAGCCAAAGAAATCTATCCTGGAAATAATAACGCTGATAGCAGAATACAGCCAGGTGTCAGGTTATAAAATCAATGTACAGAAATCCATTGCTATGATATATGCCCTGAATGCAGAGATACATAGGCAGATAGCAGAAGCACAACCGTTTATAGAGACACAAGACAAAATCAAATACTTAGGGATACAACTCACAAGGGACCCAAAGGATCTGTACAGAGAGAACTATATGGAAGCTCTCACGCAAATTAAGAGGGAGAAAGAGGCATGGAACAATATCACGGCCTCCTGGCTGGGCAGGATTAACCTGTACAAAATGAAATTACTGCCCAAGGTACTATATAGAATAATGGCCCTGCCCATCCAAATACCTAAAACATTTGCTCAAATGCATGATAAAATCATGCTAGATTTTATTTGGAACAACAGGAAAGCACGTATTAAAAAACAGACACTGCAAAGACCTAAAGGACAAGGGGAGGGAGGGGGGGTAAATTTGTCTAACATAAAACTATATTTGAAAGCAGCTTCCCTAAAAGTGATAAAGGAGTGGTACAGCCCTCAGAAAGATATACATTGGGTGAACCTAGAGAAAGAAATATTAAAGGTGAACAAATCTGAACACATAGTGACTGATATGGGGGTAAAGGACGAAAAGGAATGGAAAAAACACCCTTTTTCAGGGAGAGCACTAACAGTCTGGGCAACAGTAAGGCAGAAGGCAGGCATACATAGAACAGTCATGCCGACAGCGCTTATAGATAATGCAAATATGACCAAACAAGGAATAGCGGTCCAGCTGAGGAAACAGCTGAAAGGGAAGGGAATTACAAAAATACGACAGCTATTTAGGGGGGACCAATTTATGATCAGAGAGGACATTCAAGAAATAATACAACAAAAGATTAATATCTTTCAATACTATCTGCTTAGAGGAGAGATTAATCAGACTTGCCTGATACCACACTATACCAGACCCCCGAAACATATTGAGCGAGAATTATTTTCAAAAGGGTCAAATAAGGGGATGGTGGTGAGAGTGTATAGAGCATTACAGGAGGAATGGTTTAAGGAAGAACCGGAATATATAAGTAAATGGGGCAAATTACTGGGGGAGAACTGGGTAAAGGGACAAAAGCAGGAGATAATGAGACATATGATAGAATGCTCAGGATCATTAGAGGTATGGGAACCGGTAATTAAAACCATAATGTTCTTCTATTTGGACCCAAGTAGAATGTATATGATCAGGAATAAGGGTACGGATCAGTGCTTAAGGGGGTGTGGACAAAAGGCAACTTACTTACATGTGTGGTGGGAATGTCCCAGGATACAAGCATTTTGGTCAATGATATGGGACAATATGCAAAAAATAACAAAAGGTACAATACCATTTAAACCGGAGACAGCACTGCTCGGACTGTATCCGACAACGCCTCTCATAGGGAGCAAAAGACCCATATGCAGCACAATGATAGTAGCAGCCCTCAAAGCTATACTACAATTCTGGATTGAAAAGAGAACACCAAGCACCCAAAACTGGATGAACAACGTGTGGTACCTATTCTCCATGGAGAAAGCTACGGCGACCATGAGGGACAAGACAAAAAACTTCAATGCTAAGTGGTTTCAATACCTGGAACTGATGCAAAAACCCAGTACAGAAGAAGATCAGCGTAAATATTTGTTTGACTATATGCTATGAACATGAGAGCATTGGGGGGGTACCTGAAAAGAAAGATAAGATGGAGGCCAGAGGCGAACAAAGGACGATGAGTACTGGTGTTGGGGGGGAGGGAAGGGAAGGGGGGGGGGGAGAACATATTGAAGAACCAGAAAAGATCAAATGCAATATAAAAAATGTGTTAAATTGTTAAGCTGTTGAAGGGAAAGAATAAAATAAATTTTTTTTTAAAAAGAAGAACCCTTGTCATGGACAGCTCATTATATCCTCCGGGCTAGTATCCTGGTGCATGTCAGCCCCCGGGAGGGTGCAGAACCAGTTAGGATGGTTCACCCCCAATGACATGGAATCTAGAAGGTTCCAGACTGCCTTAGGGGAATCTTGATGGCTGCTCACTCGATGACCTTGTGACCACGTGGAATACCGTGTTGGTAGAGGCCATTGACCGGGTGGCTCCCAGGTGTCCGCTTCTGAACTGCCAACAATGCAGGTCCCCATGGTATACGGAGGAGCTACGGTGAATGAAGCGGGAAGGGCGGTGGTTAGAGCGATGGTGGCGTCACTTGCGTGCTGAAGTTGACCGATTGCGGCACAGAGTCTGGTTACATACCTATGCTGTGCCGGTGCGGGCAACAAAGGAAGTTTTCTTTGCTGTCCTCATTGCGTCCGCTAAGTCACGCCCAGCTGAGCTTTTTTGGGTGGTGAGAGGGCTGGTCAGTCCAGCCCCCCTCTGCCTGGATTTAGAGTCATTGAATGCCTGCTGTGATTTGTTTGTGGACTTTTTTGCAGATAAAATCACTCAGATCCACCACAGTTTTGACGCAACACTTTTAGCAGTGGGTGAACCAAAGGCAGTAGAAGCCCTGCCTTGTCCTGTTTTGTGGGATGGATTTCAGAATGTGTCACCCTCAGATGCGGTGGATGCCCTGGGGTCTGTTCAAGCCACTTATTGTAAATTAGACCCATACCCATCCTGGCTGGTCAAGGACAGCCGGGAGACATTAGAGCCGTTGCTGGCGGGGATTGTCAATGGCTCCCTGGAGGAGGACAGGGTGCCGGACTGTCTTAAGGAGGCGCTGGTACGGCCCTGCTCAAGAAGTCATCATTGGACGTTGACATCCTGGACAGCTGTCGGCCGGTCTCTAACCGTTGCTTTTTAGGGAAGGTTATTGAGCAGGTGGTGGCTCAGCAGTTGCAGGAGCATCTGGACCGGATTAACGTTCTCAATCCCTCGCAGTCAGGTTTTCGCCCTAGATATGGCACAGAAACTGCACTTGTGACCTTGGTTGTTGACCTCTCCCGTGAGTTGGACTAGGGTCATTCGACCCTGTTGATCCTATTGGATCTCTCAGCTGCATTTGATATCACTGACCATGAGTTGTTGGTGACTTGGCTGTGGGACCAGGCAGGAATTGGTGGGACTGTTCTTGAGTGGTTCTGCTCCTTCCTGACTGGGAGAATCCAGTTTGTGGTCCTGGGTGATTTTTCATCTTCTCCCCAGGGCCTCATGTGTGGAGTCCCGCAGGGTTCCATCTTGTCCCCTCTCTTGTTCAATGTGTACATGCAGTCTTTGGGGGAGGTTGTTAGGGAGTTTGGCGTACGTATGGTGTCATCAGTATGCTGATGACACCCAGCTTTATCTCTCCTTTTCATTCAACTCAGGCCTGGCAGTCTCGGTGCTTACTTGGTGCTTGGCAGCTGTGGGGGATTGGATGAGGATGAGTCATCTGGAGTTAAATCCTGACAAGACGGAGGTCATGGTCGTGGGGAAGGCCGGGGGAGTGGTGGTCCCCATCATTGATGGAGTCCGTCATGCCCTGGTGTCTCAGGTTCGGAGTCTGGGGGTGCTCCTGGATCCGCAGCTCTGCCTGGATCCCCAGGTGGCGGCTGTGGCAAAAGGGGCATTTCGCCAATTACATTTGGTGCATCGGCTTCAGCCGTATGTCTCAGACTTCGACCTGGCCAAAATCGTCCATGCTTTTATTACCTCGAGATTGGACTACTGTAACGCACTCTACATGGGGTTACCCTTGGTGCTGGTTCGGAGGCTGCAGCTGGTGCAGAACATGGAGGCTTGTCTCCTAACGGGGACGGGCTGACGCGAGCATATTACACCGGTGCTTCGCTCTCTGCACTGGCTGCCTATAGTCTTCTGGGCCCAATTAAAGGTGTTGGTGTTGACCTTTAAAGCCCTGAAAGGCCTGGGTCCCACCTACCTGCGGTACCGCCTCACCCTCCAGCTCCTGGATCAGCCCCTGCGGTCGGCCGAGGCCCCCCGGGTTTCTCAGGTGTCAACCTTGCAGTGGGCGTTCTCTGTGGCTGCACCGCAGTGGTGAAACTCCCTCCCGTTGGGGGTCCGCCTGACTGCTGACCTCCCCTCTTTCCATAGACAATGTAAGACCTGGCTGTTCCACCGTGCTTTTTCTGAGGGAGAGGGGTTGGGGGGGTTGGGTTAGGGTGGGGGGGTATGATGCATTTTTATATTGTGTTTTAATAGTGTTTTAAATCATATTATTGTTATTTTAAATTGTTTTAATATGTTGTTAGGCATCCCGAGATGCTTTTAGCAGGAGGGGGCGACATACAAATTTTATAATAAATAAATAAATAAATAAAATATAATTGCAGAGGGTGAGCAGTTGGGTGGGGTGGGGGTTGTTGCCGGGCAGGGGCGTGGGGGAATGACCGCCTGAATGAGTTGTTTGCAGGGCCAGTTCGTGGTGGCGCAAGTTTGTCGAGGCTGCCTGCATGGCTGTGGTGTCCACCCTAGCAGCTGCCTGTTAGAATCCTTTCCCACGCACTCCACCTGAGTGACTGAACCCCCCCCCCCCCTCCAGCCTTGCTCATTTAAAAACACCCTATGTCCCCACATTGGCCCAATGTTCTCTATGCTTCTGTACCCTAATGAAGGGATTCTCCTGTTTTTTCTCTGGAAACTTTGAAACTTAAATATAATTCCATGAAGTCAAGCCTGGAATCGCACAGTCAGTCCTGGGAGAGATTTGAAGTAAGAAGGCTGGAGCTGAGCTTGCAGAGCAGATGCCGAGTAGAAGCAGGAGAGTTGGAGCATGGCTGGGTAAAAGCAGACTAAATACAGGTTGTACCTAGAAGAGCACACTATAGCACCGTCAGGTGTTGAGCTACTCTGAGGTAGAGCTGAAACAAGTACCTGAAAAAATGGATAAACCCATTGGAATTGCAGTCCTTGAGCCGACTTGGTAACATTGTTACTAACTGGTACCTAGTTAGTGTCCAATGGGCTACCCGAATTACTGATTTACCATTTTCTGTCCCAATTATCCAACTTCTGGTACCGATTTTCTGACTTCATGTACCATTTTTCAGAGTTCCTGTGTCCCGATTTACCAATCTGATCAGTAAAACAGTAAATCAGTAACTCGGTAACAGTAATATCCACTATTTTCAGGTAACTGGGTGCCCAACATGGTCCTCGAACACCAACTGGGCTCCCGACAGACCACTCCAAAATGTAGGTATTATCCACTATATGTGCTATCTTTTTCAGCTCTACTTTGAGGGGAATCAGGCATGAGCAGTCTGATATAGCCAATCCGGAGTGCGTATAACCAAAGGGATGACACTAATCTCAGGGCTTCCCAGTAATTCAGCTGAACTGGCTGTGGAGGGGGCTGATGAAAGTGGAAGGGTTGCACTTTCAGCATAGGTGTAGCCCTGACAAATATCAGTTGAGCTTGTGACTCCAGCTACAGACACTATGACCTTACTTGAGGTCCGAGTCCAGAATCTGGGAACCTCAGCCCTGGCTGAAGAGTGCACACAATTTTTTATTTACCTGATGCGAGGGTAAATGGTTACTTATCCTGCTTTGTATCAGTGGTAGGTCACAGTTGGTATAGTTACCAGCTGCACACACAGAACACTCCACACATAGCTTTATATAGTGCTAACAAAATGGGAAACAAGTTATGTCAGGAGAGATGTACAAGGGAGGGAATGAGTGCAAATTTAAGATAAGAAGGCTTATTAGGCAAACATATCAAGGCAAATGATAAGAAGTTAAAAATTATGAGAAGTAGAAAGACTTCACTGTAGGTTAATCTGTAGGTATTTAGCACTTGGACTATAAAGATCATAAGGGGATAAGTTAAGAGGCTTTCATGGAAAAGAAAAGTAAAAAGCTTCACATCTTCCTTCACTAATGAGGTTGGAGGGGACATTCCCATTCCGAATCTGCTTTTTCCATGTTATCAAGACAAAGCATTTTTCACAGATAGCGATCTTGAGCAGGATTACTGGGCAAAAAAACTAAGCAGCCAGGTAAAAGCAGACAAGCTCTAGAGCTTGAGAGTTTAAAAGGGACTAAGCCAACCAAGTAGCTGAACTATTGAGCACAACTGATTACAAATCTACCATTTAAATGGTCTCAAGCAAAACTGAATAATTTTTTGAGAACAATCTGAGTAAACTTTTCATAGTTTTCAAACTCAGGCACAGTCCTCTACCATTCAAGTTCATGGCAAAACTCCCATTGGCATTGATGGTGTAGAAATGCCCTGTTTGTATTATTATTACTTTCCAAGGTATCTATTACATCTTTGGGAAAAGGTCTAGTCTGGAAAGTAGCCAGTGAGGCTTCTGTCTTTTAAGAGAAAAACAGAACAAAGAAAAATCTTGGAAATTATAAAACACTGAGGCCACAATCCATGAATCATTTACTCTGGAGTAATCCCATTGAAGCCTGGGGTTTCAATAGGATTTTACTCCAGAGTAAGTGATTTGTGGATCACAACCATAATCTTGTTTTAGTGGGGAAATGAGTGAGATCGATCATTACAAAAAGCATATCTTTACACAATCCAGGTAAATACAGTCTGACAGAAACAAACTAGAACCTGTCAAACCTGCTACAATTGTTTGGAAAGATAAATAAGGCGACTGCTAAAGAGGAACCATTACATAATTTATTTTGTTTCCCTTTTTGACAAAGTCCCTTGCTTGAAGCTTTAAAAGACATGCAGCAGGCACAAGAGACAGTCAAAGCTTTGCTGTGAAAAAATTGTGACCCATAATAGATACACCATGTACAATGGTTGTCAAATAAACAGCAAATATGTATCATGAGGAATGAGAAACTGCTGTTCTTCTGCATGTCTAAAAACCTGTCCACCTTATTTAGGTGTCTAAACTGAAGCTGAATTCTTTAGAATTTCCAGTTGTAAAGCGTATTTGTGTATTCAGGCTGGTCTTAGTTTATTTTGCAGGCAGCAACAGTACAAAGATTAGGTGCTACACTATAACATCATAGATCAAAATCCAGGGAATAAACATAGAGTAGTGGAGACGGATAGTGACTAAACAACAGGATCACCCCAATTTTTGCATTTTTTGTGGCTATCTTTTCTGAAAGGCATTTCTGGGAGACTGTAGGAAGCATTCACATAATTCAGAAAATAGAAATCATGCCCTGGTTGGCAGCTGAAGTTTCCAGTGATTCCGTAAGTGTTTACTCTGAAGTTATTCCAGTGTGTTCGTCAGTGCAGTTCTGAAAATTAGGCCACTTAACCTTTTATAGACCTACATAACAAGATCAGAGAATATCAACATTTATGCCTGGCCTGATATACCATGCGCCTCGATTCTTGTCACAGGTATGACAATCTTTTGCCATTAAAGTCAATGGGGCCAGGCCCATGGGACTAGGCCTGAGACGTGGGTAGGGATGTGCGAATGCGGTTCGGAAGTTCAGAGTTCGGACCAAACTTGGTCTGTTCAGATGACCGAACCGAACTTCCGAACCGAACCCGAACCGAACTCAATCCGAACTCGAAAATGACCGAACAGTTTGGTACTGTTTGCGTGAATTCAGATGAGTTCGGGCAGGAAAAACGTGAAGGCCCAGGGAGGGGGAGGCAGCTGAGGAGCAGACTTCCTGGCACCAGGGGTGGAGAGGCTTGGAGTAGCAGCCAGTCTGCCCAATCACCATCCCTTTTCTCCTCAGACCACTGGCTTCGCAGTCTGTGATTGGACATGGGGGAAGGGGGGGCTAGGCTGCACAGAGCCAATGGGGCTTGTGGTAAGTCGGGCACAGCAAGTAACAAAAGTCATTGCCCTCCCCCCTTCCAAAACCTTCTGAGTTAGCCACTGTTCCTGACAGCAGGCGTTTTCAGAAGTCTCCCTCTCCCAGCAGTTTGTGTTCCTCCCAATCCATTGCCATCCTCCTATTTCACCCATCCCACACATTTACCTCCCTAGTATCATTTATTTAGATTAGATTAGATAGATTTAGGCTTTATTTTTATTTTTTACCCATCCCTGTGTTCTTTCTCCCTACCCTCCATTGAATCCTTCCCCTCCTCCCACTATATATTCCATCCCTGATTCCCTTCCCCTGTTTTTGGATTTATTTAGAGTAGCATTAAACTGATTTAGCTTTCATTTCAGGTTTTTACCCCTCCCCGCGGTGTTTGTTGTGAGCTGTGTAGATAGATAGATAGATAGATAGATAGATGTAGGAGTTAGCTTAGTTAGATAGAGATAGTGTGTAGTGATTCAGTTTTATAGTGTGTTTGTAGGACTAGTCCTTTGTGTTATTAGCTATTCCATTTAGTTCCATAGGTTTTAGAATAGTTAACAGCAGTTAGATTTAGTGTAGATATATATAATAATAGATACAAAGTTTATTGTATATATATATATTCAGCAGACTGTGTGCATTCTTTGGGTTGGAAGACATCAAGAAGGGAAGTAGGAGAGGCCGGTCTGTTGCCCGTAAGGTGGGCAATGGGGCACATGGCAGAGGGGGTAGGGGCCGTGCCAGTGGAGTGGCAGCATGCAGCAGCAGCCAGAGCCCATCACCATGCCCCAAACTCCCCAGGCCTGATTTTGGAGACATGATGTTCCTCCAGGGTCACCAGTGTCCCCCATTATTGATGTGATCCCCAGCAGTCCTCCTGGGGGGCTGTCTGCAAGTTGAGACCCTGCTGGCATCTTGGGGCTAATACGCTACATGTGCTGCTGCTGTCAAGTAGGGATCTGACAAGCTGTATATATATATATATATATATATATATATATATATATATACAAACATACAATGAGATTCTGCCACCTGCCAGAAGCAGCACAGAGGGGTAAAAGATTGTTCAGGTCAAACTCAGCTGGTAACAGATATACCTTTTATAATAACTTTTAAAAAAACAAAACATTAACAATATAACAAGACATGAAGACATAAAAATAACAAACGTAAGTGTTTCAGAGCCAAACGATACCGATACCAAAAATAAAATCTTCGAAATTGGTATCGATATTGGTAACGATATCGATACCAATTTTCCAAATGTTCAGCCGAACCGAACTTCGCTGAACCGAACAGTCAAACCCGAATTCAGTTCCCGAACTGAACGACCAAACCCGAACTCAGTTCCTGAACCGAACGGCCGAACATCCAAACTACATTCTGTTCACACATCCCTAGACATGGTCCCCTTTTTACAGAGACACTCTAACACTGATAAAATGGGTGTTACATTTTATTATACATGTTGCACGGCTGCAGGTGTGCTCTATGGGTGCCCTGCAACATGTATAATAAAATGTAACACCCATTTTATCAGTAGAGTATCTGTGTGAAAAGGGTCGTATATACAGTGTTTGGAAACAATGGCAAGGGAAGGGGAAGGGAAGAAGAGGTGAGAATGAGCTCCAGGCAGGAGGTTCACAATTCAAAAGGGTGGAATTCAACAAGGTGGGAAGAGAAAAAGATGCTGATAGTAAGTACACTTAAAAGTTTTCTGTAGCTGTAGTCTTCTCTTGTTTTGACTGAAAAGAAAAAAGCATACCAACTGTAGTCGGTTCAATAAAATATATCACTGTAGTACTTTGTCTCTATTGCTTATATTTGGGATCAACACAGCAACCTTACTTTCTCCAAACAAGTACAGTTTCAGTAAGTAGCTTCCCAGAGCACCTGAGACAGTAAGGAGATGTAGGGGTATTCTATAGTGGCCATGTTGCCTGAAAATCATCCAGATTCCAGGCTCCACACCTGGGTCCCACTACATCCAACCCTGCCTGGGGATTGCACTGAAAGTGGGGAATGCTAAATGGAAACATTTGTTTGGAACTCATGCAAATTAGATATAGCTAATTATACAAATGAACCACACTCACTTGTACAAATGATGTAACATAGATTTAGGGTATGGCAACAATAGGGTTGGCCTGCATAGTATCCACAACAACAGGCTCAGGATTGCTCATCACTCCAGCCTCCCCACCTCTCCTCCAATCATTACTCTTCAGTCATGGCTGAAGAGATTCTAACCATAGAATCAGAATGACCATGTACCGATCAATGGTGCAGTCACACCTCCAATGTTATATCCACTTTTAGTGGTTTTTTGATGACCCTGATCTCTGTTCCATCAGGCCGCCACACATTTCCAAGGCCTTTTTATTAGAGAGTTCAATAATGATAGCTTTTGCAGCCAGGAAATTAACATGGAGTTTAAGTGTTTTAATTTCTGCTGATGATTGTCACTCTGACCCCTCTGAACACTGTGCTTCCAAGGGAGCCATGTTAGACTCTCTCACATTTGTTTTAGCACAAAAGCTGTTCAAAATAATGCAGCTTCCACCACGCAAAGGAAACTAGATAAAGAGACAAACATTTATTTACAGAGTCTAAAACTGTTATTGGGTCATAAAAAAGGATGCAAAAATAGAAACAGGCAGCTCAAAACAGGCTTGAGGAAACAAAAAGCTCAGGGGATTTAGTATTTAAGTAAAACCTGGCAATATAAAACAAATATAGGCTGTGCTATAACTATGGAGAAGTGGGTGGCAATCAATATAAATTATTAGTTAAGAAATCTACAAAGTCAATAAAGGAAAGTAAATCATATTTTATTTTATTACATTTTTACCCCACACCCTCCTGCCCATGGCAGCTCGTACACAGCAGCGGAGTTAAAAGACCCTCCCTCCCACCCCACCCCACCCCAGGTCTTACAC
The DNA here is from genome assembly GCA_003113815.1 of Sphenodon punctatus. Taxonomy (NCBI): domain Eukaryota; kingdom Metazoa; phylum Chordata; class Lepidosauria; order Sphenodontia; family Sphenodontidae; genus Sphenodon; species Sphenodon punctatus. The sequence continues at coordinate 5,877,401 of QEPC01010291.1, read as the reverse complement.
TGTCTTCGGAAACATCAGGGGAAAAAATCCTGGCTGGCAAGGCAGAAAATGAGAAAGAATTTTTAAAAGTGAGTCGAGACTGTAATGAATTCCAATGATAGGACAGGCCCATTACTACACAGAGAAAGAAAGAATGTTAACAGTAATTTATTTATTTAAATATGTTTATCCCACCCTTCCCTAAAAATGGCTCAGGGCGGCTTGCAACAGTAAAATACAAAAACAAACCCCCAACCCTCCCATGATCCCCCCGCAAAACCAACCCAACCCCATCTCCCACATCCAACCTGCATTTCAGCACCACAGGTCCCCGTGATTTATGGAGAACCTGGGGTGGCTGAAGCATGAGGGAAGCGGTTGGAGTGATGGTGGTGCCATACTCGTGATGAAGAAGACCAATTGTGGCATAGACTGTTTTTGAAAGGCTATGCTGTGGCTGCGCAGGCTGCAAAGAAGGGTTTCTTTGCTGTACTCATAGCGTCTGCAAAGTCACGTCTGGTGGAGCTTTCCCAGGTAGTGAGTGGTTTGGTCAGTCCTGTCTTTCTCCACCTGGACCTGGAGCCTTCCGGGGCTCGCTGTGACATTACTGATATTTATATGATTTATATTATTGTTGTTTATATTTGTATCATATTTTAGTATGTTGTTGTGAGCTGCCCCAAGCTGCCTCAGGCAGGAGGGGCAGCATATAAGTTTATAATAATAATAATAATAATAATTAAAAATAATAAACCCCTCTCACAACCCCACCCCAAACCCACTCCCATCCAAAAAAACCAACCACACCCCACCTATCCCTGCCTGCCAAATACCTATTCAAATAAACAAGCTTTGCATCACCTCTGGAAGATAGCCAGGCTTGGGCTCAGACAAACCTCCCGGGGAAGGGAGTTCCACCTCCGCCCCACAGACCAGGGTAACAGATGGGACACGCAGGAGGGCACCCCCAGCCGAATGTAAGGGCCGCAAAGGGGCATGGTAGGATAGTCAATCTTTCAGATATATGGGACCCAGACCATTTAGGACTTTAAAGGTCAAAAACAGCACCTTGAATTGTGCCTGGAAAACTATAGGCAGCCAGTGCAGTCTTCAGAGCGCTGTTGTAATGTGCTCCCGGCGACTTGGCACTGAAAGGAGCCACGCTGCCATATTCTGCACCAGCTGCAGCTTCCAAACAGTCATCAAGGGCAGCCCCACATAGAGCACATTGCAGTAATCTAGCTTCAAGATGATGATAACATGGGGTATTTTCAGACATTATGAGATCACAGTGAACCACAGTGAACCACGGTCAATCCTGCGGCGGGGCCAAAGCGCCCTGAACGTCTGTTATGTGGGCGCCAGATGTTCACCACAGTCAATACCCACCTGGGGTCAATATTAACCACGCTTCTGGACCTCCGGCCCAGACCATCGCCGAAAGCGTGGTCAAAGAGATTCCCGACGGGAAACAAAAAAAAGTAACGTCTGGACGGCAACCACTGGCCGGCATCAAAGAATATGATTCCCAGCCGGGGACAAAGCACGCAACGTCGCTGCCAGGCAACCAGCTACAACACAGGTCGTGGAGGGAGATTTAAAGGGCACACAGTAGCAGGGAAACGTGGCGGGATGGAGCGAGGCGGAAGGGAGAGGAGAGCGGTGGGAAAGAGAGCAAGGTGGGAGGAGGAGGAGGCGCAGGTGGAGAAGGAGGTCGTCATGCTGCACATGGAGGAGGTGGAGGGACAGCAGCAGCAGCAGCCGCCGGGACAGGCCACCCCGGTGCCTGCTGCCGTCCCGGGGGAGGAGGCACCCCGGAAGTGGGTAAGGGGACCGAAGGGGAATGGACCCGGCGGCCCAGGGGCACCATGGGGGGCGGCCAGCTGGCCGGGCAGCAGGAGGGGGGAGGAAAGGGAGTGGGCTGTGGGGCAGAACAGCAACCAACCAACCCCCCCCCCGTCCTGAAGACACGGAAACGGGCCCGGGAGCCTGAGCTCCCAGAGGAGACGGACGCACACCAGGTGGAGGAGGAGGAGGGGGAGCAGGAGGAGGAAGAGGAGCTGAAGGGTCCATGGGGGAGAAGGCCCTACCACAGAGGGGGCAATGGGGACATAGGGAGGCCCAGGACTTCATCCGCATCTGGGGGACCCTGGAGCATCAACTGGAGCTCGCGCTCAATCAGTGCAACGAACATGTGTTCCAGGAGATCGTGCGGAACATGGAGGCAGCAGGGCATCACAGGACTATGATCCAGTGCCGCTCGAAGGCCAAGGAGCTAAAGAGGGGATACAAGGCCATACGGGACAACAACTGGCGGTTCGGCCATGGAGCCCAGACCGCCCCCTACGATGCCCTGGACCGCATACTCCACATGAAGGGCTCCATTGTCACCCCGCACCTTGTGGGGAGCGCTGTAGTCCAGGGCAGGGAACGGACTGAGGTACCCCCTCCCCTCACTGCCCCACAAGAAGGCACCAGCTCCAGGGCCCCAGACCCCCAGGAGGAATGCCCTGGGACCTTGGGGACCGGCAGTCCCCCCCGACAGCAGCCTGGAGTGCACCCGGGGGTGGCGGCCGGTGACCCAGGGGGAGCAAACCCTCAGGTATGCCCCCGGCCAGGGGGTGGCCGGGATGGGCTCTTAACCCCAAACCTTCCTGTACCCTACAGGGCAGCCAGAGGGGACGATGCAACCTGGGCCCAGCCCCCAGCCCAGCGGATGAGGGAGCACCGGGCACGGGTACGGCGCCAGAGGGAGAACCAGGCAGCGGACATTGTCTGGACCACCACTGAACAGGGGGAGCGGATGATAGTGGCTGTGGACTGCATGGAGGTGGCCATAGAGTGCTCCCTGCAGCAGGCAGAGGCAAGGGACTGGAGGCGCCAGGCGGAGGTGCACCTGGAACGGAAGCGGGAGCACCGGGACCACAGTAGGCAGATAGAGGCGATGGGGCTGCTGGAACAGGCCATCGAGGGGATGGTGCGGGAGCATTCTGCAAAGATTGTCAGGTCCCATGACATCGGGACCTCCCTGCTCCTGCACGCGGGCACTATGAGTGCATACGTGATGGCAGTTGCCCCACTGGGCACCCTGCCTGCCCAGGCTCCCATGTCGGGTCCCTCAGCACCCCCACCCCCTCCCCAGCCACCCCAGCTGCCCCCACACCAGCTGGGGCCGCGCATCCGCCTCCCAGTCTCAGTAGGCCTCCGGAGGGAGCAGCCACCCAGGGGGGCCCCTCCGGTCCTGTTAACTCCCTCCCTCCCACCACCGGAGGCCCCTCTGGACACCAAGGCCTCCCAGGACACCATTGTGGACACGGACAGGGGGGGGGGGGAGCTCCCAGAGCTCTGGGGTGTCCTCAGGCCGCCTGAGGGGGCAGCCCCAGAGATGTAGGGGACAAGGGAGGGTGGTCTGAGGGTGGGGGGGACAGCACCAGCGTGGTGGGGTGGTGGTGGCAGTGGTGGGGTGGGAGCACATGTATTAGGGTGCAAGAATAAATGGGTGGACACCACTCCCACCTCCTGTGGTCTGTTCACGGGCCCAAGGATGGGGGCTGGCCGTTGGCAGCAGAGGGGACCACCCAGGGAGCTGTTGGGGGTCCCAGGGTGGTGGAGTCAGCTGATATGCCTGGCCAGGGCGGCACAGATGCGCTTGGTGTAATTGTTACTCCCACGGGTCGTCAGTGTTCATGTACACAGGCACTGGTCTGGGAGGGCGACGGGGCATGGGGTATTTGAGGGCTGCCCCATCGGTCTCACACACGTGGTGCAGCACACAGCAGGTGCCTATCACCAGGGCCGAGGTCTCCACCGTGAAGTCCAGCCAGCCATCGAGGCTCCTCCAGCGCTGCTTGAGGGCACCGAAGGCCCACTCGACCACGGTCCTGCTTGCACACAGGGGGGAATTGTACAGCACCTGCACCGGGGTCCTGGAGACCGGGAACACCTTCATCAGTCACCAGGTGAGGGGATAGGCCGGGTCCCCCAGGATACAGGGGGGCATGCGCACCCCCTCGATCTGGGTCATCCCCATGCCTGCAAAGTCCCAGCAGTATATCCGGGCATAGAAGGGGGAGATGGTCATGATCCAGGCATTGTGGCTGTGCCTGGAGTTGCCCATGAAGATGTCAAGGAACCGCCTCCGGTGGTCCACAACAGCCTGCAGCTGCAGGGAGTGGTACCTGTGCCTGTTAACATACTCCGCGGCCTCCCCAGACGAGGGGTGGAGGATCTTTATGTGGGTGCCGTCCATGGTGCCCATGCAGTTGGGGAACCCTCCAGCCATGAAGCCAGCCATCACGGCCTCCTGGTCCACCAGCTGGATCACTTGGTCCATGAGAACGCCCTCCACAGCCTCACACACATCCCGGAGGATACAGGCCACGGTGCTCACCCCACCACCGAAGTGCTGCGAGACGGACCGGCAGGAGTTGGGCGTTGTGAGGGCCCAGACCCCGATGGCCACCCACTGGACCATGGGGATGGGGGTCCTCATGGGGGTGTGCTGCCTCTCCAGTCAGGGCATGAGCAGCTAAGCAAGGTGTAGTAGGGTGAGCTTTCGGATGAAAGTGCGCCCTCCAAGCTGCCTCATCCCACTGAGCCAGTGCCCGGGACCACCACCCCTGTGCCCACCCCGTGACCCATACCCACCGGGCATGGGCATAGCGAGCAGGGCGGCACGCCACATGGTCTCCCTCTGCTATTGGAGGTGCCCGGCCGCCTCGCGGAGCAGAGCGGCCCTGCTCTGGCCATGGATCAGGGCCTCCCAGTCTGCCTCAGTCACCCGCTGCAACCTGAGCCAGGCCAGGGAGTGACTGTGGCAGTGGTGGGCTCTCCAGGCCCGTGCAGTGCACCAAGCCACTCACACTCGCAGGCGGGCACCCAGGTGCATCGCTGCAGTTTGGATGCACAGCTGATCGGTGTGCGAGCGGTACCACCTGGCACAGAGCGCTAGGTGCATCCTGCAGGCGCCCAACCTTTCCCGCTCCATGGTGCCACCTGTCCCAGTTGGGGTGCAGCCAGCCACATTATAGGCCAGGGCATGTGGTGTCCTGCCCCCCGGGTTGTGACCCAGCGACCGAGCGGGAGCACCTGTGTCGGCCTGGGGCATCCCCCTTCTGGCTTGGCCAGCCTCTCCCTGCAGGACGGGCGGGCTGGGGCGGAGGGGGTGGCCCCTTGAGCGCACCTGCTGTCCTTGCCTGGGGCCTTGCACATGGCCTAGCGTGCGCCCGGGCGTGCTGCATGCAGCTGCATTCCTGCTGTCATCAACCTCCCTCCTCTCTGTGTTGGCAACATTGTGTCCTTGCTGGCCTGATTAGTGTGTTGGCTGTCCTGTCTGTGCTCAGTTCCTGCATCTGTGCTGGGTCCGCACCCCACGCCCGCTATGTTGCCATGCCTTGTTGTGGCCAGTGGCCTTATCGCTTGGCCTTGGGGCTCCCCCGGTTCCCCTCCCACCCCTCCGGGGCTTGTGGGGGCCCCCTGTCTGTGGTGTCAGTGCTCCTGGCTTGCTGGACGATGGCTGGCTGTGCTTCCACCGGGCTCCCTGCTCCAGGCCCCCTTGGCGCCCCCCATACGTGGACCTTCCGCGAGACCATGGCCCTGTGCGACCTGTGGCATACCCTGGCCATTAGGGATGGGTGAACAGAATGCGGTTCAGATGTTCAGTCGTTCGGTTCGAAACCCAAGTTCGAGTTCGATGGTTCAGTTCAGCCAAGTTCGGGTTGGCTGAACTTGGCCAAACAGTCAAAAATAGCACTATCAAAACCAAAACCGAAACTTAACCGAAACCGAAACTTACACTTTTGTTTGCCCTGAAAAGACATTTTTCCTGCCCCTGAACTCATCAGAATACAACCAAACTGTTCTGTCATTTGAGAGTTCAGTTCGGACGTTCAGTTTGTACGTCCAAACAGACCAAGTTCGGTCCGAACTCTGAACCGTGTTCGCCCATCCCTACCGGCCGTGCAATTGCTCCTGAGCTGCCCGGACAGCCTTTCGGGTGCCTATGCAAGCCTGAGCTCTGGCCTTCGTTACTTTGGCTATGAGGCGAGTGCCCAGGATTGCTGGCTGCATGCTGAGATGCTGGGGCTGCTTCCCTTTCCTGATGGGCGCATTCCAGAGATGAGGTGCTCGCATGTGACTTGGTCTGTGGCGGAGACTGTGTCTGCTCTGTCTGTGTGCAGCCTGACCACCTACATAGTCTGTCTTGCGGAGGGGGGCCCTGCCCTGGCTGTGTCATACTTTGACTGTGTGCATGGGGCCCGTGGGTACCAGCGGTCTCGTGGGGCGGTGTATCACTGGCTGTTGGAGCTGGGTCACCTTCTGTGGCCCCCGGCTGATGACTTCTGCTTGTCTGAGCCCTCCGCGGCAGAGCTGTCAGCGCTGTCGGGTGTGTGGTCCCAGTCTGATGTGCAGTTGGGGCTCTCCATGCAGGATCCATTCAAGGCGTACTACCTGGTCGCCCACCACATGTCCATTCTGGGGTACCACCGGGGCATGCTCCATTGGCTGCACTTCGTTCACCTGGCGGGCCACCCGGCCCCTTGGTGGCCCCCTCCAGCTGGCTGTGAGTCCCTCTGTGCCTTCTGGGCCCTGGTTATCGGCCCTGCTGTGAGCTCCTGCCTCCGCCCTGGTGCCTTGGTCCGCTGCCTGTTCCCTCCTTGATGTCCCGGCCGTGTTACTGTGCTGCCTGCTTCCCAGGATACAGCTACCCCTGCTTGTGGCTCTGGGCACCCTCCGGGGGCCCTCCCTGCCTGCCCCTGCAACCGGTGCCATCTCTGGTGTCGTGTCCAGTTCTCCGAATGGCCCCCCTGTTCCCCTGGGTGCTGCTGACCATCCTCGGACACCTGCACTCCCTCCCTCCCTCCCTCCCGCCCACGCCCCCATGGGTGCCTGTGTGACCTCAGGGTTCTGGGGCCCCCAGACTGCACCTCTTGGCTTCCTCTGGGGGGGGTTGTGCCATTGGACTGGCTGCACAGCCCCATTTCTCCTGCCTGCCCTCCATGGCACCCTCGCTGGCGCTTGGGGTGTGTGTGTGCCTCCAGGACAGTTCCCGGACCGCTGCCTGTTCCGCGTGGCCTCCCACAGTACCTGTGCCCTGACCTTCCAGCTTCCCCCCATTCCGGGACTGCCTGTGTTGCTGGGAGGTCACCTGTGTGGACTGTGCTGTTGTTGGGGTTCTGCCTGCCGTTGCCTGTGTCCTGCCCTGCCCCGGGGACGTTTCCCCCCCTCTTCCCTGTCCAGCGCCCCCGTCCTCCCCCCGTGTCCATTGTGCCGTGTGTTGTCTTTCCCGCTGTGTCCTCCCTTCCCTTCCCTTCCCTTCCCTTCCCTTCCTGTGTGTGTGTGCGCCTGGGCGTGTGTGTTCCACTGTGCCCTCGTTATCTCTGTGCCTGTTGTGTGCGGTACCTTGGCGGCTCTCCTCCCTCTCCCTCCTTCCTTCCCATTTCCCTTGCGTGGGCATTCCCTTTTGTCCCTTCTGGCTTTGTTTGCCCTCAGCCGGCCATGACTGTTTCCCTCCCCTCCCCGGTGCCTTCTGGGTGTTTTGACCATGGCTGGGAATTGGCATCATGTCTGTTGCACTGCCCCAGACTGTGGTCTGGCGGCCCAATTCCCCGCCGTGGTCCCGCTCCCGTCATGTCTGTTCAGGGCTTTTATTGACCATGGGGGGTGGTTTATCGGTTCACCACCGCTGGGAATCCACTGTGGTGAATCGGAGCCGCGTAACGTCTGAAATCACTCATGGATGGCAGTGGCCAGATCCAAATCAGAAAGAAAAGGCCGTAATCTCCTCACCAGATGGAGTAGGTGAAAAGCGCTCCTGGCCACCACCACCACCTGGAAATCCAGGCGCAGCAAAGGATCCAAAAGCACTCAGAAGCTACAAACCTGAGTGACCAGAGGGGGCTGGACCCCATCAGTGACAGGTGTCCCAATCCCCTCCAAGTCACAAGACTGGCCAACCATCATTTTATTTTTATTTATTTATTTTCTAGATTTCTATACCGCCCCATCCTGCCATGCAGCTCGGGGCGGTTAACAACAATAAAAACAGTATAAAAACATTTAAAACAAATATAAAATATCTCAATAAAAAAAGGGCGTGGTACAATCATAAATAAATATATAAGGTGGGGGATTAAAAATCACCCCCCCCTCCCTCCCAAAGGCCTGGGCAAACAGCCAGGTCTTACAGTTACGCCGAAATATCAAAAGGCTTGGGGCCAGGCGAGCTTCCTCCGGAAGGGAGTTCCACAGCC
>QEPC01010291.1:5858017-5868206 GCA_003113815.1 Sphenodon punctatus | reverse complement strand
TTATTTACAACAATCCTTATGTATACTCCCAGCAGTTTGTCAGTAAGGCACTTTTGGCTTGGTTACAATTTAACACAGAGTGGCCTTCTTGAATCAAACAGAAGCATATCCTGATTCAGCACATTGAATCAGTGGGAAATTAATATCTTAGTTTGGCCCAAAAATCATGTCAATTTGTTACAGGAACACTGCACGCCTTAGACTCGGCCCTGGAGGGATTTTGTCATCTCCTCTGAAAGTTCTGAGAGGTGTCCGCCAGGGCTGTGTTCTCACGTCTGTTTTGTTTAATTTGTTTGTGGCTGACCTTATTCCACTTTTGGCATCCAATTGTAAGCATCTGCCATGAATAAAGGTTCGGGTTATTCCGGCTTTGATGTATGCAGATGATTTAGTATTATTTTCCCAGACTGAGTCAGTTTTAAGGGATCAGCTTGCATCCCTTCTGAAGTATTGTACTAACAATGCACTTGATATCAATGTTGGGAAGTCCCAGATCATGGTACTAGGCAAGACAGGCCGTCGTAAATTTACTTGGACGATTGGGTGCACGGAGTTTACCCAGACTACTTCTTATGTTTATTTAGGGATTACTTTTTGCAACAACAGCCTATGGTTCAGACATCTACGCCAAACGATGCTGAAAGCCAGTGCCATGGCAAGAGGAGTCCTGCACTTATTGGCGTGGGTTGAACCAATTAGGATCTCCTCTGTGCCGAAGATATTTAGGAGTAAGGTGCAGGCTGTGCTCCTCTATGGGTTGGCTGGAATACCTGTTGGTAACCTTCAATCTTTTGAGGTTGTCCAGAACAAATTCTTAAGGGGGATGCTAGGGCTCCCTCAGGGGACCCCAGGTGCTGTTGTAAGAGCAGAAACGGGGGTCCTCCCTATAGCCAGCTTGGCCGGACAATCCTTGCTTAAGTATTGGGTAAGGATTAGTAAGGGTGAGGTCCTTGCCTTGGTGAGACTTTGTCTGCTTGAAGAGTTTAGTCATGATGGTATCCTGCATTATCCATGACTGGCAGCTGTGAGGAGATCTCTACAGGATTTGGGATTTTCTATAGATTATTTCTCTGGACGAAGTGAGGCTCAAGCCAAAAATATCATCACCCTTAGAAGCAGGGATATTGCAATGCAGAATGACCTGGCTTCTATCGCTCTCTGGAGGGCTGCCCCCCAATATGCCATCCTCAAAAGTTCTCATAATTTTGAGGAATATTTGGATATTTTGAAAGATCCTATCCTCCGTAGATATTTTATGCAGGCTCGTATGCAACTATTGCAGTTGGCGGTTCTGACTGGTCGCTACGCTAATCTCCCACGGCTTAGCAGGACATGTTCCTGCAGTGATCAGTGTTTAGAAGACACAGCCCATATGCTTTTAGTATGCCCTTTATATGACTTGTTACGCTCCATTTGGGTAGTACCACTTTGGGAGGCTAGGTTTTTTTTGTCCTAGGAACAGAAGTTGTTTTTTTTTTTTTTTTTATTAAGTTCTACAAACCCTGAAATAGTTAAAACAGTCACGTTATTTATAATGTTAGTCGCTCGTGAGCACTCCGAGATGATTTCTGTTACGGAGCGAAACTAACCTTGTATACTGTTATCTTGTTATGTTGTCATTAAGAGACCTGTCTTGTTTTGTACTTTTGTATTTTGGCACTAATGTTTTGTCAATTCTCTCTTAAAAGTAGGATGATGTTTCAGTAGTTATGAGGTGGTGTTTGGGCTGTCCATCTCTCGGATGATTTGGGTAATTTGTTGTGGGACTGTTATAAGACATGTTAGGTAACCAATGGTTTTATGGATTTTAGTCTTTATATATTTTTCAGTTTTAGTTTTTGTAAATATATGTACATAAGTGCTCCCATTTATGAGATTTTTTTTAGTTTTATGTGCTATATATGGATTTGGATTTGTTCCTTTTGTTTTGTAATTTGGGCTATGACGAAAGCTGGGGCCAGTAAACAATTTCTTTCTCTCTTTCAAGCAGGGGGCAGACCACTGCAATTTTAAAGGCATCCGACACCCTCCCCCCGAAGGGAGGCGTTGACAACCCCAGCCGACAACAGCCCCAGAGTCTCCCAGCTGGTTCTTACCAGCCAGGACGGGCAAGGATCTAATTCACAACTGGTTGCCCTCATTGCCCATGCACCTCCCCCACATCAGCGGGTGATACCAATTAAAACTGATCCAAATAAACAGGACTGGACTGAGCTTCCATAACCCCAAACTCTGACTCTGCAGTTAAAATGGTAGCACCCAAGTTATGGTGAATAGAAGCGATTTTGTCTGCAGAGTAATTAATAAAAATGTCACAGTGGGCAATAGATGACTCCGTTTCCTGGAGTAATGCAGAAAAGTTTACTAAGCACAGTAGAAGAAATCCTTTTATCAGGATCTCTAGTCTAGATCCTCCAATATTCCAGACACATCTTATTTCCAACACAGCTCCCAGATTACGCTTACAGTAGAAATCCTTGTAGTGGCTCCACACTTGTGTTAAGTTGATGCAGCAGCCAGCCCACAAATCACAACCACAGCAGGTTCTATTTATCAAGTGTGCTTATTATCAATTCAATAGTGAATCATCACCAAAGTTTCTTACAATGCCCTTTCCCAAGTTGCCGGTCCATGCAAAGGGCTAGGTTTCTGTGCAAGCAGCACCCTGATCTGGCCCCCTTGTCTAGCTAGCTCTAGGACAAGCCCTTGTACGTACCTCAGGGCAAGCTCACAACCTTTTCCCTTCCTCCTGCTTGGAGAAGCCCTGAGGGGAGCTTCAGTTCTCTAAGGCAACTCTAAACCTTATTTATGTGGATATCTGTCTAACCTGGATCAAAAGCATGTGTCCAAAGATGTCTGGGTAAGGGGTTTCTTTTCTATGAGGTTTTTGTATTGTATAGTGCTAATGAAATGGTTTCCATTACAGTTAGAATGAGGGAAAACGTTAAACTTCAGCTACAATACTGGCACAGGTGTCTGGATTTCTGGCATCCGGTTGCTTCATTCATCCCAGCTACCATTTGCCCTCTCTAGATGGCTGAAGTGTCTGGATAAGATGAGGAGGCTACAGGAGGCCAGGGAAGAGAGGAGAGCTGGCCCTCTGCAGCTTCCTGAGACCACATCCCTATCCACTTGGGGGCTCGCTGCTTCAGAGGCTGAGAACCTTGAATGTTGGTGGTAGTGGGAAGGTGCAGAATAGAGCAGGAGATGAAGCTTGGTTTTCTGCTCAGTTCTCTGTCTCCTGTCTGGGTTTACTGCAGAAACAGACAAGGCAAGGACTGTGGGAGGGGGATAGAGAACACAGTCGGTGGAATTCAATGCTTGGGCTGAAGTGGTTGCAGGGGCAAAAGGGAGGGAAAAGAGCAGAGAGGGAGGCCCCAGCAGAGCACTAGCCTTCTGCTGCACTCTGTTCCTTGCAACTTTTTAAGACTCCTCTCTCCTTGGGCTCACAATGAGCCAAGGGTGGACAGGGGATAGCAACTCCCAACAGTACCTAGTTAGGAGGGACAGTCCCTCTTTGGGTGCTGAATCCCACTGACCCTTCTGCAGGAGGTCAAATCCCTCTTTCAGGAGAGAGACAAAAAGACTGAATTGAAGCCTCAGCACCTCTTTCTTGGTTGTCTCCCAAGAAAAGCATTTGACAACAATAAAGAGATGGTGGAATGACAAGAAACTAAGTGGAATAATAAGCAGGAGAACTTCTGACCCTCTTTATGCACTTGGAAAGTTGGGAAGTGTGTGTGTAATTAGGGGTGAAATGAGGAGCTAAATTACTGCTCACAAGCATTTCTTGCTGTCAAGCATCGGGACCGAGATCTTGTCAAGATCTCAGTCCTGGTATGAGTGCTTGGCAAGAAACATTTTTTTAAAATAAAAAAAATAAATTTGTTGCATATGCACAAATGGCTACTGGGCCATTTTCTGCATGCGCAAAATGGCCACTGCACTTAACTAAAATGGTGGTGATAGCATTGTCACCATTTTGATTAAGGTCAGTGGATTGTGCATAGTACACAAAATGTCTACTGTCCTTAACCAAAATGGCAATGATGCTATTGCCACCATTTTGGTTAAGAGCAGCAGCCAGTTTGTGCATGTACAATTTTTCTTCTCACCGAGAATTAGGTGAAGATATCCTGGTGTTCAGTTCATCGAGGATGAACCAAGCACCAGGATTTTGATTGTATTTCTCACTTTTTCATAAGAGGAGGACAGTAGTGAAGGAGATCAGGCCAAACACTAGTCTCAACTAGTCTTCTCCATGCCCTGCAGCCGAGGGCTGGGATGAGTGTAGGGGACAGAAGAGAAAGCAGAACAGGACACCCATTTGGCAGCTTTGAGTGTCCCTCAAAGTGCTGGACAAGCCATTTGTTTCTGGGAAAACATGTTTCACTTTCCCTCAAAGTGCTGGACAAGCCATTTTTAAACAAGCAGGCCTGGTTAACTTGCACTAAAGAGTTCTAAAAGATCTGGCTGAGGAGATTTGTGTCCCACTGATATTAATTTTTAACAAATCTTGTAGTACTGCAGACATCCCGGAAGACGGAAGAAAGCCAGTATTGTGCCAAAATTTCACATGGGAAATTGGAATGGCCTTGGTACTTAGTTTGATTATACTGGCATTGGTTCTTGTCAAAACAGTGAAAAATCTAATACAGGACTCAGCCAACAAGGATTTAAAGGCCTGAAATATAACGAATACACCATAATATATAATAATATTATTATATAAATATAAAAACGATTAATACAAATCTTATCATATTCCATTAACAATGTATGATGCAAAGTGTCAAGCCGCACACTGTTCTGCTCAAGACGACAGCTTCAGCTCAGCCATGCAAGCGAACAAGGGACTGATCCAGAGGCCACTGAAATCATTAGGAATCACTCCATTGATTAGATTCAAGGCATGTCATGGCCTTGCTCCACCCTACCTGCCCTCACTTCTTGCTATGTTCCCACCGAGGGGTGTTACTAGAATGGGCCCTGGTACAAAAGATGGAACGGGACTCCACCTGTACCTTCTCTCAGCAGTAGAGTATGCAGGACCCTCCGCAAACTTGTAGACCCTGATGTAGCTGCACCTCCTGCTCCTACTATAGTTATGCCATTGTTCCCGCCTGAGTATTATTTCCCCTCTGCCACCCCCCCCACAGTTTCCTGTTCCCTAAACTATCTTTACCTCTTCTCCCATGCTGTCCCCTATGCTTGGAACTCCCTCCCTGAACACATTTGCTCTGTTCCCTCCCTCTCAGCCTTCAAAACGCTCATAAAACCATACCTGTTCCATTAGGCTCTCTCTTGCTCCTCATCCCTGTTGACTGTTCATTTACGCTTCTCCTTATACTGGGTGTTTTTACACACACATTTCTCCTGCATGTTTGCTGTTAGATCCTGAACTTTCTGTGTGTCTAAATCACTCACCCAGATCTTAAACCTATCTATCTACTATTTATTATCTTATCTGTTTTTTAGCCCTGTTTTAATAGTATCATATTATAGTGGATGTTTTAGACTGTTTTTATTATGTTTTTATGGTTGTAAGCCGCCCCGGGCTGCTTTTGCAGGAGGGGCGGGGTATAAATTCCCAAAATAAATAAATAAATAAACATCCGGATCTTTGAACTTCTGCGTGAAACTTCTCCCAGAACCTTTGTGTGTAAAAAGTTCTCCTGGTAAACAGCTTTTCTCCAGGCAGCCGTGGTCACTTGGTTTCTATGGCAGCCTGTCACATCTACAGCTGCAGCTAGTTTAGGCTGCCTCAGGGCAGTGACTGTGTGAAGAATGTATCCAGGAACTGCCTCAGGGCAGTGTGTGTGTGTGTGTGAAAAATGCATCCGGAACTTACTTGTGGACTTGTAAACCCAGAAGACTGAAAAATCCGGAACTTTAACATGTGTGTAAAAATGCCCGTTATCTCATTCTTCAGGACCCTCCCCACCCCCAATCTTGTAAGTAAGCTAAGTATGTGCACTTGCTTCATGAATGTATCCTTATCTCTCTCCACGTTCCCCTCCTCTTGTCCATTCTAGAGATTGTAAGCCCTTCAGGGCAGGGACTGGTCTCATCCCAACCGATCCACGCCAGGCACATTGCTGGTACAATATAAATAAATGATAATAATAATTAATGCCGGACAGCATAGTTTGATGGAAAACAGGTCTTGGCTAAACAAACTTGATCTTATATTTTGATGAGATGATGCATTTGGTTGATAAAGGTAATTGTGTTGATTTATTATAGTGTTGCTCCCTCTTCCCAAGTAATGAGAAGTTTTCAGGGCAGCCTTTCCCGGGTTGGTTTTCTATTGAGGAGAAAAAAGCTTGAGTCTTGTTATGGTATGGACAGAAATCTGTTTACTTACAGATTTCCAGGCTGAGTAGAAATGGATGGGATGTGCAGTGCTCTCTCAGATGGACACAGCTGTGACCCCCCAAGTCTAGCAGTGCAGTTCCCCGAAAGCTGCTCCTCACCTCCCAGCAGCTTTCTTTCCAGAAGCCCAGGAGTACAGTGATTCCCCAAAAGACACTCTCTGTCTGCAGTCTTTCCCCCAAGACTTCTCAGCTTGCAGCCCTGACTCCAATTAAAACCTGCCCAATACAAAAAACTGGTTCTTTAGCCACACATATCCTTTGTCTCTATCCATAGCATTTACAAAAGGCTCAATTGCTCTGCTTGCCCTCCCTGACACCATGTAACCAGCAACATTACATTCTAAGGGGAAGTTGGGTAGAAGAGCTCATCACCCAAAAGGTCACAACAGCACTTCGGCCCTTTTTACACGGGCAGAGCGCACGCATGAACACCCAGAAATCTGAGTGTTCATGTGTGGGTGAGTCTCGTGTAAACTCTGGGGTGGGTGGGGTGGTTGTGCATGTGTGCATGCGCAATTCCACGAACATGCATGCACACCCACCTCCACCCATCGCATACGCATGGAGCAACTGATGAAAAGGGCGATTGCTCCGTGTGTGTGCGATGGGTGGAGGTGGGTGGAGGTCAGTGTGTGCCCATCTACACCCTCCCCCCACCCACTGTACACTGACACACACACCCCTGCACCGTAGCCCATATAAAAAGGGCCTTAGACTTCTGTAAGGACTTGACTTATTACCAAATGACATCCTTACTAAAAGAAGTTAGGACTACGGAAGATCAGTAAAGCACATTGGGAGGATCAAGAAGTGTTTGACTGACATGTTGAACAAGTAGTTGTGAAGGAATTGTCACCAAATCTGGAGGTGCTTAGTTGAGTATCAACGGTCAGTTCTAGGGCCAAAAGATTTTCAGTATTTTTATCAGTGATGTGGAAGGAGACATATAATCATTGTTCATAAAGTCTGTGGATGATAAAAATCGATGGAGTGGAAAATAATGATGAGAACAATGCAGCTATACAGAGCAGTTTAGATTGGTCAGTAAGATGGGCCCAATCCAACTGCATACAGTTTAATAGAACCAAACACAAAGCCATACATTGAGGAACAAGTACCTACACACACAAAGTGGTGTCAGTATTCTGGGTAGCAGCGACTCTGAAAACGATGAAGGGGACAAGTATCTGAACATGAGCTCTGCTGAGCCTGCTACATGCTCTTTGAAATGTTTAGTCATTTGTAGTTTAATAGCTAGTATTTTTAAACATTAGTCACTGTATGGTGTGGCAGAGTGGGCCCTGTCCCAGGTAGTTCCCCTCATGATCAGCCCTAAAACAGCCAGGCCCAGGAATTAGCTCAAACAAATGTCCATTTATTCTCTAGCACGTTAATCCTCCAGCATGTGTATATACAAACCTACAGCCCATACTGAGCTCCTCACTCATACCAGCTCTGCTGGCCTCTCACTCCGAGGACAGAGCTTCCCAAGTTCAAGTCCCTCTTGCAGCTCCTCAGGGCTCCTGGCTCCTTCACGCTGAGCCCAGCTACTACTCCTGCTTCTCAAGCAGTTCCCCAGTCAACAAACAAAAACAACCACCACCAAGTCAGAGGCTTTTCATTTCAGGGCTGGCTTGACCCCGCCCTGCCCAGGTCTGACTCTGAGGCTCAGAGTTTGGCCTCTTAAAGGACCAGTAGCCAAATGAGCCTCTGCTCTGCTACATATGAGTAAAGTTTATGGGCAAGAATAGGCCATTAGATCAAGATAGTATTTGGGTTGTGACGTAGGGTCTATTAAAAACTATCTAGTGACAAGGACAGAAAATAGGTCACTGGAATTTTTTCTAAGTAACAAGATTAGAAAAAGTTAGAAATAAGTCTTAAGTGGTATGGAGGTTTTGTGACTGCCTGACCTTTGTACAGAACTATTATTGGGGGTTGTATGTGCCCTGTCTAGCTGAAAGAGTATAAAATCACCCAGGACTTAGAGGTAGACTGAGTTTTACCAGACATACATGCAGGTGATGCTTTGAGAAGACTTGGATTTCCTTTTCTCTATTTTGAAAGGATCTTTGTAACCCAAACGTTTAAGATTGAACAACAAACCCCATTATTGTACATTTACAGGAATCTGCCACTTCTTTACAGGAGTTTGTAAACAAAAATTGTTGAATTGGACTGCAAGTCTATTTGGTTTTGTAAACAATAAATTTTAGTCTTGATTGGATGCAGCACAATATTTTAAGGTTTTTGCTCCTATTTTAGTAAAACCCATTATGCTTAAATGTTTCGACTCTTTCCTGGGATGCTAGATCAAAAAGGTTAAAGTAGCTGCTTTGAAACCAAGTGGGAAAACCACAACCTAGGGCAAAAAAATTAATTCTTATTTGTAATTATTTAAAAATACATTTTAGATTACTACAGTTCCTAGTGTGATAGTGTGGCAAAAAGAAATAACGTGATCCTACATGCATTAATGGGAGCAGTGTGTAAGAGTAGGGGCAGGGCCCCAAGAAACATTCCCAATAGGAGTGTGGCCTTCTTTAATCCTCCCCCACCCCTCTGCTGGCCATCAAGAACTCCTGTTTTATATTCAGCGGTAAAGAGGCAGTATTGTCCATTGATTGGGTTGCTAGCTGGAGACATGGGGTGTTAACACATGGGAGCCCATCGGATCCCCTCCTTATCCACCTTGTGCAGGGTCCACAAGGACCGCTGCAGATGGTCCAGCACTTCTGTTGGCTGTGGTCTGCCTGTACGCCATTCCTCCCTCCAGCATAGAGTTGCAGTCACTCTGGTGACTGCTCTAGGCCGCAACCATGACTCTATGGTGGAGAACAGGGCTCGCCCGATGGCCCACACATCAGAAGGGAGATGGCTCTGGGGCAGTACATTGCCCCAATTTGGGCCAGATTACCCTGCACAGCATGTTCCATCATTCTGAGGATGATGCCGTGTGGAGCTGCCCTGGCCCAAACCAGGGTGATTTGACAGCTACACTTGACACAGGCGGGTAAATCCAGGGCAAAGGGGGGTCAATGTGAGGCCCCATCTCATGTGATAACAGCCTAGGGTTCAGTTCCCTACTCTGACAAGCTCTGGGACAGAGGTGTGGCTTCTGTGGTGGGCGTGGGCCCTGGCAATTAATTTTTTATAATTTAAGCACTGAGTTGCAGAGTGATCTTTACATTTTTTGTATGGAATGTGTGATGAGACAGCTACTGTAATACTGTATCCAGAGCTGGCACCCATATTTTTTAAAAGATGCAGAAGTTTAAAGAAGATGCAGAAAAGAACTACAAGAATGATTTGAGGGCTGGAAAACAAGATACAGTGTAAGATTTAAGGAGTTCAGTCTTCAGCAGACTTGATTATAGTGTATGAGAACCTTTATGGGGATAACACATTAGGTACTAATGGGCTCTTTGTAAGATGGCACAGCAAGAAGCAATGGCTGGAAGCTAAGGCTGGATAAATTCAAATTATAACTAAGGCCCAATTTTTTAAAACAGTGAGGGTGATTAACCATTGGAACAGCATGCCTAGGGAGGGATAGTTTCTTCATTACTTGCAGTTTTCAAATTGAGACTGGACACTCTACATTATAAGCAAGTACAATTTCATGGCCTTGTATGGTAATAACTGGAGGAAATCAAATGAACCTATGCAATATGGGATTGAGATGGCAGTTCTCACACAAGTTCTTTGTTACCAACCAGTTCTTGGCCTCATAAAAAAAAATCTCCCATTTGACTTGTCAGACCATTCCAAACCTATGTGCATAGGTGACTGGTAACTGTCAATGGGGGGGG
>QEPC01010291.1:5827020-5857963 GCA_003113815.1 Sphenodon punctatus | reverse complement strand
AGGGCTTCTGAAAATCGGGGGGGGGGGGCACATGTCGCCCCCCCCCCCACAAGTTGCCTATGCCCATGTGAGCAACCAGTATGGCAGATAATAACCCCAGCTGAAGGTCTACTTATGAAATGGGTGAAATACCTACAAAATACACATAGACATATCAGGTCTGACTTTGCATCTCCTCCATGATAGGCCATGTCACAACTCTTAGATATTACAAAAGAATGGTGATTTCATTAGCTGAATTTTATCCTGAAGTCTTGTTCTAACAAGTGCATGCCTAATGTTACTGCTGTTACCCAAGAATGGTGCTACATGACTCCATCACTCAGAGGGGTAACCCTATCTGGATGTTTATTACATGGACACGCATAAGCAGCACTGCTGTAAATATCATGTAATGTACATGCGTTAGTTATAATTGATTTCCAGAAACTCCACTGTGAAGCAGTGAGGGTTAGTGCGTGTAAACATTGGGACTGGGAAGGAGTCATAAGTTGTTGCAGACTCAAGCTCCTGCTGCAGTGTACACTCAGACAAAAAGTTTGCTAGACTTACAAAGTGACAATGTGAAAATATAGTTTGTTTCAATAGATCCCTTCCTCTGCCCAGTACTCTGGCTCCAACTGCCTCGCCAGCCAGCTCTAAATATCTTTGATATCACAAGGTGAGCTCCTAGCCTTCTTTGTCTTACACCTGGGAACCCACACGCTGACTCCAGCCTCTTTTCCTTGGTGGTCTCAGTACACACCAGAATGTATGTTCCACTTAGGGTGCTTTTATATGAGCAGGTCGCAGTTGCGTGATCCGTTCATGTGATTTTTCAAAATCCCGCAAGTCGGGATTAAACGTGACGATGGACACGATCATGCTCGTTCAAGGGGGTCGCGTGTTGTTTGCCGACAGCGAACTAAGTACCTTGATGTGTGAGGTATTTAGTTGGCGGTCGGCAAACAACGCGCAACCGCCTTGAATGTGCGTGATCGCGTCCATTGTCAGGTATAATCCCGCCTCACGGGATTTTGAAAAATTGCATGAGCAGATCGCGCAACTGCAACCTGCTCTTATAAAAGCAGCCTTAGTTCCCTCAGTACTATACACCTTTCTCTTTTCTCTGACTGAGGGTTTACTTCCAGCTCTTAAGAGACTTGTGCCATAAAAAAGCTCACACAACTTTGTGACAGTTACAGTGGATATTCACATCAGGGACAAGCCCAACCTTAGAATGGAGTAGTCAAAAGTAGGAGCAAGACAGTTAAGTCCACTAGCCACACAAACAGAGCACACAACACACTAGCTGCACACTTGGGGCACCCATGGAGCAGTAGCTGCAAATGGAACACAAATGGAACACAAAATGATTATGCTTATTTACACTTCATTCTCCTAGCACCTTGTAAACCTCTTTCAAGCAACTCCTCACCCCATCCTCGACCCTGCACAATGTCAGAAGCCAGCACAGACTGAATTCTGCACAGGTGCCCCCCCCCCCCCACCTCCATGTGTGAATGATCTTTAAATATTGCTGCATGTACAAGGGTATCTGAGCATATGCAATGTCAGAGAATTAATGCAATGTAGGAAGAGAGAAAGAAAAAGGAAATGATCTCTTAATTAATCCAAGAAAGACTGCTTAGCAATATTGGAGATCACTGAATAATATTCAGGGTATACAGCCACTACCACCTGGACAGTGGACAAAGAGGTTTTGAATGAGTTCATTCATTCATACAAGAACTGAACCAAGAAAAAGTCAACCAGTATGACGAGGAGAGCATCAACATGCGTAATATTAATAGTGGACTTTCAAGGAAAAATTGCAACCCTCTAAGTGACGTGCACATGGTAAACTGCTCTAAAATTAACAGAATAAGAGTCTGTCATCTCTCTTGCGAGAGAGAGACTTTACTGGTTTCCAGGTACACATACACAAGTTTTTTTTACTGTATTATCCAACTTAACCACATCATAGGGCAGCATGGTGGCAAAAGGGAATCCTGATATTATTAAATTAATGGGGTTAACAACCTTAAAGCTTGTATGCACCAAATTCTATACATCCTATCAGAAAGTTTTATGTTATTGGAAGTGGTGAAGTGAAAACATTGACTCTCATGGTCAATCACAACCATACACACATATAAGAGAACTGCCCTTGGACTCTAACACATGGAAATCCATGTGTGTAAGAAAGGTCAGGTCCAATAACCCAAAATCACTCAAGGATTCCATTCATGATCAGTAATAATATTACTTCATTCAAGGACCAAGTATCGCTATTTGCTAGAGAGGGAGACAAAGTAGTTCAAATTAAAAAAAGTTTTTTTTAACCAATTCCTGTTGATAAAGTTCAGGTTACATAGGACCCTTCCTCATGCATGTTACAAGTCAGAACTACGGGCTTAGAAAATGCAAGACAGGCATATATAAAGGAAGCAATCATTTGGGAGACACTAGTAGTAAAATGATCATTGGTGTTTCTAACATTTTAAAAATAATGATGTTTGAAACCACGGATGATTTTAATTAATAGCAAAGTAAAAAGCAGGTGGGAAACTGCAATGGCAAACATTTAGGGAGGGATATAGTGGGGAAACAACTATTGAGGAGGCAAATGATGATCGCATTTCAAAGAAACTGAAAGCAATGTCAGGAGCACAGCAGGTGAGCATAAACAAGCAAAGTGTCAGTTACTTACATATTCCTATGTAACTTAACTGTATTCCTGTAAGTAACTGTAAGTATTCCTTAAGAAATAAAAAGCTCATATCCAAATTAAGTCTATTACTTTTTGTGTCCAATAAAGTTATGAATTTTAGTTTGTTAGAGAGGCAGATGGCTAGCTCTTACAAGGCAGAAAAAACAATTGTCTAATGGATAGTGGTGGAGATCAGCCTGAACACTGGTAGCAGGTACTTCTTAAACTTTAGGAGGAATTACAGCATGTTTTCCCTTATATGGTAACATCCTTGTGGACAGAAGGATTTATTCAGATTTGTTAAAAAATAGTTAGGAATAACTTTCTTTAATATAAGACCCTTATGTGAAGGTACATTACCCATGCTGGATGGGAATAACCATTTTGAAGCTACTGCACACTGGATGCTGAGCAAGATTATGGCCCTTTTTACAGGGCCCACTCATGTCCATGCAGTTCTGCTGCATGGGCATGAGTGGGCGCCGCCCGCATGACTGCTGTGGCGGGTAGGCGTGTGCACTCTTGCAGCACACCCATCTTCACCCACCTCCACCCATAGCCCACCCATGGAGGAATTGATCAGAACGGCGATCGCTCTGTGCGACGGGTGGAGATGGGTGTGCACCCGTGTACTGACACCACCACCACCACCACCGTGCACTGGCGTGCACACCCATACCCCCCCTGCACCGCAACCTATTTAAAAAGGGCCTATATAATGTTGGCTTTAGTACATACATAGTGGAGATGCTTCTGATTAGGCACCTATAATTTAGGGGTGTTTTTAGACAAGCACCTTCCCACTCATTACCGAACTATCACCCCTCCATCATGCAGGTTGCAGGGCCGCATTGGCACCCTATGCAGCCCTGCAACTTGAATGATGGGTGGGTGACTGGTGGGTAATGGGTGAGGAGGCACTTGTGGAAAACCACCCTAGGGCTGGGCTTATTCTTGCTTGGTAACAACTGCATAGTACGGATGGGAATACTAATTTAATATTAATACTAAAATGCACTAAAGTCAGCACTTTAAATAGTAATAATACTAAAGCGAGCAGCAGATACTAAAATTCTGTTTAGTATTTAAATTTGGAAGAGACACCTTTGCCATCTGCTGGGCTCTGTTTGGCTTGCTCTCCACCGCTCTGCATATTTCCCAATTTGTTCATTGCAGCCTGGTCAATTTTACCTGGGCTCTGGCAGTGCTATTTTCTCCCGTTCTGCTCTCTCTCCCATCACCTCTCTCCAGCTTGGGTTACTGCTGGCTCTCCTCAGCCGGTCTCAGACCCACCAACCACCCCACAGCTGCCTCATCTCACCTGAGCTGTGTTCTGAGATCAACGTTGCTTTTTGCTTGTCCCCAGCCGCAAGGGAAGAGGGTGGCTGGGGACAAGCAGAAAGCAAACTTGATCTCAGGATGCAGTGCAGGTGAGAAGAAGTGGCTGTGGGATGCAGTGGGGGAGGCAGGCAGTGGGGGTTAGAGAGTCAATTGCCATGCAGAAACAAAACACCCTCCACCCACTAAAAGCCCCTAGTCCCTGGCATTCCACCCCCTAAACTCTGTGCCACCCCTCCACCCCCCAAAACCAGTGCCAAACAAGTACACTACACTTGACTTTAGCAGACACTTTACTTGTTTTATAAACCCCATGGATCTTTTTCTATTGACATCTATGGGAAAAGTCTCCCACAGACTTCTATGGAAAACGAAACAGAAACAAAACAGAATACTAAAGTAAACAAAAATGAAATAAAAGTAAATTCTAAACAGAAGTAAATACTGAGTTTCATCCCCAATAGTTAGGTTACTCATTGAAGTGGTCTTAAAATGTGTAATATTTAAGCAATAGTAAGAAATGTCATTGTTCAGCAATGCACTGTTGCCTAGCATTGGTCTATGCAAGGATCCACTAATCTCATCTATCAGAAAATCCATCAGGAAAAGTGTCCAATGTGTAGAAAAACTATGGGTGAAATCAAATGAGACAATAGCCCGCTGGAGCCCGTGTTTGGTCTGTGCAGCCCCTACTCACATTTTTTTAGCATTTAGAGCAAATAAATGGGCAGCCCCTGCCCACATTTCATGTGCTGGTGGTAGCTGCCACCAGTGGTGCAACTGTGCTTTCCCTCTCCTCCAGCCCTGGCTCTGATGGAAAGGGGTGTGTGTGTCACAGCCAGAGAAGGCTTCTTCCCTGGCTGTGACCCCCCTTTCCATCAGAAGCAGCGCTCGTGTGTTTGGGCAGCTGCAAGAGGAGAGCGCCTCGCCCTTCCCTCCTCTCAGTTTCTTGCTCAAACGGAGGAAGGAGTGTGGATGCGGATCCTCTGGAGAAGGCCCCCCCACTCTCTCCTCTTGCAGCCGACTGAGCATGCGAGCACTGCCTCTGATAGAAAAGGGGGGGGGGCACAGCCAGGGAAGAAGCCTTTTCTGACTGTGACCTCACCCCTACCCCCTTTATTAGAGCTCTCTTGCTCTCTCACTCTCACTCTCTCCTCTCGCAGCCATCTGTCAGCTGAGGGAGCGTATCTCCTTTAGCAGCCACACAAGGTGTGACTCTATGGTACTGGTGGACCTGGATGTGGGTCAGGATGCAGGCGAAACTAATTAAGGAGAAGTGG
Source organism: Sphenodon punctatus (assembly GCA_003113815.1). Lineage (NCBI taxonomy): Eukaryota > Metazoa > Chordata > Lepidosauria > Sphenodontia > Sphenodontidae > Sphenodon > Sphenodon punctatus. Next base: position 5,852,653 of record QEPC01010291.1, on the reverse strand, counting down.
CAGTGTGGGTGCGCAATAGCATGCGATGACCTGCACAGTGGGCTTGTGATGTCCTTGGACGATGCTGTGAGTGGGGGGTGAGTGGGGATGCATGGCGGGGTTTGGGCCAATGCCTGATATATGGGCAGGTGAACACTCACCTGGTGCCGGCTATCATCTCATTTATAAACGCCCTTTATCTTTCAGCAGGAGAGCTGTGTGCAAGGAAGAGCTCCCTTGATATGGGAGTATGGAGACCAAGCAGTTAGGGGAAGTGCTGGGACAGCATTGAAATAAAGACTGGAAGGGCAAGGGTTCAAGTCTGGCTTATGAAATAAGTTATTTTAAGAGGAAATGCACTGTTTCACACAGGGTCCCAACTTTCCTGGATCCGGCACTGCTTCCACAACTCCTTGTTCATCGTGTAACTTACTCATCCCAATGTTTTTCATGTCCCCAAAAACATCAGGATTAGTGGATCAAAGGGTGAAAGCAGACATGACGCTAACCACCCTTTAACCACCGTTGGTGGTTATTTATGCATGTTGCAGGGCTGCATAGGGCACCAATACAGCCCTGCAACATTCATAAATGACCACCAAGGGTGGTTAAAGGGTGGTTAGCGTCACGTCTGTTTTCACCCTATGCTGTAAATTATATGGAATACCTTCTACAACAATATTGTCATGAAAAGGCTGCAGTTTAATTTGTTTTATAGAACTTTGGCCCTTTTTAAATGGGCAGTGGTGTGGTGTGTAGGGGATGGGTGTGTGCACTGGTGCAAGGCGGTGGGGTGGCGGCGTTACACAGATGCACACCTATCTCCAACCGCCTCCACCCATGGAGCAAGAACCGTTTTTTGCCACGGTGGTGGTCACGCGGGCAGCTCCCACGAATGCCCATGCAGGGGATCTGCATCAGCATGCGTGGGACCATCTCATGTAATAAGGGACTTTTAGGGATGAATCCTGCTATTGTCACTAACACTGAGAAGTACCTCACTCCACGAATAGTCTTATTGAAGTTAATAGGATTGCTCAAATTGTAACATATTCCATGTGAATACAGGTGGTCAAATGCACTTCTTAAGGTCTACAAGTACAATACCTGTGAAAGCAACATGTTGTGTCCCTCAAGAGAGTCCTTCAGGGAATTCTTTATTTCAGTCTTTGCCATCTTCTTGTCCATGTCTTCAAGTTCTAGTTTCATTGATGTAACAGCATCTTGCATGGTTTTCAGCCTTGTATCAAAAAGCTCATCATCATGAGTGATCATATTAGTAAATTTGGGGAATTTTGCTGGGAATCCCAACAAAAGTCAGCCTCCTATACCGCAGCTTTAATAACAAGAAATTTATTTTGAAGATTATTTCAGTTTTTCAGCTTCTTATTTAGCTGATTAGGCTGCTCAGATTTCCAGAATTGACATCCTGACTCCAGAAACCACACTGATGGAAGCTACAAAAAGAATGAAAATACGCTGGAGTTCAGGAGTTGTACTCCAGTCCAAGTTTGCTTGTCTGAATTTGTACCAAACTCGGAGTTAAACAAAAACTGAGTTGGACTGTAAATCATTTAGAGTTTTGCAGTGAAAATGAAAGCAGCTTTGGATTAGAAATAATGTTTAGTTTCTGCCAATGAACCATATCTTCAGTTGAAAAAGGATAAAAGTATGTAAGTTCCAGATAACAGCCACTCCGAAGCTATTACAGTTGTGATATGAGATTTGGGAACTTAAGCCTCTGACAATTTGAAAGTCCGATCCCTGAAGCCTCTATAACATGAAAAAATATGATAGAGTTTGTTTGAACTCTAAAAGAGACAATCTTTTGCTGCCCTATAAAAGTCAAGTCCAAGTGGCCAAACAAGCATTGTTCTATATTACAAACAAGACCAGCGGAATATTGAGAACTAAATTTTGCTTTCCTATTGGTTACTGAACTGTCCCAACTGTTAGGAAAAGACAAAGCCTGTAAACAGAATTCTGTGTCCATGGCAATGGGAAGATAACTTTTTCCATCACAGAGATTTATATTTTCTTTACTGTTTTATCTTACTAGCTTATAACAGCAGTAATGAACTCTAGGTTGGGTACGTCTAGGAGTTTAGGATTAGGCCTTAATTTGCATTGAAGTTAATTGAAATTATCCACTTCAACTGATTTCAAAACTTTATGATTTTGACCTTTATGTCTCACTGAGTAAAGCATCCTGAACTCAACCTACGCTTTGCACCCTTCCAGCAGGTTAATTAGCTTCTAGGAAACACCCTCTCCATCAATCTTTATGCCGAAGTTCACTGATCCTCAGGCACCATTAACATTTATTTGTGTAAACAGTGATCACTGACACTAGTTAGATAAAGAAATTATCAAAGACTTTGAATCATTTTGTTAAGATCCAGTATTACTCCAATCCTTGCCACAATCACTATATTTAGCATATATTTTTCATATTCAGCTAATAGTTTCCCTTTGTAAAATGGGCATCAGATCTGTTTTATTTCTGATAAACCCAAGCTAAATTTATGTTAGTCTACGGAAGTATGCAGGGGTATGGAACTGATGAAGGCCCCTATCCTGCAAACACTTATGTATTATGTGCACTGCACATGCTTACCACAGTGAACAGTATCATTGCAATTGCTCACAGTACTAAAGGTAAACACGAATGTAAATGTTCACAGTATTATGGCCCACTCTGTGCTGAGACCCTGCAAGTTTCACTTACTTTACATGGAACAGAGGGTGTTTTCAAACGTGATGGTGGCACGCAGGTTCAGACTTAGGATTTTAGTGCCCTTAGGCAACTCAACCCTCCCTCCTCCGAAGCTCTGGTGCATGCGTGGGCTGCCGTCCGAGGCAGGGAAGGACACAATGGTAGCACCCAGCACAGAAGCAGAGTCTCTTCCTCTGCACTACCGCAGAGCACGTTTGCGGGGGGCTTGAGGGTGGAATGGGGCTTCACTAGGTGAAGATGGACAGGGGGTCCCCCCTTTCAGGCTGCGGGTGAGGCAGTGCAGTTGCGATGGTGGCAGTGGACGCCATGACTGGGTGTGCACGTACTGAGAACAGAAGCCCCCAACCCCCCCAAATCTGCTGCCCCCCAGAATCTGATGCCCTAGGCAGGTGCCTATATTGCCTGCCCCCCAAGTCCAGCCCTGATGGCATGGTTTAACCCACCATAGCGCAGGTTAAAATGGGGACTGCCGCCAAGTTAAAAGGCACCTGCCAGATGTTAGCACAGGCTGGCTCCCGACCGTGGGGGGGGGCTAGTCTGGGCTGTGACTTGGGGTTTTCCCCGAGTCACAGCTTGGGCTAGTGCTCACCATGGTTGGGATCTGGCCATCAGACCACATTTGAAAGTCCGCTTTACTTGGACCCAGTCCAGAGAGCTGGAGGGGCCAGGGGCCATGGCAGCTGTCATTGGCTGCCATGTCTGCCAGTAGAGCCGGAGGGGCAGGCAGTTACACACAGCTCGGGGGGCAGATGCTACACATTGGTGCGTCTCCCTGCCCCCGCTGCTGTCACATTAGTTCAGTGGCCAGGCCGGATCCCAACAGGAGTGATGGTTCCGACCACCACCTGCGTAGGTCTATGGCGGTGGTGGGAGCCATCACTTCTAAAAGCATCCAGAGTGTGCACTGCAGCCTTGGAAATCAGTTCTAAGACTGCATCTTATTTCTTGGAGTGAGGACTTCTTTAATATTGCAGCAACTAATCTCCAGGGGAAAAAAGAGGATTTTAAAGGATTCAGGTAAGTTGAGTCCCCTTGGGAAATGGTGGTATGGGCCACCTTATAACACAGAACTACCTGACAGACACACTCTGACTCACCCATTAGAAAAAGAAAACTTTTGCTATAAATATTTTTGATGTTCAACTAAACGCCCCCTTCAGGGACTGTGGCTCCCCATAATGCAGGCCCTCTGCGGGGACTCCAGAATATAGACCCCTATGCAGTTGCACAGTCTGTGCTTACCTGGATCTGGCCTTGTTTAAAGGAAGACTCATATGTAATGTCCCTGGATAAGGGAAAGAAATCTTGAAAATCACTTGTTTGTGTTGCTTCCTGATGGTTCAAAGCCCAGTGAAGTCAATGGGAGTTTCAATATTGATTTGAACCAGGGTCTAGAGTTTCCAGGATCCAAATTACTCAGGGTAGAATTCTGAAACAATGTCAACATTGGTGTAACTCTTCTCTCATGTAAGTCAAATGGAATTCCCATGAGGGTGTAAAGTCTAGGGGGCAGGGATTGTCTTTTTTGGTTGGACCCTCTAGGCCAGGGAACATCTGGTCCAAGGGCCAAATCTGGCCCATAGCTGTTTTTTATTCAGACCCTTCTCAGTTTCTGTTTCTGGCCCATGGATCCAGTCCCTACCCACAAACACTGAACAACTGATCTCAGGGGACGGAAGCAATTATGAGGGCATGCAATCAAGGGTAGAACATGGATCCATGGAATAGATCTATGATCTGGATTTTCCTCTTCCTTCTCCCATCCTGAGCACACCCCTGCCCTTAAGTCCTTTGCAGCTTGTGGAGCTTATACTAATTTTCACAAAGTGGACCAATCCAATTCAAGTTTATTGTGTTTGCATGGTCATCACAAAAACAAGTCAGACACAAAGTGGACCATGGGAGAGAAAAGGTTACCCAATCCTTGCTCTAGGCATCACCATAATACAAACAAATAAACCCCAAAAATGGGAGCAGAGTTAGGCCATCACTGACTGCTCTTGGAAATCCTTACCAAGAAGAGCATGGAGAGATTAATCTTATTTTGTATCATCTGTGACATGATGATCAATCATCTAAACTGGGTTTGCATTTGCTTACCAAAAATATGACTTCTGTTAGATTTTTGTTTATGTTGTTATGGTTTCTTTTCATGCTATAAGTAATGCATGTGTAAGGTTGGACTAAGGAAACAATCACTGGTGGCTACATGAATACTGTTTATAAAAGGAACAAAACAATGACAGCTGCAATTAAAACTTTGTGTTCTTTGACTCATAATACAACAGTCAATCTCTTGTCCATCTGTGCTTGCTGTGTTTTTCTTTCTGTACACTTCTTGCAAGCAGTGCCGTTTATTACAGTAGTAAACAAAAGGGTAAAATGGTGGCAGTCAAATGATTGCAGACATATCCTTAATTAAAAATGTGTTTAATGCTTTGGAAAGGTGCTGGATTGATACTACTTGAGAATGAAGTCATTATTTATTCACAAAACAACTGCAACTTGGACAATGGGCGGGTTCCCAACTGACCTCTCTAATATTTCATCACCATGCCTAGAAGGACAATTACTGCACAACAGAGACCAATATGTTATTGGTATGTCTTCTTAAGGGCCCAAAAAGATATCAATTAGGAGCTAAATTAGGACAACTAACTTATTTGACTTTCACTGTTCAACAGTTGTCATCTAGAAGTTATATATATATATTATTATTGACTTGAGTTGGGCTTGAAGCAATGTTAAAGGCCTGTCTCATATTTTTTGTGTCTGTCACAGAAATGCAAAACTATGTGCAATTAAGAAAGTTCTATTTTATTTTTTTTAAGATGCAGCTATCCACTTTCCAAGATAAATATTCTTGAGTAGATAACCTTCTTGGCTGACTTTTCCTTCATGCTTAGTTTTAAGGGAGGCCTCATAAATTTTTAGTGGGTAGTAGTATTCAAAACTCTTCGCTGCTTGCTCCATATAGTCTTACAGACACTAGGTACAGCTTCCATAAACTGAGATAGGTATCTGGATAATTGCTGCTCTTCTAAGAGCTGATTCTGGTGTCACAGAGATCTTGCAGAGGATGCCCACACTTCTGTCAACTCTCAGGTATCGTTCACTCTTAGCACAAGTACTGAAGACCAAGGTCAATATCTGCAATAACCTTTAGAGCTGAAATGATTTTTTTGCAGAAAATACCACATCTAACGAATTCACTCACTTCAGTTTGGGTCTGACAAAGCAGATACAAAACACTATTTATTTCCATTTTGTCAGGTATCAATTTCAGTTATTCTGGTTTGGTAATTTCATTTATTTTGATATTTCAGTTATTGTGGTTACTTTCTTTCAGAACTATTAGCATTAATGCACATACGCAGTATCCATAACAAAGGGCCTTTTCACATGGACCGCAGCTCCCCGCGGTGTGTGGGGGGATGGGTGGGTGCCACAGTGGGTGTGTGGTGCGTGGGGGGAGGGGCTGAGTTCACCGTCTGAGTGGGAAGTTAGTTCACCTGAAATTAAGCTTCACCTGGAATGGCCACCTGTGCTAGCAGGCTAAAAACATTTCTTGTGGTCATTTCTTGTCCATTTTATTTAATCTGTGATCAGGGAATGGGATATGCCAGGAGCTTACTTTAAAAAATCTTTTATTTCTAAAGTGGTGTAGTAGCACAAGGTTTTTCCATTAATTAATATTGTTTGCAAATTATTGCATAACAATAAAGTGGCTGAGTGGGTGAGGCACTCAACTACATTCACTTGAAGGTTGGGTTCAAGACCTACTTGGCGGAGGCGATGGCTGCTTCTAGTCCACCCAGCTGGGAGTGGGTACCTGATCCACTGGGTTATGCTGGCTACGCAGCTCCTTAGTCCCTCCCTCCCCATGTCCGTTTTAGATTGTAAGCTCATTTGGGCAGGGACCTGTCTCTTTAATCACGACTCTTTGGTACCAGGCACATTGCTAGTGCTATAAAAATAAATAGTAAATAAATAAATAAATAAATAGGCCACAAAAACTAGCATGCCTGAATCACCATGCCAAGCCTGCAGGCCACATGGCTTTCTTCGACTTTGATAAATTACTTGGAGTAAAGTGCTTCGTATAATGAAATAGGGAGGGCAACGTAAAGTGGGTGACTGTGAGAATTGTCTCTGTCTACTGAAGCAAACTAACAATTTAAACAGGTAATTAACTTGTTTCTCTTAATCAGAGGACAAGGCTGGCTGAGGTATGAAAACTTCTTCCTATTTAGTAGGCAAGTTAGAGAACACTCTGCAGTGGGGGAGAAGTTTATAGGAGGAAACATGTCCCTTTTTGCCTAGTGACATTTGTGAATGTGAAGGGAATCTCAGCTGTGTGGAATGAATTCCTTAGCATGACTAAGAAATCCAGTTCTGACATGTTTTACCACATATGAAAGTACTTCTTTTTTTTTAAGGGAAACATCTCCAAATTAAAACAGCGATATGATCAATGTACAGAAACAGACAAGAGAAACCTCAACCATGTCCCAGATGTGTGCTTCCAGCTTGCCTGTCTTCAAATGTTATGTAAGACCAAATTAATAACTGTGGTTCAGCTTGGATGGCTGAGAGCAGGAATATTGCTCAGCACACCCAAAGTATGACATCTGTAATCATCGTTTCATTCAGAGGGAAAGGAATGATTGTCACATCCCGATATGTTTAGCATTGGGAGACTGATGTGGGTTCATTCTACAGCTCCTTGAAATAATAGAATGTTATTGAATCATGTGAAATTCATGCCGGGTGTGCGATTGCAGCTGTAAATTAAAATGACAACTCATAGGGTGACAGGCTCTCCGTGGAATAGTATCTCGAATCTCACATTTCCTTTACTAATCTGCTCGCCTGGAAAGGCATGGATGATGTTATTTTCTTTTACAGTTAAATCATGGCTTGGTGTGATTCATCTCCACTAGTTGTTCTGAGATCCATAATGGTCTAGTGTGCATGTCAGATTGTACATTTATTAGAGCTAGTGAAAGTCTTTGAATCTTTTTTTTTTTAACCTAATTTGACCACATTGAATAGGAATTTTTTGCTAAAAGATTGGTGGCTGGTTTTTTTTTTGGGGGGGGGGGTTAAAAAAATGAGATGGAAAACACCAAAGAATGATCTTTAATATTTTTCTCCCCAGGTTTCCTTCCCCACCTGTTTCCCCCCCATTTTTGCCCTTATTCAGAGGCAAAATGAAGGGGGGGGGGAGAGAATAAAGGCATACACTGGGAAAAATTGAAAGAAATTAAAGAGAACCTGAAAAGAATGGCAGGAGGGAGAGCTGAAGAACTGGTAAAAGGGAAAACCATCAGTAAACTTCTTTTTGGAAACCATTAATCGATGAATCGAACCAATTAATTGATTAATCTGTCTAAAACAGATTAACATTTGTCCCCTGTTTAATCAGTTAGCTGCCAAGACCTTCTGACAGTCTATAGTTCTGAGTCCATAGCTCAAGGGGAAGTGTTCAAGTGGAAGGCAAGTTTACCCAACACATGCAAATTAGGTGCATCTATGCAAATGTATGTAGATTTATATAACGTTATGCAAACATATGCAAATTTTAATCAATTAATTAACAAATCAATTAATTGACAAAAAGGCTTAATAAATTAATTAACTAAAATTTCTAAGCGGGTTGCAGACCTAGTTGCCACCTCACTGGGTTTTGTTTGGAGACTCCATGTTTTGATCCAGAGTTTCCAGACCCTGGGGAAAGCCGCAGTTTCTCTGGGTCAGCCCAGGACACCCTCAGTAGCCTGGAGAAATAGGGGCTCCTGGGAGCAGCAGGGGGCAGCCACATCTGAAATAGGTGGGGCTACTGGAACCTTCCTCCACCTTCCTTTCTGACATGGACCCTCCCCTAGGGGGCATTGTGATGTCATGACACTCCATAAGCGGCAGGATTACATCACAAAGGAAATTAGCAACCCTTTTGCTCTGCCCTGCCAGAAACCAATGCTGTGAGGAATCAGGTAGTTAGGCAGAGTGAGGAAGGGACAGGGCAGAGCAAGACTGAAATGAAACCAGAACAGGGCAAAGGCAAAAGGCCAAGAGTAAAGCTGGGCTTTAGGTGCAGGACAAGGCTGGATCAAGGAAAGGATTGCACAGCAGGGTGCAGGTCTTACAATCAAGACAAGAGCCATTGTGATGTTCTGTGTATTAGAGAGACTCACGCAGACTCAAGGATAACTCAAACCAAGCTGCAGTTTATTCTCAGGGCAGCCTCCAAGACAGCTGCTTCACTCTGACTGGATCCTGTGTATCCCCAGCCAGCCCAAACCAGTCGTGTTGAGCTGGCCTTAAAGGGTCAGCTCCCCACATCTTTCCCCTCTAGGAAGCATGAGATTAATAATGTACTTCGTTATTTTATTCCCAAAATATTAACATTAAAATTAAACATATCAGTTTAGCATTGTTCAATTAGTCTTTGTGTTCGGCGGCATTGCCATGCCGATCTGCGTGGTCTCCCAGCAGTTTCCTCTCCGTTACAGTCAGGGAGGGGCTCTTCCTCAAGCCTGGGAGGCACCCCTCCATGATAGTCCATCATACCATTATAATTGTCCAGTTCTCCTTCAGAGTCCATTTCACTGCAGACTGTAGACTCCTTGTCTGTCACCTCTTCTCCCTGGGGAAGGTGGAGCAGGTGTCTCCTATTTCATCTGATTCTGTGACCGTCCTGGGTAATTACCTCATAGGACCAAGGAGCCACTTGCTTTGACACCACTGCTCGTCTCGACCACTGTTTACCATCAAACATATGTACAGCATAATGTCTTTGCAGTGGTAGAAGTTCCCTAGACCCCTTATCATACCATGCTTTCTGTTTTGCCATTTCCTCTGTCTTATGCACCTGTACCTCCATCCTCCCCGTCATATCTGATTCCAGTAACATAGGCATTCTAGTTCTCAGCTTTCTATTAAATAACATTTTAGCTGGTGACAACGCATGTTTCCTTGGGGCTGTCCTGTAATTTAATAGGGCTAAATATGGGTCAGAGTCAGACTCAGCAGCCTTCATAACAACCACTTTATGATTTTTACACCATTTTCCACCAATCCATTGGACTGGGGGTATCAAGGACTAGATGTAATATGTTGAAACCCATAATTGGCTGCAAATTGTCTAAATTAATATCCACTAAACTGTGGACCATTTTCCAGACATGACAATCTGAGCAATGCCATGTCTGGCAAAAATAGATTTAATGTGTACTATCACTTGCTTAGCAGTGGTCTCTCCTCCAGCAAAGCTATCTCTGGAAAGTGAGAAAAATTATCCAGAACAAGTATATAGTTTTTACCACCAAGTGTAAATAAGTCTATGCCCACTTTACTCCAAGGAGCAGGTGTGTCCTGGGTGAGTATCATGGGTTCTTTCGTTTGTAATGACATGTGTTTTTGACAGATGTTACATGCCTTCACAGTTTGTTCAATGTCAGCATTCATCTGTGGCCAGTATAAGTCATCTTGAGTCCTTCTCTTACACTTTTCTATTCCTAAGTGGCCTTCATGAATCCATTTCAGCATGGTCTTCTGCAACACTTTAAGAACACTCAACCGAGACCCTTTGAACAAAATTCCTTCTACAACAGACAATTCTCCCGTAAAGTGATAGTAGGAACTGGTAATATGGTGCCCTGACCACCCCTCATGAATACCTTTAATCACTTTCTGGAGTGTCTCATCATCATCAGCTATGACACTGGCAATCACAGTCCACATATCAGCCAAAACTGCACGTGTTTTCTTTATGAGATTAACATGCACAGTATCTAGCTCTAGACCCACTGACACTGCAGTTCTGTCAAATGCACGGGGCAGTGCATCTGCCACCACCAGATCCTTGCCTGGTGTATATAATATATATATATATATATATATAATATTTATTGCGCAGTCATAGCCATTGCAAAACAACTTAACATCTCATCTCAATTACACAACCATCATAAGGAACAAATAATAAACATACATACAAAAATCTCATAGTACATATAGTTTGGCCATCATTAGATACAGGCCCAGCAACTACTATAAGGCTAAAGTAATTTAGCCCCTAGAAATTCCTGGAGTTCAAGGTAGCCTATAAAAAATAGATGGAGTCGGAGCATTGGGAACAGGGCAATACCATGGAGTCCCCTGGGCCCCCTAGCCCCCAACTAGGGAATTATCTCTCACCTTCTCAAGGCCTCTCAGACCCTGTGGTCAGGACCCCAGACTGTGTGAGTCCCTCTATGAATCTTTGTCTCAGGACTAATGCCTGATGGGCAAATTCTGCTACTTGCCTGGTTACAACAGAGTCCACAGGACACAGCAGCTTCCGTAGTATTTTGAATTCAGGGACCTCCTGGGCCCCCGCCAAAAATTTAGATCTTAACTTGGCAAAAAAGGGGCAAAATAGTAAAATATGAGGAACCGTATCAGGGGTCCCTCTATCACATAAAACACAGAATCTCTAGTCCCGGGGAGTTCCCTTAAATCTCCCTTCAAGATAAGATGAAGGAAAGGAGTTGCATTGAAGCCTAGTAAATGCCATGCTCCTGGAAGCATCCAGCCAATTAAATAGATAACTTAGGCCGGGTTGTAGGGGATTGTGGAGTATGTATTCAGGGGCTACTTTCTGAGAATCTAATAGGGCCTGTTCCGCTGGAGAGCTTGATCTCTCAGCCTCTTCTGAATTAATTTTTTGAATAAATCCGCTCCTACATCATAGCATCTCAATAGAGAAGCCCATTTTACCAATTTCGAAACCGGCTGCTGCCAGCCATGGATCCAAGAGGCCCGCCTTGCGAGCCATACACAGCAAGGAACCTTCTCTCTCCGGGAGTAACACCAGCTTGGACCAGTAATTTGAAAGCAACTGGAGAATCACAGTGCGAACTGGCAGAACACAAGATTCTGCTCGCAACAGCACTTGAGGGGAGGCTTGAGGGAGGCCGAGTAGGGAAGCCAGGAAGCCATTTTGGATATTTTCCATCATCTCCAAAGAGTCAAGAGCCCAAACTGGTGCTGCGTACAGGGCTTGATTTAGTACTTTGGCCTTGAATAACCGCAGCACCGGTTTTATCAACTTGCCCCCACATCCAAAGTAAAATTTCAGGATCGCCTCTGAAGATCTCTTGGCCTGCGCTTGACCAATTCAAGGTGGGCCTTCCAGGAGGGGGACAATGAAAAAGTATTCCCGAAATATTTAAAGGAGCAGACTTGCTCTATAAGTTCCCCTTTTATATTCCACGAGTACATTTTTCTAGTTCATCGAGCTCCCACAATCAAGATTTTGGTCTTAGAGTAATTAATTTTTAACATTTCCAATTGGCAGTATTCACCAAATTGGAAAAGTAACCTCTTAAGGCCCACCATAGATTGGGATATCAGCACAGTATCATCCGCGTATAACATGATTGGAAGCTGCCTTTTCCCCACCAAGGGGGCGTGTGAGTCCACCGATTTCATATAAGCAACCACATTATTCAGGTACAAGTTGAACAAAGCCGGGGCCAGCAGACAACCCTGCCTGATCCCGCATTCAACCGGAATTGCCCCGGAGAGTAGCCCTTGATAACCATATCTCACCTGCAATGTGTTCCCCAAATGCAGTTTCACCATAAGAAAAAGTAGCCTAGGATCTATTGATGAAATCCTCAGCCTAGCCCAAAGGTGTTCTCTATTTACTGAATCGAAGGCCTTTTCGAAGTCTACAAAGCAGAAATAAAGCTTCCCCTGACGAGCAACATCCTTCTTAATCAATGACGCTAGTACCAGAATGTGATCAGTAGTGGCCCTACCGTCACAAAAGCCAACTTGTTCCGGCTCAGTTGCTCCAGACTCCTGCATCCAGAGCTTCAGTCTGCCCAGTAAATATCTGGAATACAGTTTCCCAATAATGCTGAGCAGACTGATCGGGCGATAGTTGCTCAGGACCAAGGCATCACCCTTCTTATAGATAGGGACCAAAATACTTCTGAGCCAGGAGTCAGGGACCACCCCGGTGTAATTTATGGTTGAAAAAAGAGGGGCCAAAAGATTGGCCCACCAGTCAGGGAATGCTTTAATTAACTCCGCCGAGACCCTATTGCCGAGACCCTCCGCCGAGACCCAACTTAAGAGATGCTATTAAGGTCCTAACTTCCTCAGCAGTAACTGGCGGCCAACTCTCAAACCTGTTACACGGACTAAGTTGCACAGGCCTGAGGATTGGGGAAGCATGTGAGAACAGTTTGGTATAAAATTGTTCCCAATCATTTAAAGAGACAAGATGGGAGTTCACTGAGCTTCCCTTCCACTGCAGAGAGAGAATCAATTTCCAAAACTTGTTATTTTCTTTATTCACAGTGGCAAGGTGCAAATCTGCCCATAATGCCCGTTGGAAGGCCAATTTTTTCTCAATCAGGAGATTCCTATAATGTTTGCGTTGGGCCTGAAGCTGGACCCGAATCTCGGGCAAGGAATGGTTTCTTAACCTTTTTGTTAGCCGTCTAAGAGAGGACCTAGCCTCCCTACAATCTGCATCAAACCAGGTCACCAGTTTCTCCTGGCCATTTCGCCTACTCCTAGGGGTAACCATGAAGGTCAACTGTGGTTCAAGCAAATGCACCAACCTAATATACCAACCCAGGGCCTCCAGGGGTTGTGCAACCAACTCCTCACAAAGCAATACCACTTCTGGAGCTTTAATAAACTCTTCAAAAGCCTCCACAAGGGCCTTAGAGCTCTTAGGTCTAGTTATTAATTCTCTGTCCTGGCCATATGCGGGAAGTGACAATTGCTGGGGAAAAACCCCATTCCTCCCGACTGGAAAATCCAATTCCAATGAGAAAGGAAGATGGCATGTATCTGGTCTCAAAAGTACTTGCAGCCCTAGAATGTATTTAAATGCCGATTGGGAGACCAAAAAATAATCTATTAAACTAGAGCCATTATAAGAGTGGAACGTAAAATGGCCTTGTCTATCACCCTCCACTCACCCATTTACAATTACCAAATCCAGGGAATGGATAAAATTCTCCATCACCTTGCTTCTTGATCCCACCATGGTGTCCAAAGAACACCGGGGGGGGAGCAAGGAAGAATACATAGATTCCTCCGAAGGCTCAGTTCCAGACGGTCAGCTGGATTCCCCAATCTGGTATTAAAATCTCCCGCTAAGCATAGTACCGCATCTGGGTAGTCACTCAATGCCTTCATAATTGAATTAAACATTTCCATCCATATCTCTTCAGAGTAATGACGACTTTATTGGGGGGACATATACATTTCCTAAAAGTAATTCTAGCCCATCAATAAACGAGCAATATATTAGCATAAAGTTTGATTTAAATGTGTCCAGAATCTTAATTTTAGCCTTCCTATCCTGCGCTATCAAAAATGCAAGGCCCCCGCTAGGTTTCCCACCAATGTTGGAAGGGGTAGCTGACACACAGAAGCTATCAAATCCAAACAACTTAACAGAGCTTAAATTCCCCACTAGCCAAGTTTCTTGTAGGAAGAGAATATCAGAATTTCCTAAAAAGGGAATAAAATCCTCCTTAAGGCAGCATGCCTTCCAGCCCGATATATTCCAAGTTATCAATGCCCAAGAGTCCCTGCTCTAATCAGACCAGCTTCCTACCCTGTCAGGTGCTCAAGATGATCGCCAGAGGCAGTCAGGATGCTAGGAGAGCTTCCTCTGTCCTTTGCCTTCTTCCTATCTTTGAAAGAGTACACCCCCGGGAGGAGGCGGCCACCTTCCAGCTGCGAGCTGTGGCCCGAGGCATCTACTCCCTGCAAAGCAGGCTCTGAACCTCCAGGCACAGGCCCTACAAGGGCCAGTCCTGGAGAAGCCATGCTCTGGCCCTCTTGTAAGCTTCTAGACTGCGGTTTAGCAACTACTGGAACAGAGAACATGGTTATGTGGGAATTCTTTAGGGTAGATGAAGCTACAAGCTTCGCTCCCCTGGCAAGAGTATTCAATTCCCCCTTCCTTTCACCTTTCTTTTTCCCAACCACCGGGTAGAAGCCGCTGATGGATTGCCTGCCCAAGAAAGAGAGGAACACTCACTGTCTAGAGGGCCAATCTACGATTCTTTGTTTAGGGATATAGCCATTTCCTGATGGAGTCTCCCTCCCACCTTTCTTTTCCAGAGTTGCCTACTTATATGGTCCAAGCGACTAATAAGAAAATCAGGCTCCAATGAGGGATCATTTTGGCTGGACAATACCCTAGTGACCTTTAAATTCATCCTCTCTTTAATGTCGGGCAGGGGGTTACCAATTTCCTTATTCAAGTTAAACTTATCAGATGCATCAAGCATTTCAATCAGCTGCCCATTCGAGTTTGGCCCTTCTACATTCGCAGCCCATTTAGGAGTAATATTCAACAAGGGTCACGCGACAGTATTATGCTTTTGCCCGCAGGGAATTTCTAAGACTGGCTCTCCCTGAATAGGGAGTTTCTCATCATTGCCTGCCATTAACACCCTAGAAACAAAAATATTCTTCATGTTTAATATATCTCCCTTTTTCAAAAATCTGTTTAACCAGTTGCGTAGACCCAAAAGGAACTTTTATCAGCCAGCGCTTCTAATATTGTGCACGTGGTCAAGAGACACAATATCTCTGCAGGTAACCAGGGCACCCAAGATCACCCTCAGGTGCTCTGCCACATCATAAGGGGTGTTCCAAAAGGGCAAAAGACCCGACGGAAGTGGCAGGATAGCAAAAATCAAGCTATTTAATAAGTAGGACACTGTCATCCGTTTATCTTTTGTTACACACTCCTGGGGACCCAACCACCCAGGAGCTTCACTAGCAACTGGAGAATGATCTCGCAGACTGGGCCACACAAAAGGCTGGGGGCCAATATCGGGAACTGGTCTAATTGAGGGCCATCCACCAGTCCCCTCACGCCTATATTTGATTGAAACTCACCCGCCACTGCCCCTGCCTCCAACTTCCTAGTGAGTTCCTTCATCTGGGCAAACATACATTTCAATGTATGGGCAGTTGTTAATGCTAAATCTGCTAGGAGCTCAATTTGTGTGGTATCTCTTGAGTCCCTGCGGATTAGAATAACTGAGGATTCTGTTGCATTCCCAAGCCCCCTTTCAGGCTCAATATTAGTTGCTTCCCAAGGAGCCCTGTTACTTTGTCAAGGGCTCAGTGAGGTCATAGAATTACTGTACACCACTTCCTGAGAAGACAGAAATCCTCTGGAAGTCCCCTGAGGAGCTCCAAAAAGAGCATCTATTTTCCTCTGTTTTGGCAATTTTGCCACAGGGAGTAAGGCGCACGGGGCCTCTTTCCGTAAACACTTAGAGTTAGGCATAATCCCAATACAGGACTACCCAGCCAACTGGCTCCTTGCTATGCCCCAAGCAACCGCCCCGAAAGTACTTGGGCTCCTGCTCTGGGGCACGCCGAAGGGAGCGACCTAGGTGTACGCCTACGGCGTGGCCATAGACTGGCAGCTCAGTTTTCTTTCCTCCGAGACTCAAGCGCTGCCCCTACTCCGCTCTCAGAAACAGGCAACAGGTGAGTGCAGCAGACTGATGATCCCAGCTCGCGCTCATCTCCGCAACGCGGCCGTAGACTGGCAGCTCAGTTTTCTTTCCTCTGAGACACAAGCACCGCCCCTACTCCGCTCTCAGCAACAGGCAACAGGTGAGTGCAGCAGCCCGATGATCCCAGCTCCCGCTCCTCTCCGCAACCGGTGTATATAATAGCTGCAAATCATATAGCTGCAATTGAAAAAACAATCGTTGTAACCTGGGAGGAGCCTCGGCTAACCCTTTCTTTGCAATGGACACCAGTAGCTTATGATCAGTTTCAGCTAGAACAAGTCTTCCATAAATAAAGATATGAAACTTCTTGCATCCTTGAACCATGGCCAATGCCTCCTTCTCTATTTGAGCATATTGAACCTCTGGTTTTGACAATGCTCGGGAGGCATAAGCCACAGGTCTCCAGTGATCACTGTACTGTTGTAATAGTGCAGCACCAATGCCTTCCTTAGAGGCATCTGTAGAGATCTTGGTCCTTCGGTTACTATCATAGTTCCACAGGACTGGGGTTTCTTTTAATAGCACTTTAAAGTTTCTGAAACTCCTTACTGAGATTAGCATCCCAGATCCACTGTGCATTCTTCCAAAGAAGTGCTCTCATATGGCTGGTTCTGGCAGCCAGATTTGGTAAATATTCCGCTAGAAAGGTCACCATTCCCAGGAATTTTTGAACTACTTCTTTGTTTGTTGGGTGAGGCATGTTTGTGATGGCCTCAATCCTACTTGGGTCAATCTGAACCCCATGTTCTGTGAGCATTTCCCCTAGATACGTTATTTGTTTTACTCAAAATTTACATATTTGTTTATTTAAATTAAGCCCTGCCTGTCTCACCCTCTCCAGTGCTTTCTGGAGTCTTTGATCATTGTCCTCAGTTGTTTGTCCCCATATCAGTAGGTCATCTATATAAACCTTTGTACCTGGAATATCATCAAAGATTTCTTGTATAGTTCTATGAAAGACTTCGGGAGCAGAACATAACCTGAATGGGAGCCTGCGAAAACAGTATCTCCCCAAAGAGGTGTTGAAAGTGAACAACTTAGCACTTTGTTTTTCTAACAGGATCTGCCAGAAGCTGGCTGAAGTATCTAAAGCAGAGAACCATTTTGTTCCAGCCATCTTCCCAAAAATGTCTTCTCTTTTGGGCAATGGAAAATGTTCCCTTTTTATATATTTGTTTAGTTCCTTAGGGTCTTAACACAAGCAAAGGGATCCATCTCCCCCCCACCCACACACACTATGACCAGAGAGTGAACCCAGTCTGTGGGCTCTTCTACTTTCTCTATGATTTCTAATGAAGTCATCCTATCAAGTTCTTCCTTCAGTTTCTGTCTTAAAACAAAAGGGACCTTCCTGGGAGCGTGTATTGTAGGGCAATTGGGTTCTCTCAGATCTATTCTGTACTCTATTCGGAGCTTCCGTATCCCCAAAAACACATCTTGAAACATATTGTCTATGCATTCAGTTTCCTTCCCTGCAAGGAGTACATTTTTTTATTAGACCAAGGGCTTGGCAGGACTGTAGGCCAAGAATGGGAACCTTTTTTCCTGGAATTATTACATATATAATACTTTCTATTTTGTTGTTAACCCTCACATTCAGTTCACACATTCCTATAGAGGGGACCAGCTCACCACTGAATGCTCTTAGTTTCACTTTTTTACCCCAAATTGCCTTTGGCTTTTCTTTCAGAGTTAACATTACACATTCTGGTATTACATTAGGTTGAACCCCTGTATCCAACTTAAATTTAACAAAAGTACCATTAGTTCCTAGTGTGATGTTTCAGTCATCGAGCACAGGGATATCATCCAAGCCTCCAATGAAAAATTCCTCAGAGCTGGTGGTACTGAGCTGCTCCTCTTCTTTCTCCATGCTGTGTACCATGTGTTGTTGTCTGCAGAGCTTTGCAAAGTGATTTATCTTTTTGCAGTTTCTGCATCTCCTCCCATATGCTGGGCATTGTTGCTGCTGCTGCCTGTGATATCCATCACGTCGTGTGCAGCTCTTATTGTTGCTTTTTGCAGGATCCTCCTGTGACCTCCACTCTCTCTTTCGTTTTTGGTCTTTGTTCTATTCTTTGCTCTTTCCATACTATCAATTAGGGATGGGAATTTTGGTTTCGGAGAAAAACGAAAGTACCCAAAAATGGCCATTTTGGATTAATCCAAAATGTCGGTTCTTTTTCGGTTTTGATACTATCAGATCTTTTGCATTGATGTTTGTACCAGATTTTTAACATTGCGGTTTGTCCCCCATTGAAAAAACACTATGTTAAAATCTGGTAAAAAAATCAATGCAAAAGATCCGATAGTACTGAAACCAAAAAAGAACCGAAATTCATGAGAACCGAAACTGAAATTGACCGAAACGGAAATTTTGCCCAGAGTCCCATCCCTACTATCACTTGTCCCAGGGCCTTGCACACCCTCAATGATTTCCATTCTGGACTGAGCAACTTCACGTGCCTTGCAAATTCTAATTGCCTTATCCAGTGTTAAATCTGGGTCGTCTGGCAGTCCCTTTCTGAGCTTCTTGTCTCTTATTCCTATCACAATTTGATCTCTGATCAGGGACAGAGCCAATACCCCAAAATTCCATGATTGTGGCTCAGGAGCCTTGGGTCAGTCAAAAGCTCCTCTACTGTTTCCCTTTCTCTTTGTGTCCTCTGGTTGAAGACATATCTTTCAAAAATCTCATTTTTCTAGGATTGCAGTAGTCATCAAATCTCTGCAGGAGCAGTTTGTAATCACACTGCTGCTCCTGACTGAGCTGCAAACTGTTGAAAACATCTAGTGCCTCAGGCCCAGCAACCGTGAGAAATAAAGCTACCTTTTGACTGTCTTCTTTGTCATTGGCTCCAATGGCAACAAGCAGAGACAGGGTGAAACGTTGCTTAAATCACTTTCAGTGTTCTTCTACATTGCCTGAGAGTCGGAGTTCAGGTGGGACTTTTACATGGTCCATAGTGACTCATTCACTGCTGGTACCATGCAATGTTTTGTGTATTAGAGAGACTCACACAGACTCAAGGATAACTCAAACCAAGCTGCCGTTTATTCTCAGGGCGGCCTCCAAGACAGCTGCTTCACTCTGACTGGAGCCTGTGTCCTCAGCCAGTTCAAACCAGTTGTGTTGAGCTGGCCTTAAAGGGCCAGCTCCCCACAGCCATCACATTGTTTGGACTGCAGACCTGTAGCTAGGGCATGGGGGAGGGGCATGGGAGGCACTGGGGAAATAAGATGTGTTTCAGGTGTTTCCACTCAACTTATTGGTCTAAAATGTTTGCCCTTCTTGTTAAGCAGTCTGCTGCTCCCCAACCCCATGCCAGTTTCCAAGCTATGAGCCTTATTGACAGTGTCCTGCTTCCAGCCCTGGACAGAGACCACTGAATGAGGCTTACCAGGGTGGGAGTATAATGCAGACAACGGAGGACTCCATAAGCAGGGGTGTTGCAACCAGTAGTTGAGCTATGCTGGATGTAATATTGCTAACCAAGCACCAACCCCAACTCCTGCACAGTTATGTGGGTAGAGTAACTATATGGGTGCTGGCAGACTTGGGTTTGAGATAGGGTTGCCATCTTAGGTATATTTTTCCAGGCCACTTATGAAAGATACATGTTGCAGGGCCTGTATTGGTTACCATAGGTGCCAATGCAGGCCCTACAACATGTATTTTTCATAAGTGACCTGGAAAAATATACCTAAGGTGGCAAACCTAGTTTGAGACCTTTGGGTCTACCATGTTCTTGCACTTCAGTTCCTCATTCTTATAAGAGTCCTTTCCCTAAGGATATGGGTGCCTATTTGTGCAACACCAAGTGTATCATTGGGAAATTATGAGGACACAAAGGCTACGCCAATCTGCATATAAACGAGCACAACTATAACACCAAAAGCTCCGAGATCCATGTTGCCTTGTATGTGAACATTCCTTAGAGATGACTAAAAATAGCTTCCTGTTTCAAGCTACTGCATTGTGTTTGTGCACAGCTTGATAGCTAGTGCAGAATCTCTTTAAGAGAAGCACAGGAAGCGACTATTAGCCTAGTTGGTCTCTTCTGTGCGAGCAGAGTAGAGTAGGGGATGTACACAGGCCCGCTAACAATGCCTGGGTTTTTTTTTTAACCTACTCAGTGACAATTGCTCTTGTTGACAAAATACAGCATATATTAGTCACTAGTGCTAAAAAGCTGCAGCTTATCACTCTGTCGTTCAGAGATGGGGAACCTCAGGCCTGGGAGTCAAATGCGGCTGATCCATGCATGGATTCCACACAGCACAACGTGCACACGGTTTCTGTGTGGGTGTGGATGTGCATGTGCATGTGATCTGTGGGGCATGGGATCGGCCCCCTTGGCTAGTTTTTATTTGGCCCCTTTCCAGTTTATGGATATGGCACCTGGATCCAGTTCCTACTCTAAAACACTGGAAGAGTGAGCTCAGGAGGAGAATGGATGGGACAGATCCATTGAACAGATCCATGATCTGGACCCTCCTCTACCTGAATGCATACCGACCCCCAACTTCTGTGTGGCCCTAGGAGCTTGCACTAATTTTTGGATGGCCCCTGGTGGTCAAAGTTTCTCCATTCCTGCTGCAGTTAGAACAAGAAGGAACATTGTCATTCAACAGAGAAATTGATCTGCCCAATAAGCAAAGGGGATCTAGGAAACCTATGCATATCTCATACTCTTTAGCTATTCAGATCTTAACACTGGGTGAAAACAAACAAGATGGTAGCCAGAGTTAGTCCAGGACTCACCCGTTCATTTGTTCGGTCGCTGGTAGATATTTGCTCACACCCTCCTGAGGTTGGGTGGTCGGTTGTCACAGGATTCGTGGGCAGGAGAAGCTCAGTGATGCAGATTGGGCTGAGGCCTGCCCACCTGGGCTAAACCGGGTGAACGTGAGCCCACCCGTCTGTTAGAACCCACCCAGCTCCACCACGGGGTGAGGTCTGCCAGGACCAGAGAGCTGTGGGTGAATAGCCCAGAGCAGTCAATGGAGTGACCGCACTGTACCGCCCCTTCCTACGAGACGGGCCCAGCACCTTTAAATAGAAATAGGAGCAAAAGCAAGACCTTGTTGGGCATCCCCAGGCTGTACAGCAGCTCTTGCCCAATGCCTGTCCCACAACCCAGCGAGAGACAGCGCTAGCCAAAGGGGTGATGTCATGGAGCAGGAGGATGGACAGTCCAGAACAGTAAGTCAGCGCACCCAGGGTGGAAGGTTGAGGCAGTGGTGGGTCATGGCAGCCCTTCCACGGCATGCACAAGTTATATGTGGTGCGTGTCTATCACAGCTTTCACAGGCATCCACCAATGTTGCTGCCCCAAGGATAGTATTGGGAGCTTAGAAGCCTGCAATGCTGGGCGAAGGCCCCAAGCCACCTGCCAGAAGCGGGTCCCTTGGAGTGTGTGTAGCAAGGGGTCTTCCAGGGCCACATGGGTGCACTGGGGTATCTTTGGAGAATTAGCAAACCCCTCTGCTACGTCTATTCAGCCCTCAGCTGGACTGTATTCCCCCTAAGAAGGGGGTTACACTCTTTGGGGTACCCCTGTAGGGGTCCCACCCTTGGCCTCCAACCTCCCTTTATAGCCAAGGCCTACGTCTCCAATAGTGTACTTAGTATACAGGTTTTATACCCTTTAGTGTCCTCAGACCTGTCAGGGTCAAATAGAGTCTTTCCCTATTTGTGGGGCTCAGCCTCTCAAGGTTGAGACCCTCAGGGTTCTCTAGTAGTCCTGGTGGCCTAAAATAGGCAGATCCCACCTGATCTGTTCTGTCTCCTGTTCCTCCAAACATGTTCTGCAGACGAGGGTCCAGGGGGTCTCATGTCAGCGGCGCCCGGGCCCATGCCGGGACCCCCAAAGCACCCCCACGAAACCCAGCCCAGCAGCTCACCGGAGCCAAGAGCCCTTCCCTCGACGGCGCAGGCGGCTAGGGGAGAGCCGCGCATCGAGTGCACACCACCGGCAGAACGCCGGCGAGAAGACGTCCCTCCAACGCCCCCACAAGCACTGGAGGAAGGGCCTGGGTCTGTGGCCACGCCCCCGCCAAAGACCAGCCAGGCGGGGCCTGCTCCGGCCCCGCAGGAAACACCCTCACAGCTAGCGCCGCCGCCAGGGCTCCAGGTGCGGCAGATAACCACGCCCCCCACAAGCAATTATTCTGTGGGGATTCCCCCGCCCCCGCGGCGCCGCTCAGAGCGGCTGCGGGCACGCACGGGGGCGGGGCTTAGGGAATAAGAACCAGCGCCGCCTGAGAAGCGGCGCTGGTGATTGTAGAAACCGGCCCTTGACTGAGCGTGACCGAGAGTGAGCGTGACAGAGCCTTGAATGCTTGTAACCCCGACCATTGCCCGAGCGTGTGTATTCCTTCCTACGTGAACCTTGTGATTTCCTGAGTGCGTGCAGAGTGAGTACCCGAGAGAGAGCCCTTCCAGAAACTTGTGTGGTGCCCTTATCTTTGGCGGTGAGTGACCCGTGTCCGTTCTCCCTTCCCCCCTCCTGGGGCCCCGCACCCCCTGGGGTGGAACCCCTCACTCCCTGGTCCTTTTGTGTTATACTGCGTGTTGCCTGCGAGTGTGGGGCAGCCTTGGGTTCTTGGTCAGCAGCGCCTGATGATGATAGGGGCTCGTTCTCTTTAATTAGAGGTAAGAGCCCACACACTATCCTGACGGGCATTCTACCACCGGTCGCTCCCGTGCTGACCTCGATACCCCAGGGCCGTTTGCGTGTACGTGTGCGTGGAACCCTTTCCCCTACCCCCGGTAACATCTCACTGGAGACGCTCCAGTGACGAAGAGGAGGGAGCTGAAGCAGTAAGCTCCTTCTCCTACGACCACCCTCAGCAGACTGAGCTCAGGCCCTTTATAGGCCCTAAGCTTCAGTTCTAAGTTAACTGGCCTTACTGAGCATGTCTGGGGACTTAGAGCTCAGAAGGCTTTCTGGAGCTCTACTGAGCATGCCCCAGGACTTAAGACTCCAGAGGGCTTTTGAGCCTCAACTGGGCATGTTCTAAGTCTGATGCCTGGCTATATAGCTGCTAGGCAGCACAGTAATAGGGCTCCTACCGGCTCAGAGGAGCCACCCTATTACAGTGTGGAAGGGACAAGGGCATTCATTGGTCTCAGGGGGGGATGCACAGGTTCAGTATGACTTGTGCAAAATGTACCAAAAGGAGTGGGTGTTCCAGTGAATCGCCACCCAGATGGCAGAGCTTGGCTGCCATCAAGACATGAGCCAGTGCCAACAGTGGGCAAAGGACCTGAAGAGGGTCTACAAGGAGGTCAAGGACAATAACCTAAATTCTGGCCATGGTTGCCAAATAATGCAGTACATGGACCTCCTTGACAAATTCCTCTGCATGGACAAATCATTGTTCTGTGGATTGCCAGCACTGGGCTCGTTGAGGGCCGCTGTCGGGTGGACACCCCGCCCTGCTGCCAGTCTAAGAAACATCTGCTCATTCCAGAAGCATTCTCCCCTCCCCCTGGTCAAAGGAGGCAAGGCCCTCAGGGACACAGCCCATCATACCTGGCCATGCTCCTGGCTCCAGCCATTCTCTGAGGTCACCGACATCACCCTCAGCAGCACCTACTACCTGGGCTCAGAGAGCCAGCACTCAGTTCCGGACCATGCGGGGGTGGAGGCAGAGGGGAAAGAACACCCAGAGCCCCTGGGGAACACAGAGCCCAAGGGGAGCAGTAAGTGAACGCATTGGAAGGGAGTGAGGGGACTAGGTTACCCAGGCATAAGACTGAGCAGCCAGGTAAATGCCAGCCACCAACATGGTCCTCATTCCTTGCTGTGTTCACAGGTGGCCGGGACAGTGAATGGGAGGAACCTGCAGAGCCTCGGGACACAGAGACAAAGCCCAGGTAAGTCCTCCCCCCCCAATTAATCCCTGGCTGGAAGGGACTGGACTGTCAGCATGCCATGGGGGCTGACTGTTTGGCCCATGTGCAGCTGCTTTCATTTCTCTCTTCAGCTTTCCCCTTTTATTCCTCTGCTCCCTGCAACCAGGTTTCAGTGGGTGGTGACTGGTTCCCCCTGTGGCTGGCACCACTGTGTGCCAGCAGGGATGCTAGGGGCTGTATCCCCAGCCTCTGCCCCCACCCTCCCGAGGTACTGTGGATGGCGGCTGCTGCCGCTTCTTTTGCTGGCCATTCACCATGACTGTACATCATGGTGGGCGTTGGGGTGCTGGGATTGGGGCAGGGCTGGGACCGGACAGCTGCTTGTGTGTTCAGTTCCTCTGCCTTACCCATGGCGTGGGAATGGTGGGATGGCTGTCCGCATACCCAGGTTCGCCTGTATACCAACCTGGGGAGTGGCGGCTGCCATGACCTGCCTTGGGGCTGGCCAGAAAGCTGCCTCGCTGCTGCCTCACTTTTTAAATTCTACTGTTATTGTCAAAACTGTTCCTGAAGCAACCTGATGCTGAGTTTCTACTCTCACCCCAGCCACTGCGCAGATAACATCCTTTCAACAGATCCTTGACTAGTGCAAATCTGTAGAATGTCAATGAGCTTCTAAACAAGTGTAGTGTTTTGAAATCTTTTTGGTCTTCACCCCCCACCAGCTCCACAAGGGACACATCTCCCTGGCTTCCTTTACTACTACTACTACTTTATTTTTTCTTTCTTTTTTTAAACAGTGTTCACTTCACAGTAAAAAACTGTTATTTTGTTCCCAAAGTTTAGTTTCCCAAACATTGACCTTGGCCTCTGTCTGCTTAGCTCATTCCAGAGCAGTTCACCTCCTGCACCAACCTAATTTTTTGGGAACTGCTGCGCTGAGGTAACTGTGGGGGTCCTCAAAACTGCTGTTCTCCCTGTGAGCTCTCATTTCAGGCTCAGGTATCCCCTTTGGCATAGGGATCGGCTCCTGTTCATGATAAGGAGTCTCCATCTGTCTTTCCCCATCCTATTGACAGATCGGTCCCTCTGTCTTTCTCTCTGCCCCTCTTTTCCCACTGAATCTCTCACTCTTTTTTCCTTTCAGCCCCCACCCCCCTTTTTTATTTTTATTTATTTATTTATTTTACACATTTGTACCCCGCCCCTCCTGCAACGCAGCTCGGGGCGGCTTCCATCAATAAAACCATAAAATACAATAAAATCAATACAAAACAATCAAAAAATATTTTAAATATTAAATATAAATATAACTATGAACAGGGCTAGACTAAAAACCAGACACAGATGGGTAGGGGACTAAACACCCCCCTCCCCACCCTCCCTCCCAAAGGCCTGGGCAAACAGCCAGGTCTTACAGTTCCGCCGAAATGTTAAAAGGCTTGGGGCCAGGCGAGCTTCCTCCGGAAGGGAGTTCCACAGCCGCGGTCC
>QEPC01010291.1:5782418-5826802 GCA_003113815.1 Sphenodon punctatus | reverse complement strand
TTGAACTTGGCCCGGCACACTATCAGCAGCCAGTGCAGAGCTCGGAGCACCGGTGTAATGTGCTCCCGGCGACCCGTCCCCGTAAGAAGACGAGCCGCCGCATTCTGCACCAGCTGCAGCCTCCGAGCCAAGAACAAGGGAAGCCCCATGTAGAGCGCGTTGCAGTAGTCGAGCCTCGAGGTGACAAAGGCATGGATGAGGGAGGCCAGGTCCGGGCCAGAGACCTTTCCATCTGTCTCTCTTTGCCTGCCCTTCTGTCTGTTCTCCATCCTGCCTGTGCCCCCTCTTCTGCAAAGTTATCCGGGGGGAGGTATAAGGTCCCGCCGCTGTTACCTGTGGGGGCAGAGCCGGAGCTGGTGACTGCCTTTCGGCTGCAGTGGAACTCCAAGCCCTGACAACGAGACCAAGGGGGTGGAGCCAGAAGGGCCTGCTCCTCGTACAACTGACAGCATAGGGGCCGGCCTGCAGGAGAGACAGAAAGAGAGTAGCGGGGCGGGGCAAGCAATTGCGCTTCGGCGCTCAGCATGCCTGTGCTCCACGTAGGGCGGGGCAAGTCCTACATAAGAAGGAGCCGGTGGCACAGAAGGCTGCCAGTGATCAGCTTTTGCTGTGAGAAACTGGCCCTTGTGAACTGGTGCTTGTGTAGACCGAAGGTGTGGAGAGAGTGAAGGTGTGGCTCAAGAGTTTGCAAGTAAGTGTGCGTGCGTGTGTGTGTGTGTGATTTCAGTGCATGGTGAAGCCTTATCCCTGTTCCCTTGTAGTGTGGGCCCTTCCCTTTGAGTGTTTCCCTGGGAGTGTGCATCTCTTTGGGTTGTCATCATGCCTCCTTGCATCCTGATGCATCCCCTCTGGGCCCAGTTACTGAGATAGCTGATGATCAGGAGTACGAAGTCCGGGCCATTCTGGATTCTAGGATCCGTAAAGGGAAGTTATACTATCTAGTTGATTGGAAAGGGTACGATGCGGTCGATCACTCCTGGGAGCCCGCCGTTGCAGTTAGGGCCCCCGGGTTGGTTCAGCTAGTCCACTTTCACCACCTGTCAAAGCCAGGGCCTTGGCACCTTCGGGGAGGGGCTTTCAGGGTGGGGTACTATAATGTCCCGAAGTGGTTACCTGTGGGGGTGGGGCTGGAGCTGGTGGCCTCTTCTTGGCCATGGCGGAACGCCGAACCCTGACAATGAGACCAAGGGGGCAGAGCCAGCAGGGCCCACTCCTCGCACAGATGACAGCATAGGAGCCGGCCCGCAGGAGAGACAGGAAGAGAGTAGCGGGGCAGGGTAACCAATTGCGCTTAGGTGCTCAGCACGCCTGCACTCCAGGCAGGGCGGGGCAAGCCCTACATAAGAAGGAGCCGGTGGCACAGCTAGCCCTTGTGAACTGGTGCTTGTGTAGACTGAAGGTGTGGAGAGAGTGAAGGTGTGGCTCAAGAGTTTGCAAGTAAGTGTGCGTGCGTGTGTGCGTGATTTCAGTGCATGGTGAAGCCTTATCCCTGTTCCCGTGTAGTGTGGGCCCTTCCCTTTGAGTGTTTCCCTGGGAGTGTGTGTCTCTTTGGGTTTCCCCTTCCTACCCTCCTGGATCCTACCCCGTGACCCTCACAAGTACACAAAATTCTTCTCTGGAGAGCAAGAGCAAGCACGTGTGGTTGGGCAGCAGGGTGTGTGGTGAGTTGAGAGAAGTGTGGGCCGTCTCCATTCTCAGCACTTCCGACCATCGCCCTGGTGATGATCTGGCCTCATCCTGTAAGGGACTGCTAGGGCCATATAAGATCTTGAAGGGCCTTTTTACTCCCCAGAGAGTGCTGAGTCTAGGAAACGAGAGAGTGGGCGTCCCCATCCTTCCCTTTCCCCCCCTTCCCCAACACTTCCCTAACAGTATAACCGGCATCTTTATTACAAGATGCCGTATGGATCAGACAAGGCAATTAGAGAAAATGGCTAGAGCCATACAAGCATTATCGTTAGACATGAAAGACATGAGGGAAAAGCAAGAGTAAGGGGACATAGGCGGTGTGGCTTTAGCACAGGACCCACCCACTGACGTCATGGGGGTACAAGATCCAGGACCCGTGGGAGGGACTCTAGCTAGGGAACCCAAGGCCCATAAAATTACTAAATTTGCAGGGGATAGGAAACAATTTCAGGGATTCTTAGCCCTCTGTAAGCTTACGTTTCAACTACAGCCACAAACTTATAAGTCTGATACAACCAAGGTGGCCTTTATTATAGGACATTTGGAAGGGATTGCACTTGATTGGGCCACACCTCTGCTTACTAGTAATAGCCCCTTATTAAAAGACCTTAATGGTTTTGAAAGAAAATTTAAGTTTTTCTTTTACTACCCGCACCGGGTCAAGGACGCGGAGTCAGCGATTCTTACCCTTAAACCGGGCACGGGGTCCCTGTTAGAATATGTCACAAGTTATCAAAAATTGGCTATAGAACTCAACTGGCCTGATAACGTGTTCAGAGTTCTGTTTCACAAGGGGTTAAACGAGGAGCTAAAGGACCAGCTATCCCATGTTGCGCTGCCTGCAACATGGGGAGAGGCGGTTACGTTAACGCTACAAATCGAGGATCGTCTCGCAGAACGCCACCAGGGAAAACGACAAGAAGGGTTCCGCAATTGACAGGGCCTCTCAGCTTATACGAACCCTGTGTGTACTGATGTCGCTAAACCAGAGGAGCCAGAACCCATGCAATTAGGAGCATCTCGAGGACCTTTGACGTCAGAAGAAAAAGAAAAACGTAGGTCGGGTTGTTTATGTTTCTATTGTGGTGAACAAGGGCACTATGCGCGAACATGTTCACAGCTTCCCTTATCCCAAAGGGTATCGGGAAACGACCAACCCCAGGATGGGCAGGGGACATCCCAGTGAGTATAGCTAGCCCCTCCACGTCATAAGTGTAGATTCCCCCCAATGTGTTATAGAATCTAGGGCATGTTAGAATACCTATTACTTTAACAGTTACAAAGACTCGGACAATAATTACTTTTGCGCTTATAGATTCTAAGGCTTCGGGGAATTTCATTGATGATACATTTGTGGTGCAAAACAAAATTCCTTTACAAAACAAAGACTCTCCCGAGACAATGTATTCCATAGACGGATCCCCGCTGATATCGGACCCATCACCTCATGTACTCATGAGATGATGGGAGTCATCGGAGACCATCACGAAACTCTTGTTTTTGATGTAGTTCATACACCCACCTTCCCTGTGGTCCTTGGGATCCCATGGTTACAGATTCACAATCCTCGAATTGATTGGCGAAATAAAACAGTAGCATTTGATTCTGCTCATTGCAAGCATGGTTGTGTTGTTCCCTCTCCTATACAGTCTTGTCAGAGGATCCAAGGATCAACATCTACAATGGTAGTTTCTCTACTGCCACCAGAATACCAGGATGTACAGGACGTGTTCAAGGAACAACAGGCGTTGGAACTACCCCCATATCAAGCTTACGATTGTCCCATCAAGCTGCTCCCCAACACTAAACCATCCTACGGTAGGATCTATGCCCTCTCGGGGCCTAAATTAAAGATGCTTAAAGAATATATTGATGAAGAATTACATAAGGGATTTATTAGACACTCTACATCCCCTGCTGGGGCCCCAATGTTTTTTGTGCCCAAAAAAGATGGAGGGCTCTGACCTTGTATTGATTATAGAGGGCTCAGTGCTATAACCATAAAGAATCACTACCCCCTGCCCCATATTCCCGAATTACTTAATTGCTTCCAAGGGGCTACAATATTCACTAAATTAGATTTATGTGATGGATATAATCTTTGCATATGCGAAGGAGATGAATGGAAGACTGCATTCTGGACGAGATATGGACACGTTGACTATCGAGTTATGCCATTCGGATTGGCCAATGCTCCGGCTACATTCCAACATTTAATTAATGATATAATTTGGGACATTTTAGATCAATATGTAGTAGCCTACCTTGATGACATTCTCATCTACTCAAGTACCAGGGAGGAACATGTCCAACATGTTTGTACTGTTTTGTTATGCTTAAGACAACACCATTTATATTGTAAAATAGAGACATGCGCCTTTCATCAGCATACAGTGCAATTTTTAGGCTTCGTTATTTCCCCTCAGGGCATTAGTATGGATCCCACCAAGATCCAGGCCATCTTAAATTGGCCACCGCCATCAGCGGTCAAGCCCCTACAACATTTTTTGGGGAGCACCAATTGCTATAGTCAGTATATTCCCAGTACACTGATTTAACCATGCCCCTAACTGTCCTATTAAAAAGGGGGCAACTATACCAGTGGACACCGCAGCAACAAGCAGCTTTTGAGCAACTAAATGAAGCCTTTACCCAAGCTTCTATCCTTCAACACCCAAATTTTGCCAGATCCTTTATAGTAGAAACTGACGCCTCTAAGGTAGCCATAGGGGTGATGCTCTCCCAAGAAGCGGAGGACTCCACAAATAACCTTCCATGTGCATTCTATTCTAGACAGTTGACAAAGGCAGAATGAAAATATACCAACCTAGACAGAAAATTATTAGCTATTAAAGCAGCGTTTGAAACTTGGAGACATTATCTTGAAGGAGCACAACACCCCGTGGTGGTCATTACTGACCATAAGACCCTCACGTACTTTCAAACTGCACGAATAATGAATGCACGCTATGCATGATGGGCACTGTTCTTTGCCCATTTCTCATTTCATATCCAGTACAGGCCAGGGTGCCGCAATATCTTAGCAGACTCCTTATCCCAGTACTATGAGATTGCTGAAGCTCCTGCAGACCGGGGTGAAAGCCTCCCAGAAAAAAAGGTGTTTGCGGCTTCTTGTATTACGCTGTCCTGGTTCCAGAAGCTAACCAATAAAGACACCACTCTTAAAAATATCCCCAACACCGACGTTCATTTGGAGAGATGTACACAGAAAGGACGGCTAGTAGTTCCTTATAAGGCCCGAAGGTATGTCTTATGGGCGCATCATGATGCCCCATTAGCGGGCCATCCAGGACAATGACGTACTTTAGCTCTATTGATGTGACATTTCTGATGGCCTTCTATTCGAAAAGACACACAAAACTACGTGCAAGGGTGCAAAACCTGTATTAGAACAAAACCCCCACGTAGCGCCCAATAGGGTTACTGTAATTAGCTCCAATGCCTCAAGGACCATGGCAACAAGTGAGCATGGATTTCGTTGTAGAGCTCCCTCCTTCACAGAGGTATACTACTATTTTTGTGGTCGTAGACCAATTTACCAAAATGGAACTTTTCATTTCTGTGAGGGTTGTGGAAAGGGGAAGGTTGGGAGCGGACAGAGAGGGGGCCCCTGGACCGCTACCAGCAAGACCCGGTGGTGTAAAAAATGCCCTCAGGATCAAAGGTGGCTGGGACCCTATACAGGATCAAGCCTTGATCATCACTGGGCCCGGGAACCAGTAGAGCGCCAGATCCTTGCCCCCATACATCAATCACCAAGGGCAGACGAACGGGAGGGCAGGACTCCCTGGGAACCCAGGGGAACTACACTGGGAAGGGTACTGGGTCAGGGTGACTGCCTGTACCCTACACACCCACACCGCACTCTCACCATGACGAGGATAGGGAACACCCACGGTGGAGGGAAGGACAGACCAGGACACACGCTCTCCACACACTCACCTTGCACACTGTTCTCTGGGAAATACTCTCTACTACTATGCATCAAGCACAGCAGGGCCAGTCTCTCGGAGCGAACTCTGATTACCGGCATCTGGAAATGACAGCGAGAGGCCTTTGTAGGCCTACCCTGCAGCTGCCAGCTGCGCCTGATTGCGCAGGTGCTCTGAGTTTCGTGGCCCTTCGGCGCCCTTGCGCATGTGCCGGCTAGTCTCTGTGGTGTGCGCTGCCACCTCCTGAGCCACCGGAGTGGTGTGCATTCCTTGTGGGTGGGCGAGCTGGCCCGCCTGTGTCTTATGAGCCCCTGACACCCATGGTGATGCGGGCTGCTGCCGTCTGCGGTCTCTTCAGCCTAGGCCCCTCCCCCGCAGGACCCCCCCACCTCTGGTAAGGAGTGCTGACAGTCCCCACCCTCCAAGGCTGAACTCTACAGGCGCTCCCGGTTTCAGGGGGTGCAAGCAGTGGAACCTGAGGATGAGGCGGGGAGCATGTACGTTAGAGGCAGGTTCCCAGGAGCAATCAGTGGCCACATATCGCTTCCAATCAACAAGGTAAAACAATTGACCTCGGGTCCTGCGGGAGTCCAAGATGGCTCGAACTTTGTATTCTAGCTCCTTGGTCAAGGACGGTATCGGGTGTGGTCAAGATGAGGCTGTTGGGTACAAGGGGTCATAAGCTGGTTTCAAATAGGATACATGGAATGTTGGATGAATGCGAAGATGCAGTGGTAGTTGCAGCTTATAGGTTACATCTTTGATTTGACATAGAATGGGAAACGGTCCCATGTAACGATGGTCCAGTTTTGAGGATGGGCGTTTGGATGGGTACCGCCGGCGATCTACTCATACCATGTCCCCTGGTGCTAGTGGTAGAGCAGTGCATCACCCCCGATCAGTGTAACTCTTATATTTTTGTCGCACCTGGGTGAGGGAAGTGCATGCTTGTGCATGCGCTCACTGTATTTGTTGTATCAGTGCTCCTGACACTGGCACGGTTACTGCAGGGACGTGGGTCAGGTGTAAGCGGGAATGGGAAGCCATAGTTTACAAAAAAGGGGGATGTCCCTAAAGATGCGTTGTTTGCATTGTTGTATGCAAATTCCGTGAGAGGAAGGAATTGTAATCAGTCATCCTGAAGGTAGTCAATATAGCAGTGGAGGTATTGTTCCAAGTTTTGGTTCACCCGTTTCACTTGGCCATTGGCCTGTGGGTGATAGGCCGTGGTTGGTTTCAATTGTACTTGTAGTTTGGCAAAAAGGGCCTTCCAAAAACAGGCAGTGAATTGTGATCCTTGATCTGAGATGATTTCCAGGGGAAGGCCATGCAGTCAGACCATGTTTTGCAAAATCAGTAGGGCAGTTTGCTGAGCCGTCGGTAGGCCTTTAGAGGCTATAAAATGCGCCATCTTTGTGAAATGGTCAACGATGACTAAGATGGTGTCATGTTCTTGTGCTGGGGGGAATTCTACAATGAAGTCGAGTCCAATGCGTTGCCAGGGCCCTTGTGGAAGAGGGGTCAACTGCAGGAGGCCTGCCGGTGATTGTCACGGCACCTTAGTACTGGCACAACAAGCGTATGCCTGAACGTAGCGCTTAACATCCATCTTCAGGAAAGGCCAAACAAAATGTCTTTGTCGTAGGGACGTAGTGCGTTCTTGTTCCGGGTGCCCCGGTAAGGGTGCATCATGATTGGCCTGGAGAATCTCCTGTCGCTGGTCGGGAGGCACGTGAATACGGCCGTCGTCTTCCTGTTTCCCTAGAGGATCCCAGTCCGTGTTTATGACGGTGGCTGCAAACACGGTCAGGTTGAGGATAGGGTTTTTCATCTCGGCTGGAGAGCATGAAATTGTATTGATGCTTTGTGCATCATATATTGTTTCTGTATTATATTGTTTGTTAGCCACCTCAAGCTGCCATTGGTGGGAGATTTGAGGGATATAAATTAAAATTGGAATGGAATGGAATGATACCTCGTAGCAACGAGATAGTGCATCGGCTAGCACGTTTCGGTACCCCGGCTGGTAGTGGATCTGAAATTAAAAATGGGAAAATAATAGTGCCCATCGCACATGTCTGGCATTAACAATTCTGGCAGACTGTAGATAAGTGAGATCCTTGTGGTCCGTGATGACCTGTACTGGATGTTTTGCTCCTTCCAAGTAATGTCGCCACGCGTCAAATGCGGTTTTTATGGCCAGGAGTTCTCGATCTAAGATGGTATAATTCTTCTCGGTGGCATACAAGATGCAAGGAAAGGCATCTGCTTGGTAGGGTCTTGTTGCAAAAGGACCACTCCTATGGCCACAGTGGAGACATCAGTTTCTACGATGAAGGCTTCCTTGAAATCCGGGTGTAACAGGGATCAGTCCGGTACGGCTGCTGCCCCTTTAAAAAGGGGGCTGTGTGAGCCAGTCAGAGGGGTGGGCGTACACAAAGGGTGTGGCAGAGCCAACCCCAGAGCCGGGAATCAGCCTGAGGGGATATAGGCTGAGTAACCCCTGGGACAGAGTGGGCAGGTTAGTGGCCCTTTAAGGCTGAGGAGTAGAAGCCGGGCCATGCCCACTCTGCCTGTATAAAAGGAGAGCAAGGCAGAGAGGAGAGAGCAACATCTCCCTGAACAAGCCTTCCTGGTCTACGCTCTCCAGGGTGCTGAAGACTAGAGAACCAGAGGGACCCAGGCAAGTGGGAGCAGCTGTGCCCAGGAGGGAGCCTCTTGCCTGGGGAAGGCTTGGCCAGAGCCTGGGGGTTTAAGGCCTGGCTAGATGGACTTTGGGGGGTTGAGGTTGTGTTGCTCCTGAGTCTGCAGAGATGGACCTGGGTCTGCATGGTGGAGGCGACTCAGCCACCAGCCCCAGGAACAGAGGACACGGGTTGTGTCCAATAAAGGACTGTGGATTACTACCCTCTGGACTGTGTGGTGTGTCCTGAGAGGGTATCCCCTTCTTGGAAGAGGGGGATTCAGCTGAGGCTCAAGGCTGAAATGACATAGCAGGGGGTGAGCTAATTCCCCAGAGTTCGACCCCAGCGCCCCGCATAGCCATGAGAAGACCCTCTGCTACACCAGGTGTCGAAGGATGGGGGTCTGGGAAAAGACTGTCTTTAACCGATGGAAGACTTCTTGTTGTTTGGTCGCCCACCAGAAGGTCTGCCCTTTTTTCAACAGGACAGTGAGAGGGGCGGTTATCTTGGTGTACTCTGGAATGTACTGTCTGTAATAATTGGTGCTTCCTAGGAAGTACTGTAAGGCCTTCATGGATGCTGGGGCCAGCCACTCCTGGATAGCTCGCACGTTGTGTATCTCCGTGTGTATCTCCGTGGGGGTAATTATGAACCCCAGGAAATGCACTGATGATAAATTGCACACTTTTTCAATTTGCAATA
Source organism: Sphenodon punctatus (assembly GCA_003113815.1). Classification (NCBI taxonomy): domain Eukaryota; kingdom Metazoa; phylum Chordata; class Lepidosauria; order Sphenodontia; family Sphenodontidae; genus Sphenodon; species Sphenodon punctatus. The sequence goes on along the minus strand of QEPC01010291.1, from coordinate 5,817,774 downwards.
GAGCCAATGTTGCTGTAAACGTCGGAGTACTGTCCATACATGTTGTACATGGTCCTGTTGAGAGGAGGAAAAAACAAGAATGTCATCTAAGTAGGTGATCACATAGACATCAAGAAGGTCTCGCAAGATGTCGTTAATAAAATACTGAAAGGCCACCGGAGCATTTGCGAGGCCAAACGGCATGACTAAACTTTTGAAATGACCATACCGTGTCTGGAATGTTGTATTTCACTCATCGCTGGCATGCACTCGTAGTAGGTTATACGCCCTGCGTAGGTTCACTTTGGTGAATATCATAGCTCCTTGTAGACGGTCAAGTAATTCTGGGATTAGAGGAAGGGGATACCTGTTTTTGATGGTGATGGCGTTCAGGCCACGATAGTCAATGCAAGGACGAAGGCCCCCATCTTTCTTGGGTACAAAAAAGAGCGGCACTCCTGCTGGCGAAGAGGAGTGCCAAATGAATCCCCATTTCAGGTGTTCGGCCAGGTACTCCCACAGCATGGACAACTCTGGTTTGGATAAGGTGTAGATCCAGCAAAATGGGGGTTCTGTGCCCAGGAGTAAGTCCACTGGACAGTCATAGGTGCAGTGTGGTGGTAGGACCACCATCTCTTGCTCGGTAAATACCTCGGCCAGGTCCTGGTATTCGTTGGGAAGGATGGTTCGAGACCCAACCACAGCACAGATGTCCAGTGAGTGCTCTGGAGTCGGTTCGTTCCCTTGGTGGTTCCGCTCTCAGCACTCCTGGAACTCGACCTGTCAGATACGCCAATTTATTATGGGGTTATGTCTCACTAGCCAGGGCACACCCAGAATGAGGGGGAACAAGGGAGCCATCACTATGTCAAGGCTAAGGACTTCCTGATGTCTCCCCAAGGATCCCACCACCAGTATGGTCCCCTGGCACCAGCAGGGACCCATCGATAGAATGCACCATTTCCGACTGGGCCCGGGGTACAGTAGGGATGCCCTGTTTTTTGAAGAAGTCCTGGTCGATGAAGTTCCCTAACACCCCTGAAGCAATAAGTGCTCAGGCCACAAAAGAGTGGTGAGGATCTTCTGGTCAGGGGGACACAGCAGTGGGCTGGTGATGGGTTTGACGCCCAGAGAAACAACAAGGGTGGCCTCCTTATATCCTGATGCATCCCCACCGGGCCCAGTTACTGAGATAGCTGATGATCAGGAGTACGAAGTCCGGGCCATTCTGGATTCTAGGATTCAAAGAGGGAAGTTATACTATCTAGTTGATTGGAAAGGGTATGACGCGGTCGATCACTCCTGGGAGCCCGCCGTTGCAGTTAGGGCCCCCAGGTTGGTGCAGATAGTCCACTTTCACCACCTGTCAAAGCCAGGGCCTTGGCACCTTCAGGGAGGGGCTTTCAGGGCGGGGTACTATAAGGTCCCGCTGCTGTTACCTCTGGGGTTGGGGCTGGAGCTGGTGGCCGCTTCTTGGCTGTGGCGGAACGCTGAACCCTGACAATGAGACCAAGGGGGCAGAGCCAGCAGGGCCCGCTCTTCGCACAGACGACAGCATAGGGGCCAGCCTGCAGGAGAGACAGGAAGAGAGTAGCGTGGCAGGGCAACCAATTGCGCTTCGGTGCTTAGCATGCCTGCACTCCAGGCAGGGCGGGGCAAGTCCTACATAAGAAGGAGCCAGTGGCACAGAAGGCTGCCAGTGATCAGCTTTTGCTGTGAGAAACTGGCCCTTGTGAACTGGTGCTTGTGTAGACTGAAGGTGTGGAGAGAGTGAAGGTGTGGCTCAAGAGTTTGCAAGTAAGTGTGCGTGCGTGTGTGCGTAATTTCAGTGCCTGGTGAAGCCTTATCCCTGTTCCCTTGTAATGTGGGCCCTTCCCTTTGAGTGTTTCCCTGGGAGTGTGTGTCTCTTTGGGTTTCCTCTTCCTACCCTCCTGGATCCTACCCCCGTGACCCTCACAAGTACACAAAATTCTTCCCTGGAGAGCAAGAGCAAGCACGTGTGGTTGGGCAGCAGGGTGTGTGGTGAGTTGAGAGAAGTGTGGGCCGTCTCCATTCTCAGCACTTCTGACCATCGCCCTGGTGATGATCTGGCCTCATCCCGTAAGGGACTGCTAGGGCCATATAAGATCCTGAAGGGCCTTTTTACTCCCCAGAGAGTGCTGAGTCTAGGAAACGGGAGAGTGGGCGTCCCCATCCTTCCCTTTTCCCTCCTTCCCTAACAGGAGGAAGAACATCCTTATCATGAACAGGAGCAGATTACTGCTTCCCACCCACCCATATTCCCATCACAGACACTGACAGAAGTCTTGGAGAGGGAAGGGAGAATGACAGTAGCTCACACAGCTGTCTGTCTCTGTCTCACACCCTGCCCCTTCTCCCCAACCTTTAGTGCTGGCGTGACAACTGCCCTGGAGAGGGGAGAAAAAGCAGCATCAGTAGCCATCTGCATGCCCCTGGGCTGTCAGCTTTGCCCAGGAGCATCAACCCTGCTCACGGTGGCTCTACATGTTACAGTTACGCACGAGGGAAATCTACCCAATGGTACTCACTGCAATGTCATCTTGTGGTGGAATAGCATGTACAAACATTTGTGCTGATCTGTGTCTATGCGGCAAACCGTATTGGACTGACCAAAGGAGTGAGTCATTCAGCAGCAGCATAAAAAGGTGAAACCCCAAATTCCTTGCTGGTGAAACTGACCAGGCAAAGCGCTCCCCTGCAAGGCAAAACTCCCCACACTGGTGAAACTGACAAGCATAAAGCTCTGCTGCTGAACCTGACAAGCCCGTGAACAAATGTTGATTCCATGGTGTGTTTTCAGCTGCTTTGAAGATCTGCTGAGGAGTTCCCCCGATGTGTTCTGTGGAACAAGTCTCTACAAACCTGTGTTCGCTCTGTGGGTTGCTCCTGAGTTGTGTGGCCAATAACATGCTTGTCCCCGTGTGAGGCAGGTGGAAAAGTGGCAAGCATTGCATCTAGAGTAGAACTGAAATGAGTACCTGCAAAAATGGGTATACCCTTTGGAACTGTGGTACTCAAACCAATCTGGTAACATTGGGTACTAATTGGTACCTGATCCGTGCCTGATGAGCTACCTGAGTGACCAATTTATCGTTTTTTGTCCCAATTTTACGACTTCCGGTACCAGTTTTCCAACTTACTGTCCTCATGTATCTGAGTTCTTGTACTGATTTACCATTCACCGATTGTTTTGCCCCCACACATAGAATGCATATGCACTGAGTGCCCCATCAGGGGGCCCATTCCCTCTTCTGCACCAAGGCCCATACCCTCCTAGCCACACCTCTGAACTAGCAGCTTTCCAAGAGCTGTAACCGGGGATGGGGGTTCTAAGCGTACACACGAGACCCACACGGGACCGAGGCTTGCCCAGGCCAGAGGCACGTGCCTCAAGGAAGGAATGCCTGTCAGTATAGAGTGGTGGTTTTTACCTCTACTTAAAGAGAACAGACCTCTATCATCATAGGGTGCAGGGACACAGGGAAGCCAAGGTCTGCCACAACAACACTTGTTCCAGACACCCAAGGGTCGAAGGGGGAGGGCAGGGTGATGGGGGAAAGGGAAGGGGACCCCAAGGAAGGGGAGCCGGCAGGGCACTCACACAGGATGGGGACAACCCAGGAAGGGGACAGGGAAGGGGGACACACAAGTCTCGCTCTTCAATCACTACCACAACACTCACTGATACTGTCACGGGTTTCACAGGAAGGAAGGTCTAAATGCACAGGGGCACAGGAAGTCACACGCTCCACAATTGCTGCACTCGTAATGGCACAATTCACATGGGGGCTGGACTCTCTGAAATTACCAGTGCTGCTGTCTCTGGGGCGCTGGGCTTTATGTCCCAAGCCCCACCCCTGTACGTGCCCGCAAGCACTCTGAGTGCTACGGCAGGGACGGGGGAAGCCCTACGCTGTGTGTTGGCAGGGGGCGTGGCTGCAGGCCGGGGCCCAGCATCAGCAGGCGGAGAATCCGCTGGGTGGGGAGATTCATGCGATGCTGGAGGAGGCGGGGCTACCCCGAGTTGGGGGCTCCCAGGATGCGGTTTACCCCGGTGGGGCTGGGACCCCTGGCGAGCAGCTGACGAGCTTCCTTTGTTTACAGTAGCCTACAGGCATGTGTGATGGGTGAGAGAGTGGGAGACGTTATGCAAATGTATAATTCCTCCACTCATTGTAGGAGGCTTGACAAGTCTTAACTAGACCTGAAATGAGATTTTGCAAAAATGGGAATTCCCATCAAAATCATGGTTCCTGATACTGTCTAGGCCAAATCAAGAAACTATCAGCACTCATCAACATCTCAACAGACATTTCATTTCTTGATTCACCAATAATGGCCCACCGGAATCCCCTTTACTGCTTTGCCATCAATTTCAAATCCTGAGAGGTAATATTGGGTGATTTCAGACGTGATGGGCTGGCGGTTCACCACAGTGGACCCCGAGGGGGGGTGAAGACATGAACCACCACCCCGGGGCCAAGAAAAGCCCCGAACAGACGTGACGGGGCCTGGACCACGGAGGGGAATGAAGCTGGCAGATCACAGACCGGGGCGGCACAACAGACGTGACGTCGATCCCCTGCCGTGGCAAGCACACCCAGAATCCCCCGGACAGGGGCGGGACACAGACATGGCCGCCCGAGGGCAGATGAAGCCAAAAGGCACCGAAAGGGAATGCCCACACTAGGGAAACGGGAAGGGAGGGGGGAGAGGGAGATAGAGAACAGGCGCATGGGTCCCACACACAGCGCGCGCGCGCACACACACAGGATAGCAAAGACAGGGAAGGGGGGACAAGGGGGACCGGACACCAGGGAAGCCAGGCCGGGCTCCGCAGGGAGTGTGCAAGATGCGGGACTGGGAAGAGGGGAGGAAGGGGCACAGGGGGAGGGCAGGACACCGGCACTGGGTACAGCACACACCCCAGCAGGACGGTCCCCCCACAGCAAACACACAGTCCCGGAAAAGGGGGGCCCTGCAGCTCGAGCGAATGCCACAGCGGGTGCCCAGATGTCACCGGGACCCGGCCGGGGAGGGTCGAGGAGACACATGCAGTCCAGGCATCCCAACGAGGGGCAAAGGAACGGCAGTCAGGAGAGGCAGTCCAGCACAGCAGGTCCAAGGATGGGTGGCCCCATCAGGGCAGGAGTTCAGGAGGGGCAGCCCGCGGGCCCCGGATCTCCGGGGCACTCAAGCAACCCAGGAAGGAGAAGAGCGGGCCGGAGGGGGCCCAGTGACACAGCCGGAGCAGCAGCACGCAGGGGCGGTGGCCTCGCGGCAGCAAGGCAGGGACAGCAGGGTGGTGGAAGGCACCGGGGTCCGGCCCACGGGCAGGTGCCGAAGCCCACACGGCCCAGGACACGGGGGGCCAGGGAGGAACCCAGCGACTCACAGGCAGCCGTTGGGGGCAGCGAGGGGCCCGGGCCCCGGGTGCCCGGCCCGATGAACCAGGTGGGGCCAATGGATCATGCCCCGGCGGTATCCCAGCTCGGACATGTGGTGGGCGATCAGGTAGTAAGCCTCGAAGGGGTCATGCACTGACAGCCCCAACTGGACATCCGGACGGGACCAGACCCGCCCCAGCGCCGACAGCTCCGCCGCGGAAGGCTCCGTTACACAGCAGGCTGCAGCAGGGGGCCAATGAAGATGCCCCAGCCCCAGAAGCCGGTGATACACAGCCACACGGGTGCGCTGGTACCCACGCGCCCCGTGCACGCTCCCAAAGTAGGAAACGGCCAAGGCAGGGCCCCCCTCCGCAAGGCACTGCGAGAAGGCTGCCAGGCTGCACACCCACAGCGCACTCACGGTCTCCGGCCCGGACCAGGGCACATGCGAACACCTATTCACGGGCACGCGCCCTTCAGGGAACCGGACCAGCCCCAGGGTCTCGGCATGGAGCCGGCAGTCCTGGGCGCTCGCATCCCGGCCCAGGTAGCGGAGTCCAGAGCTCAGGCTCACGAAGGCGGAGGAGAGGCTGTCCGGGCGGCCCAGGAGCAGCTGCACGGCTGGGCTACGCCACAGGTCACACAGGGACATGGTCTCGGTGTAGCTCCAGATACGGGGGGCCCCATGGGGCACGTGAAGCGGGAGCCCCGTGGATGGACATGCAGCCATGGTCCAGGCGCCCGGGGAGAGTTGCAAGGAGCTCCTGGGGCCTCGCACACCTTACGGGGCCGAGGGGCCTCCCGGGGGTCCCAAGGACAGGGAAGGCGGACAGGGACCGCAACATTGTAGCACAACAGAGCGAGGCGTGGGGTGCGGACCCAGCACAGCTGCACAACACAGGAGCTCCCACATACCAACTAATCAGCTCTCCAAGGCCAAGGTGGCGACAACACCAAGGGGGGGGGTTGTTTTGGGGAGATCGCTTCCAGGCACCCGAGGACCGGGCGGTGGAGAGCGCTCCTACCGGCCCACCCCACCCCCAGGGGAACCTCTGCACGGTCCCTCCACGCTCGCGCGTGCCCCAAACCCCTGTCTCCCACATACACGGACCGGAGCCACTGTACCTTATACACCTTTAATAATAACCATGTGCACAGTGTCACCCACTCCCTCATACCAGTTAGTGCCCATCCACCCCCACCCCCACCCCCTATGCTGCCCTACCCCTCCTACCTCTCCCCCCCCATCCCTGCCGGCCCCTGGGACGGCCCCGAGCTTGCCCAGTCAGGGCCATCGAGCTCAGAGAGCTCACCTCCCCCCCGCTGTCATTGCTGCTGGAGGTGTCCCGGGCCGCCTCCTGTTCCTGGTTGGGTGGCCCTGGTAGGGTGGGCAGGGGGGCAAGGAACCGGACCCCCCCCTGGCGGCTGCACCCCCCGGAGGCCTGCAGGCATAGGGAGGCAGATGCGTGGCCCCGGGGGGCATCGGGGTGACTGGGGGGCCAGGGCAGGGTGCAGGGGTGCAGAGGGGCCCCCCATGGGTGCCTGGGGGGGCCCCGGGCCTGGGGGCCCCCCTGCCATGGCATAGGCACACAGCATGCCGGCGTGCAGGAGCAGGGAGGTCCCGATGTCGTGGGATCGGTCCAACTTTTCTGAGTGCTCCCGCATCATGGCCTGTATGTCCTGCCTCAGGCCCCCGAGCAGCTCATCCTGCCGGCTGCGTTCCCTGCACTCCCGGAGCTGCTCCATGTGCACCTCGGCCTGGAGCCCCCTGTCCCGCTCCTCCGCCCACTGCAGGGACCGCTCTATGCCCGCCTCCATCCAGGCCACGGCCACCAGGATCCTCTCACCCTGTTCCTCCGAGGAGCGGACTATGGCCTCCGCCTGCTCCTCCCTGTGCCTGCGGACCCGTGCCCGGTACTGCCTCGTGCGCTCGGTCGGAGGCACGGGCCCTGGGCCAGCTGGCTGCTGGGGTTGCCCTGTGGGTAGAGGAGGTTGGTCTTAAGCAAGTCGTGCACCCCTGTCCCCGGGCCCGCACAGCCCAGGGGCTCCGCAGCCCTGTGCCAGGGGGACCTGGCCCCTCTGCCCCCACGGACCCCTCCCACGTACCCCCCCTCCCGGTGCCCAGGTACCCCTCCCGTCCCCCCCATGCAGAGCCCGCTGCCTCACCTGCTCCCTCGGGCGGCTGGGCGGGCTCCTCGGGGGCTGTCCCCTGTCCCGCCTGGGTGCTGTGCAGGGGCGGTCCGTGACCTATGGGCGAAGGGGGGGGTAATATCAGTGTGGTGGGGTGCTGTTGGGTGCCCTGTGGCAGGGCCCCCCTCCCGCCCTTCATGGGTGCCCCGGGTCTCCGGCTGGCCCCCCCGGCCCATGCACCCCCCCAAGTGATCGCGGGCACGTGGGCACAAGGCCTCTCCCCGTGGGGTGGGTACTCACCATCTGTGTCTGCCGCGGGGTCCTCTGAGTCCAGGCCCGCGGTGTGGGGGCGCTCCCCCGGGGAGCCCCAGCTGAGCGAGGTTCGGGTCCCGGTCTCGGAGTCGCCCTGGCCAGCCTGGCCCATGTCGGACTCCGGGCTGTTGTCCGGGGGGGGGGCTGTAGGACATGGAGCACCCCGGCTGGTCTTCCGGTGGGTCCGGGGCCCTGGGACCGGTGTCTACCGGGGGGGCGGCGAGGGGAGGGGGTACCTCCAGGCGTTCCCTGCCCTGCTCCACAGCGCTTCCCATGAGGCGTGGGGCCACTATGGACCCCTTCATGTGCAGGAAGTGGTCCAGGGCATCGTAGTACGGGACCGTCTGGGCTCCGTGCCCGGACCGCCTGTTATTGTCCCTGATGGCCTTGTACCCCCTCCGCAGCTCTTTCGCCTTCGACCTGCACTGAGCCACTGTGCGGGTGTGCCCCGCCGCCTCCATGTCCCGCACGATGTCCTGGAAGACCTGCTCGTTGCGCTGGTTGAGCGCAAGCTCGAGTTGGCACTCGAGGGTCCCCCATATCCGGATGAAGTCTCCGGTCTCCTTGTGTCCCCACTGGCCCCCGCGGTAGTAGGGCTTCCTCCCTCCTCTCCGTGCTGGGTCCTCTCCCTCCTCCTCCTCCTCCTGCAGCCCTTCCTGGTGCACCTCCGGCCGGGCTGGCCCGGTGTGCTCCGGGGGGTCACCCGCCTGGGCCGTTTTCCGTGTCTGGGGGAGACAGGGGGTGGGGGAGGGGTCGCGGTTCAGTAGCGTTCGGACCAGCCTCACGGGCCCCCCCGGCGGTGTATGCCCGTGGACCTGGCCCCCCTTTGCCACCCCTTTGCCCCCTGTTCCCCTTGCCCTTGCTCCCCCTTACCCGTTTGCGGGGTGCCGCCTCCTCCTCCGCCGGTGCAGCGGCTGTCCCCGGGGTGTCCTGTGCTGGCTGCTGCTGGTGCTGGCTCCCTCCCACCACCTCCATGTTGAGCGTGACCCCCGTCTCCCCCACCCCCTCCTGTGCTGTCACCCCCTCCACCACCACCACCGCCGCCTGTGCCCCTGCCTCCCCCTCCTCCTCCTCGCCCCTCGCTCTCTCCTCCGCCACCGCTCTTTTCCTCCTCCTCCCTCCTCGCTCCATCCCGCCACGTTCACCAGCTGCGTTTTCCCCTTTAAATCTCCCTCTGGTGAGTGTGTTGATGCCGGTTGCCTGGCAGCGACGTTGCGCTCATTGCCCACGCCTGGGGATGATTTCCTTTGATCCCGGGGGGCGGCTGGTGTCCAGACGTGACTTTTGGTTGATCACGGGTGGGGATATCGTTCACCACGCGTCCACGGGAATTGGTTTGGCTAGCCCGGGAAGCGTGGTTGAAATTGGCCCGCGCGGGTGTTCAGCATGGTGAACATTTGGCGGCCGCCGAACAGACGTTCAGGGCGCCTTGGCCCCGCTGCGGGGTTCACCGTGGTTCACTGTGGTTCAGCGTGATCTCGTCACGTCTGAAATCACCCATTGATGCAATACCACATTTCTTGTATCTTTTCTGCACTGCATTCTCCCTTGCACTTCCTTGTCACTCACTGGCTGGTAAGTGGATTCCTTTACAAATCTGCAATCTGGCTGCAGATTGGTTAAAGCAAAAGGGAACAACATACAACTATAATTCCTATTTGAGGCACTGGAATAGAGACACTGTTTTTTTTAAAAACTGTGTTTGGGCAGGCAGGGGGAAGGTTAAGAGGTGGGCTACTCACACAGTAATTGACTCAGAAATGCAGTAAACAACTAACAGACAGAAACCCGGAAGTAAAATAGTACCCTCGGCAATGCGGCAAGCAGTAAATGAACGGTACGCAGTAAACAGAAAGTCAGTAAATCAGGATGGTATCTCATGGTATTGCAAGAATCAAGAAATTGTATCAGAATATGGTTGGGAAATAAATTCTGTTTCCCAAGATGGTGAAATTACGAGTAGGAATTTAGTTGCTCATTTTAACCCTATTAACAATAGAGATGAAACAACTTTCCAGTGGGAATATACCTGACAAATACAGCTGCTTCAAATAGTTTCCAACAAAGTAGATATGAAGAACTAGTTCTGCTTTGTTTATTCATTTTGGATATTCATTTTAATTTTCCTGGTGTGTTTTGGGAGTGAATTTGGTCATTTCGTTTCTAGGTATTCAGTTGGATAATTAAATATCTGAAACAAATTTTAAAAACCCTCAAAGTATTCAAAATGAGATAGCCAAGGAAACCGATATGCAAATAAAAAACAACACTCTGTTCCCTCCCTTCCTACCTTCAGATCTTTCCTAAAAACCTATCTCTTCCATCGGCCTTTCCCTGCCTTCCACCAACCTCCCCCGGCAGTGGCCTGCTGTGGCCCGCTTGTCATGCTTTGGCCCGGACCTCACCTGCACAACTGTGCAGGTGCCGCCAGATGTTGGCCCAGGATTTCCCTGCATGATGGGTGGGTGAGGAGTGAGTAATGGGTGAGAAGGTTCTTATCTAAAAACACCCTTACTGTGTGCATCAGTTCATCCACTAATCATGATTGAGGATTAGAAAAAATATTTGCATGAGAAACATTTCCTGCACTAATATATATATTAAACACATTCTTCTGGTGCTGAACCTTGATGCACATAAAACATTGCTTGCAGCAGGGTCATTTTTCAGCATTTCACACCAAGCCTTTTTGCAGGCCATTTTGCATTTCTTGTATTTAATAGACTGAGACTTATGAATAAAAGCCCATATCCTCTCCCATTTCTCCAGTGCAGCTTATGCCATCAACACAGTTTTGAATTCATCGTTAGAGACATGCTGTTTACATACCCTTGTTAGTTGGTGTTCCTCTGCTGTTTTTGTAAGCTGAGAGCTCGATTGCTCAAGGTCTGCATTCCCCAGGATTTACAGAGCATGTTTGATGACAGTGCACTTAGTCGCCATGCTTACGCTGTCACACTACTCTGCCGCAAGCTGCACTGGCGCTCTGAAATCTCTGGACTGCATTCAAAGCCCTACTCCTAGGGCACAATCCTGACTCAGTTGAAGACAATGGGAATCTAGCTGTTGACTTCAGTAGAATCATAATTGCATCCCTAATCTACAAAGCCATGAATGGATTAATACTGTCAGTTTAAGAGTTGCCCATCTTCACCACCAACAGCCCAGGGCATCATTGGGATGGCATAGTAGTAAGGCCAAGGATGAGATTCTAAGATGCTGATGGCTTTGTGGCTGCACAGCTGTGAAATGCTGCCAGAAGAGACAATCACATTAATGCCTAAACGTAAAAGGTAGCCACTTGTTCACTAAAGCATTGCCGCCACACTGATGAGGAACTGGCCATGACTGCTGTTTTGCTTGTGCTGAAAAACTGATAGTGGTGAATTCTGTAATATATAGTATGCAATGAATTAGTATTTACACAAGAAAGTATTTTTCCCTACACTAAGGCCCTTTTCACACAGACACTAACACTGATAAAATAGGTGCTACATTTTATTATACATGTTACGGGGCACCCAGAGCGCACACCTGCAGCCCTGCAACATGTATAATAAAATGTAACACCCATTTTATCAGTGTTAGAGTGTCTGTGTGAAAAGGGCCTAACTCGGGACTCTGGAGTAGTGAAAGTGTTTTACTACAATGCAGTCAGCACAGAGTGCACTTAGCTAGTTTATTGACATAAACTAGCTTTGTGTTGTTAAAGCAGAGCCCAGCAGATTGAACCTAGGACCCAACTGGTTCTACTGAGCTCTTGGACCATAGGCAACTCGTAGGGGGAGAATTGGGGGTGGGTGGGATGTGTCTCCCTCCCCAGATTTTTGGAAGCCCTATAGAATGCAATAGAACCTCTGCCCAACCCTCACTCCTGTACGCCCCCCGCCCCCATCAACAGTCACCAGTCAGTTATATCTTGGACCAAGCCCCTCGGACTCAGGTCAGCCTGGGATTCCTGTGGCTGTGGGTGGGAAGCCTCACCCCGATGGAGCACTGTGACATCCTGGTACTCTGTGGGAGTGGGGCCACATCAGAAAAGCGGTAGGGGAATGCTGTAAGCCTGCCTTTTTTCCCCCTTCCTGATATGGGCCTCTGCCTGCAGAGAGTGCTGCTGTCATGTCACAGTGCCCAATTTTGGGGGAGGGGGCTACATCAGAAAAGGGGAGGGATTAATGCATTCTCCTGCTCCTTTCCTGATGTGGTCCCCACCCCATGGGGTGCTGCAATGGCATGGTGTTCCATGGGGGGGGGGGGATGGCCCACCGCTGTTATATCAGTCCCAAGACAGGAATAGCCTGGTTGCAAAGGGACCGCATTTGGGTCAGTCCCAATACAGTCAGGCTCAGACGGGATTTTGGCTAAATTTTTCAGCTTTAGGGTTGTGCATGTCATTTTTGTTATTACAATAACGATAATGACAATTGTCATTTTCGTTATCGTTATTGCAATATCAAAAATGACAATTGATAACAACGAAAACAACGTTGTTATTATTGTCGTTATTATTAGCACTGTGGCAGTTGGGTTTTGAGTGGACAATGTGGAGAGGGGAGGAGAGAGCAGACAACTCGGAGCCCTTATTTTCAGACAGCGGTAGCTTCCTGAAACTTAAATGCACAACCACTCTCCATTATAAACGGGACTGCTAAAGCCCCGATTTTAAGGAAACCACTTGAGCTACATTGCTGAAAATGCATCCATGGCTATAAATTGTGAGGGCCATCATATGCACAAACTTTGAAGAAGCTCCATCAGGAAAATAAAATGTTATAACTGTTTAAACGTTAATTGGTTGTGGTCAAAATGCAGTGTCCTCTCAATTCAGAATCATCAATATCTCCTCCCTCTGGATGAGCTGAGCCCCCAAAGTTCACAGGCTTGCAGCACGAGATCAATAACAAGTGCTTCTGAAATATGATAGTAATTGGTGCAGCCAAAACCGAGTTATTATTGAATAAAAAATCAGTTCTGCAGGCTTGCACATGTGCAGATGAGCTCCTCTCTCCTATCGGAGAGCCAGGGAAGCAGCTGTGTCGGCGTCCCCCTGCAAGCTCTGTTGACTGCTGCTGTTCCCGGGGCCCCTGGCGGCGGCACGGCCACCACAACCGTCTTGCCCCAATGTGTGAGCCAGCTCGCTACCCCCCAGTCTCCCTGCCCTGAGCCCCACCCTGCCCCGCCACCTCCGCACCTAGTCCCGCCCTGCCCCCAACCCCCGCCCTGAGACCCGCCCTGCCCCCCAACCCCCACACCTAGCCTTACCCTGTCCCCTAACTTAAAAGTTATCATATCAATTATTAACCTTTAATTTATTATCATAATTTGACAAGGAACAATTTTTTAAGAGTGAATTAAGTCTGTTATTTACATGTATACAAATTTTATACAGTTCATAAACTGAACTTAAGAATGTGAGTGTAGACAACATTATACAATTCGTTGTACAGAATGAAGTTCTGTAGAAACAGACAATGCACTCTGAAAAAAATGTTCCTTGTTGAACTATGATAATAAATTAAAGTTTAATAATGACAAAATGTGAAAGTTTAGTTACTGATAAAAATGAATTAAAGTATGTATGGTAAGGAATTAAGTACATATATTACATGTATGTTGATGAGGATAAAATATTAAATATTGCTCAAATTCTGAAATAATTTCTATGTTTTTTGGCATTTATGTTTTGTTGCAATGTATGGAGTGGAAGGTTTTTTGAATTGTAATTGTACTGAATTTGGTGGTTTTTTTGTATTTTAAGAAAACTCTTGTACATTTAGGGTTTTTTAAAGCTGTTAAGTTGTTTGTTTTGGTTAATAAGGGTTGAACTCTTGAACTGTGCCTGCGTTGGGAGGGGCGAGCAGCTCAGCAGTATCTGATGGATGTATCGCTGGCCAATGAGCAGCGCAATCAGGCCCCAGCAGTCTCATGGCACTCTGTGATTGCTCAATGCCTGCTGCCTCCCACAACCAATCAGGGGGCTCTGGGGGAGGGCACTGCAACCCTTTATAATGGGAGGGCCAGGCCTTTTCTCTCTGTTTTGTGAGAGCTCTGATTGTCAGGTTGCGTTTACAGAACTGTGGTGCTTGCACACAAAAAATCCTCCCTAGCCCTCATTGTATTACCACCAATACCTTTCCTTCCTCATATACCCTGTTTTACCTTCTCCCTTTCCCTGTCCTTCTCTACCCTGTACATTATATATAGATAGATTAGTTATAGATATATATTATAGGCATATAGATTAGAATAGTTATATAGATAGTTGATTAGATAATAGTTTTCCTTTTCCCTTCCCCTGTCTCAGATAGATATTACTTGTGTACCTATATATATAGATTAGATATTATAGGTATTTAGGCTAGCCTGGTGTTTTATATATATATATGGTGCACACCGCTACAGCTTGAGCAGGGCTCTTTGCTAAAGTATTAGAGACAGATCCAATAAGCATAATCTTCCCACAATCTACCATTCTCGGACTCAGGCCAGCCACAATGTGTCCTACCAGTCTGTGTGTGGGGAGAGGAGCAGGTATGCAAGTACGCAACACTGGCGTTACCTCTCCAGTGCAGCGATGCCAGAATAATTAGTTTGTGGAAGTGAAGGGATGGCAAAGGCTATTGTTGAGATAGCAAGGATTTTCCTATACACTCCCATCACCATTCTCTTCCCTGTCCCGCCCCCTCTCCTCCTCCAGCGCCTCTCCCTCCACTTGCTGTGCCTGATCCCTGGAGGCTGAGGCTGTGCTGTCTACCTTGTGCCGCTGCCTGTGCTTGCTCGATTCTGTCAGGGTCGGCCCTAGGCATGTGCAACATGTGCAGTATATGGCCCTGTGCCAGCCTGGGCCCTGCACCTGGGGGGGGGGGCGGTCACCCAGGTATGAGGACAAATTATACAAATTAGGCACTGCACCAAGACTTCACACATGACCCCATAAATCCTGGGGCCGGCCCTGCATTTTGTGCTACCTGCCAAGTGGGTCCCATGGACCCATGCGCTGCAAGCACTTCCGCTTCCACTCTGCAAATCCTGTCCTGTGGCCGACAGAGCTAGCTCCCCACCCCTATCCCACTTGGGCCCCAGGACAGATCTCTCCCATCCCTATGATAGCTACATTCCTATGCAACAAAACACTGAAGCATGCAATTAAATGTTTTGCTGTACAGGGATAGACTGCTGACTTGGGCCCTAATCTGGAGTAAACAACACTTGTTAGGGGCATAGTCTAATAATAGGTCTGACAGCAACATTTCTAAACCATACAATACAATAATGAGAGAGCACTGTTTCCATTGTCAATTATGTGGCACATAGGTGATCCGTAACTGTTGATGGGGGTGGGTGGGCACAATGTAAAGGTTATTATTAAACATAACAGGTACATTATTAAATTAATGCAGCTTGAACATAGACTGTCCTCAAGCCACTGTTCAGAAAAATAAGTAAAAAGCATAATAAAATTCCAAGGCCTAATGAACACATGTGACATTTGCAAATGCCGCGCTGACTGAACAAATGAAAGTCATGTGAGAACAATTAACGTGAAGGCAAGGCCGGTCTTAGAATTAGTGGGCCCAGGGCGAGGATAAAAAGTAGGACCCCTGAAGCCCCTCCCTATGGCTCTACCATCTCCCTTTGGCATAAAAGTTAATTTTTAACCCATCAGAGCAATGTGCAAGTGAAAGAATGTTCAAATGTTTTGCATGGACATGGACAGAAGACACAGAACATTAATCAATCTTTGGTAGCTAGGATTTAGAAAGCCTTTCACAGCACCTTCATTTGAGCGGGCACCCACCACCAGGTTGTCAGGTACTGTCCTAGAGAGGTAATGTGGCCCAGGAGGCAAGGGAGCAGCACACAGAGCCTCTGCCTGCTGCTGCCATAGCCCAGAGCTGGAGCACCTGTCTCTGTTGACAGGCAGCAATCAGTAGGCAGGCAGCAGGAACCAGGCAGTGAGGAGATCCTGCATTCTGCCCGAGTAGAGCACCGACTTACAACCTGCCCCTCCCCCTACATAGCAACAGTCTGGCTCCTGCATGCAGCCTGCCACCTGGGGACAGACAGAGAGGGGGAGACAAGACTGGGGTACGCCACCCTCTCTCCGCCCCCATCCCTTCCTCCAAGAGCCAGCCTGAGTGCTTCACTTGCCTCGGACGGCTGTTGCTGGGGATCCGGGCGATGGGTGCAGGGCAGGTTGCAGCTACCTCTGTCCCCACACTCCCTCACCGTGCCACAGCCTTCTGAGTCCCATACTACTAACTCCTCTTGCTGCTGCCTCCTCAGGTTCCCTCATTCAGTCTTTGCTTGCTGCTGCTCCAGGGTTCCTCTTGTCACCGCTGACCGGGTTGCTGCTTGCAGTGGCCTGCTGCTGCTCCGGCCAGGAGGTTCCCAATTCCGATGACTTCCTGACTTGACAAGTAGGAGTAGGGACTGTGCAGTGGAATTCTGGAGTTCCACAGGACCTCTAAGCCCTCCTGGGAAAATCTGGGGAAGGGCACATGACCCCAAATGCCACCCCATGCATTGCCTCTGATGTGAAAGGGGATTTCTCATTCATATGTGAGTATGTTGAACTCATAGTAAGAATGAAAGAGGGAGTGTTTTTAAGTAGGAAAGAGCCTGAAGTCAGGATTTGGAGTATATTTAGCTCAAGTTTTTAAAATGCAACTAGTAACCTTGCTGCATCAGTATTTGGGTGAACAGAGGAGATGCCGTACTGGGTCAGACCAATGATCCCTCTTGTTCAGCATCCTGTCTCTGTGAGTGGCCAGTGTCGCATGCTTCCAAGGAATTGGACAGGTATGGGCAGTGCTTAATGTGTAAAGAAGAATGAGGTGCTAGGACTCAAGGCTGGCCTGGAAGTCCCTCCCTCGTGACTCCAGAATTGTGGGAGTATTCACAGGGACCCATGATGTTGTTGTGGCAGACCTCGAGATTCCAACAGCTCCTACAACCCCGCCACTCCCTTTTCCAGTCTTTGCTCAGGGCTAGATTAAGTTTGATAGTGGCCACTCCAGCACCAACAGCTAAGTGGTCATACCTCCAATTTAAAAGAGGACGGTTATGAAAAATACATGTTGTAGGGCTTCATTGGTTCTAGTGCAGCCCTGCACCATGTGTTTTTCATAAGCGTCCTCTTTTCAAAGGGAGGTATGGTCACCCTACAAGCTGGATCAACCATTCAGTGGCAAAACACTTTCTGAGGGAGAGACTAGGGTTGAGGCTGGTGCTTCCTGCTGTGGGTGAGGTCTTGCAAAGTAGCAGCAGTAACAAAGTTGGAGCTCTGGCAAATGCACAAATTAAAGAGAGCAGTTGGTGTTGCACAACTAAGCACCTACATCCTTAGGGAAAGGTTATTCCCTAAGGAAAGAGGGCATGGTGCAACGATGTGGGGCCATCAACTACCTACAGTTGACTACAGTCAACTAACTAATTCAATAAACTGTCACCAGATGAAGACAATGAAAAAGCTCAAGACCAGAAAGGGTGGCAAGGTTGTGGAGGCAAAATTTCTTCAGGGGTTGGCTCAACAATGCTCAAATCCTTTTACTCTGCAGTCAGTCAAGTAGTCCTTGGATTGCTGTTCTTACAGAGCTCCAGATCAAAAATCATCACCGTTTCTTTATTCTAATTAATCTTTGTTCAGTTATAATACACTCTACTCTGCTGTTTGATTAATATATTGCTCTAACCCCAGTTTCTTGTTAAATACAACATAATCTTTGCTGTTCATTTCCCTGGTTTCCTCAGTTCCTTTTGGACCTCTATGTGTACAATCTTTGCTTCATTCTAAACAGCCATACTTTATTACCTCCTGAATACCTATGGGGACGATATTCAAATATTGATTCAGATTAATAGCTGTTCAATAGACATTTCAAGCTCTTTCTGGTCCTTCCATCAAGTTTCTTCTGTGCTTTTGTCAGGAACCAAGGGGATATAGAGTGTGAGTGCAGGGTCACGCCTAGGTGAGTTTATGCAAGATGAGGTCCGAAAGTGTCAAGTTACAAGCACATGGACCAGGGGCAGGATAGACAGACAGGAAGTTCATAACAGGCAGGCAGATAGACATGGTCAGAAGGGTTGGGTCACAGGCAGATGCGAGCATGGCGGGCACTGTAGTAAACACAAAGCTTCAACCCAGGAACATGTGCAGATAGACCGGGCAGAAGGACCAGTTTCCAAAGACAGAGTCAAACACACAGGACAGAGTAAATCCAAAACACACATTGACTCCACAGGGCAAAGCAGAGTTGGTCCAAAACACATGGAAGGGAGCAAACAAAAACTAGTAAGGGGAACCCAGATAGAAACAAGAAGATGAGACAGATGATCCACCCAGCAGCTTCCTGTGATTGTGGCCTGCCTTTTATACTGCAGGCAGCCAAGCAAGAAGCTGTGGGTGTGGAGTAAAGCTTGACCAGTGCAGGACAGGCCCTCAGCACCAACTCTGGGCCCTAGTTAACATGAATTGGTGGTGCTGTGGCATCAGCCACTACTTCCAAGGATCCAAAAGTGCTGGTTCAAAACCCCACGTCCTTATTTTTTTCCATTCTCAAAATGGGAAAGAAAATGTTCCATAACTGCTTTTTATACTTAAATAATGATTTTCTTCAAACAGAAAGAGAAGAAATCTAAGTCAAAGCTAACTTTAACTCAACAACCATAGCTATTGGTTATATAACTGATAAATATGTAATGCTGGAGACAAAATACTTCCAATGATATATTTTATTGGACCAGTTACTGTCGGTGAGATTGTGCAAGCTTTTGATTGTCCATAGTTGATCCAATAAAGGATATAATCTGAACTACTTAATTTCAGCTTCTTACATTTGGAAACAACACACTGAACACAGCAACCACACCCTTTCTCTAGGATATGTGTTGGACACGCGTGTCATGATCACAGAGCAGTCAATAGCAACATGAACACAACTTTTATTAAGCATGTGGCAGATTCATTATCAACAGGCAACAGAGAGTCAGGAAAAGGAAGTATGAGGAGAGAGAGCCACATACTTTGTTGACAAGAAGAACAACTCATGCCTGCCTAGCATAGTGCAAGAAGGACCACATCTGGCATACCTGGCATCGTATTTGTCAAATGTGGTCCTTCTCGCATTGCCTCATGAATATCTTCCATACCCCTCTGTGGGGGTCATCCCCCAATTTGAGAACTACTGGTTTATGCAGTCACTACGATGAATGTCGAGTTACTGTTTGCATTGCTAAAATAAAGTAATTGTGTTTGTTATTGTTATGTATGTAATAGAAGACACTGTAGTTTTGCTAATATAAGGAATGCCCACCCAGTTGTGTTCATGTTGCCATGACTCCTCTGTGATGGCATGCATGCCCAGCATGTACCTTAGAGGAAGAGCGTGGTTGTTATGTTGGTCCTTGTCAGGCTCCCGGGCAAGGAGCCGAGGGGAAGGGGGAAAGAGAGGGGCAGGTACAAGAGAAAAGGCGGTTCCCCAGCATCCGTACTAACCTCTCAGTCATTCCCCAACATCTGGGGGACTGAACGCTCAGCATGGAACCAGACAAGCTGGCCTAAGAAGTCATACGGCTCATCATCGAGGCCACGGACCGGGAAGCTGGAGTGAACGCCCAGCGACGGGGGGGAACTGGCAGGGGATAATCAGCGACGGGGGGGAGCTGGCAGGGGTAGGGCAACAAAACCCCAACACACAAGGGGAACAGGGATCACAAGCAACAACAAGGACGGGGATGACACACAGGCAAGAGACACAAAGGGATCCATGGGACAAGCGACTCACATACGAAGACAACAACCATAGATACAGGAGAAGGGACAAGACAATACTGCATCAATTCAAGGCAAGCACATGAACCAAACTTCAGGGAGAGCAGTTGCTCCCCCAGTTTCCTGAGGCCACCAGAAGGACCTAAATACTTCCTGGTGGCCAATCAGGAATCTAGGCCCCGGAAATGGCCCCGGAATCTAAGCCCCGGAAATGGCAGACAGGTGAGCAGGGGTGGGGCTCACACCAGATGGGGGGGTGCAGAGGAAGACCTATTGGGAAGGATGCAGGCACCATCCACCAAGGCACCTGGTGGCGCAACTTGCTACCATACTGCCCCACCAACCTCAAGGGTTCAAAACCCAGACATAACAGTCCTAAATGTAAGAGCTAGGGGGAAGTTCCAAAATAATGGGGTAGCAAGGGGAGAGCAAGTCAGAGAACAAGAAAGAGAGGTGGAGCAACAGGAGGTTGGGGAAGGAGTAAGGTATAGGCAAGTGTGAGTGGGGTGAGGACTCGAGAGTGCAGGATACAAATGAAAAATGAAATGAAACTACCACAGACAAAAAAGGGTTCAAAAAAGTTTGTGGACTACTGGTATAAATTATATTCCTATGGTGACATCATATTAATAAGACATGATTTTCTTTGCTGACTTTTAGAGGGACTTTACTAGGAATTGTGTGTATATCTTCTACATTGAAGAATAAGAGATAAGGGATGTTAGCAAACAAGATAATAGTCCACACCAGGTGGTATCCACCTATCTGTTTATTCGACGTTTGCACCCACCAGCCACGTGACATGGTCACTACCCACCAAGCCTGCAGCCCTCACTCATGGTGGGGTCTTGGAGAATGTCAAGCCTGCCACGCATGAGTACGTGGGTTAATGTGTGCCCACATCCCATCAATTAGGTTGCATACAGCACCTCTGCTCATACGGGCCCACCAGCATCATAGAGTCATGGACAAAAATCCTAGAGGATCTGAGGAGTGACCGGTTCCTGCCTTTCTCTCTGCTCTCACTGGCGCTGAAATACACGTAGGGGGATGACCACTTATTAGGCTGGACACGCTAAGCATGTCAGTGGGGACCTCATGGACCAAACACAGACTCCGACTGGCTGTTGTCTCATTTGTTAACACCTAAGGTGGCTACACAGCTCTCGAGTCCTGCTTTGACAGCTATGGAAATTATTCTTAAAGGTGTCCAACTGCTTCCCTTCCCCACTGCTACTAAATAAACTTTGCTACAACTCACTGTATCCTAGGGATGGGCGAACGCGGTTCGGTAGTTTGGTGTTCGGCCCGAACTCGGCCTGTTCGGACAACCGAACATGAACACACGAACCGAACGCGGCCGAACCGAACGGCCGAACGCGAACACACAAACCGATCGCGGCCAAACCGAACGGCCGAACCCGAACCGCGATCTGTTCGCCCATGCCTACTGTATCCTTTAGCCATCACATAAGTCAGGAAACATTCAGCTACATTCATGAAACTTTCCCTATACACGTACACACATCCACACCGAGATCGTTGCTGCCAAGATTGTTGCTTTCCCCAATATAGCATTATATCTTTATTTCTCAAAGTTGCTTGTAAGAATTATGTATGTTTTTAATACTGGACTTCTAAAAATACCCCTCCCCCTGCTTTCTTTCCCTTTCTTCTGTTCTCATTTCCCTCTTCATTCTCCACAAACACCCTTTCCCTTCATTATACTGCAGGAGCAGCTATGATTCAAACAGCTGCCAAAACAGTTTGGCTTTAGTCAGTTACTGTGGTAGATTTGCTTCATCAAAGAGTCATCAGAGCAGCTTTGTTTCAAACAGCTGCCAAAAAACCCTGTAATGTTGCAACTTCAGAAACCTGCTTCAAGAAGCTTTTTTGGCACACCTAAAATTCACATGACAAATGGAAGTGACATCATGTAGTCAGGTGACATTTGTGCTCATGTATCATGCATGCTTTTGTGCAACAATCTGATCTGCTAAGAGAATCTGCAGTAGTGAATGGCATATCCATGGGTACAAGACGACTTCCATTATTAATTCCATTTTCATGTGCTCACAGTTTCCAAAGTGATTCTAGCCTAGATATTCTCCATGCTTGGCCTCAGTCCAAACATGAATTATTTTATTTTTTTAAGTTTGAAAAAATCATTTCACCTCTTTTTTTAAGATATTGGAACAGGAATAAATATATGTCTCCATTTAATAACCTTTCTTTCACGTGAAAAAGACTCTTAAGAAACTGGACATACTTTAATTTCTAAAGCTCACATGTGGCTAGTTTCACTGTGGAACTGCAACTAAGTAACTGTGAAAAATAAAGTTATGAATTGCGCAAGCCTTACGTTTTGATTTCATGTGCACAAATGTTTTTGAGATGTTTTTATATTCATAATTGTTGGAACACCATACAAATGCAGAAACTGAATAACCAGATGGTAGGGTAGCTAGGTATTTGGAGTACACAGGACATACTTGGTATGTTGCTCAGCCGCCCTGATCCTTGGGGAAGGGCAGGATAAAAATTCAAATAAAATAAATAAATAAATAAATAAATAAATACTGTCAGGAACCAAGCCAAGCCATGCCAAGCCATGTCATCAACTAGATGGTCCAGGGTAATTCAGGAAGGTTTGATCTGTAGTCCAAGCCAAAGTAGCATGCTGAGTCACAAACCAAGAGGTCACACCAGGTCAATGGCTGAGAGTTCAGAACTGAAGCAAGGGAAGGTTCTGAAGGTTCGTGGCTCAGCTTGGATTCTCAGGTTGCGGCCGTGGAGGGGAGTGCATTTCAGCAGTTACATCTTGTCCGGCGGCTTCTGCCGTATCTCTCAGACTCCTACCTCGCCACTGTCATCCATGCCTTCATCACCTCGAGGCTGGATTACTGCAACGCGCTCTACGTGGGGCTGCCCGAGAAGCTGGTCCGGAGGCTGCAGCTGGTGCAGAATGCCGCAGCCCGTCTCCTGATGGGGGCAGGTCGCAGGGAGCACATGACACCAGTGCTCCGGGCTCTGCACTGACTGCCTATAAAGCACCGGGCCAGGTTCAAGGTGCTGGTTTTAACCTTTAAAGCCCTTCATGGCCTGGGCCCTGCTTATCTGCGGGGCCGCCTCACTCCCCATGTGCCCATGCGACCCTTGAGATCGTCCGTGGGAGCCTTTTTGGAGGTTCCCCGGGCGAGGCGGGTGGCCACCGATGTTAGATCTTTTTCGGTGGCCACCCGTGCTGTGGGATTCGTCCCGGAGGAGGCTTGGCTGGCTCCCACTCTCCTGCTGTTTCGGCGTATATGTAAGACCTGGCTGTTCCGTCAGGCTTTTGGTGAGGGGTAGGGGTGGGGTGGGGGTTTCCCCCACATATTGTATTTTTTAATTGTTTTAAAATTTTATACTGTTTTAATGAATGTTGTTCACCGCCCCGGGCTGCCCTGTGGGCAGGAGGGGCGGAATATAAATTATAAATAAATAAATAAATAAATAAAATAAAGGTGCAAAGTGGGAGGCTGGAACAGCAACCAGGCAGGAAACCAGGGAAGGAACAAGGCAAGGGACTGGAGGAGGATCAGGCTTTCAGTAATGCAGAATCCAGGGGCACACACTACAGTCTGGCCATGCAACCACCATCGCATTGAGCTGATACCACTTTCTGAATGGTTATTTAGCGATCATTAAATGCTAATGATGGAACATGGATTGAGGCTAGTCAATCAGTGGTGGCACCAGCATGTTATGGCCATTGGGAAGTGAGTCGGCTGAGTATGAATGCAACTGAACTGGGACTGTGTACCAGACCCCTGATGGCAGAGCAGCTAGGGCAGTCATCTGGGATGCATAGTGCCTATTCCTGACACACAATTATCTAAGACTCATTTCTTCATTTTTGATTTTTTTTAAAAACAGATCTGTAGTAACCTTGCATGAAGAGTTATTGGAATCTCAGGTGATTTCAGAAGTTTTTTGCAGATTGTTTTCCATATTTATTGCCAGTGTCTCATCTTCTCTATGGCAACATTCAGCGTCTAGCCCCAGTGCGACATCTTGGGCTCTTATACATCTCAACAGGCAAAAGGGCCCTGTACATTATACCTAGCATTTCCAGCTTTATGTTATAAGAAGAGAATTGTATATTTATTAATGGCACAAGCCAAAAAAGTTTCATGTTATATATTATTATGGTATTGCTTTGTACAAATATCTGTCACTGCACCAATTTAATCTCTACACTAGCAGTAACATTTTATTCTCAGAAGTGTCTGGACTTTTGCCGTTGGTCAGCCATCCAAAATTACTCTTCCAAGCTCTTCTAGCTGTGTATAACTTTGCCTTTCTTGTATTGATTTATAAAGTCCTTCACGGTCTCGGCCCCTCATACCTCAGGGACCGCCTCGCCCACCGCGCCCCGGAGCGGACCCTTCAGTCTGCCAAGGGTGCCTTCTTAGAGGTCCCCCGTGTTAAGCGGGGGGCCACAATGGAGAGGGCATTCTCGGTGGCCAGGCCGCATCTCTGGAATTCCCTCCCTGAGGGAGGGTCTAGTGGATTTTTATCGCCCCTGTCCTATTGATTTTTGTATCCCGGGCCCTGTTCTTAATATTTTTAATATTTAAGATTGTATTTTTATACGTTTTAAATTGTTTTATATTGATTTTATTGTTGGAAGCCGCCCCAAGCTGTGTTCAGGAGGGGCGGGGTACAAATAAAATAAATAAATAAATAAATAAATGATCAGTTTGCACATTTACGTCACACTGCTCTTTCTGATTCCCCTTGCTTTTATTCTATATCGCCATCCTTGACACCACCACGTCTAATGTGGGAAGTTCTTTAATGGGTCTATATTTTGAACATAATTTGTAGTATGGGTGTCATGTTTCAGAGATCCCTGAACTCAATTTGCAGATCATGTTCAGTTTGTTAATCATTTTGGGGTGACAAGTACTGGAAAGAAATGTAGGAGATTAGTTCAAAATGAGTATTTCTGGACTTGCATGGGGCTTTTAGTAACTGTTCATACAGAATATCAACAAGGCATTAGATTGTGTTTGAACATTTCAGGTGTCTAACGCAGTCACACCTACAGTAGAATGGAATGAATAGGAGGTGTCACTATCCTGCCTGACTGGAAGGACAGGTTTGAGTTATCCCAATAAATCAGCAGCATCTTCCTCCTTAGGAACACATTGATGTGGATTTTTGGATGAGTTTTTCATACTTTTGGAGAACCGATCTTAGTTAAGCAATGTAGACAACGTACAAGGACCTAACTTGATCACTAGCTAAAATGCTCTAATATTCTTTGTCTTGAACAAAGGAAAAGCCTCATACAGCACACAGGCCATTTTCACACAGATGCCATGCCCCCTCCTGCACATGTGTGCAGGGGACACCCATGCGAATGCTGCGGCGGGTGTAGGGGGGATGGGTGGGTGCCTGTGGGAATGCCGCGGGTGGTGGGTGGGGGTGCATGCGTGTTCCCTCCACATCCCCCCATTACCCACGCATGGAGTAATGGGCGCCAATGCCCGATGCTCCATGCGTGGAGATGGTGGAGTTGGGTGGGAATGCACCCCCACGCACAACCCGCCCACCCATCCCGCACGCACCGCTGGCCCGTTTGAAAAGGGCTATAGTTTATGATTTTAGGAGAAGCTTTGTGGCTAATTGTCACCCTGGCCCACCATGGTTACCTGCGTGTGTGTGTGTGTGTTGCAGGGCCATGGGGCCCACCCTCACTGATCAAGCCGCTGCGCCTCCTGTGGCTGAGGCAGCGGCGCCGGTGCCTGGGGAATCCCCACGGCAGCGGGTTGCTAAGACAACCCACTACCGCACTGACAGCACGGAGCCCCGGCCTTTGACCTCACATGACCTGAGGTCACTGCCTGTGCCGTTGCGATGCTCCGCAGGGCTACAGGCACGTCAGGGGGTGGAGCCTAACACTTAAAATGCCAGAGCTGTGAGGCACACAACACTGGTAATCAGAGCAGAGAAACCGGCCCAGCAAGCAAGCTAAGTGTGACTTTTGATGTTTTGTGTCCTGTGGGTGTGGAATAATTGGTAGTCCTTGTGTGACTGTCCCTTGTCCCTTTCCCTGTGTTTGCCTGTGTGTACGGGTGCTGTGGGTGAGAGTGGCGCAAGGGACTGGAGGAGGAGCAGGCTTTGAATAAGTTTTTTTGCAGATTGTTTTCCATATTTATTGCCAGTGTCTCATCTTCTCTATGACAACATTCAGCATCTAGCCACAGTGCGACATCTTGGGCTCTTATACATCTCAACAACCAAAAGGGCTCTGTACATTATACCTAGCAGTCTGCCCTCAGAGATGGTCCAAGCACCTGGAAGTTGCATCCGGGACGTATTAGCTCACCCAGAACTGGCATGTTTAGGTGAGCATCTGTTGCTGACCAACAAATTGAAAGTTGCCATGTTGTGGTGGCAGCAGATGACGGACCGGTTGAGTATGTTGTTCACTCAAGGAGTTAAGGATCATGCCCCCGTATCTATAAGAAAAAACCCATGGTGGGATCGGGAATGTGGGGTGGCTAGAAAGGTGCTAAGAATGGTCACTCGAGGTTTTGGACTGAACAATGAAATAGAACAGTTGAACAGGTTTAGAGAAGTGAAAAAAAAAGTATAAAGTACTAATAAAAAAGAAGAGGGGGGACTATTACCAACGTCAATGGAGAGGGCTCCAGGAGGTAATTGATAGGAAAGATGTTGCCGCTTTCTGGAGGATGGTTAATAGTGTAGGGAAGCAGGAGCAGTTGGGTAAAATAATTAGGATACCACCCTCACGTTGGGAAGAACACTTCACTAAAGTGTTCGAGGATTATAATCTAGGAATTATGAGTGTTTCTATTTGTGTCCTGTGGGTGTGGAATAATTGGTAGTGCTTGTGTCCCTTGTCTCTTTCCCTGTGTTTGTCTGTGTGTACGGGTGCTGTGGGTGAGAGCGACACAAGACACACACACCCCGGGGCTTCCCCCCTCACGAGCAAGAGTCCCTATCCCCCATTCACTATCCTGGTACCGTGTCCTACTATCCTCCACTGGCCCATCACTAATCTTACCAGCCCCCCTTCCCTGTGTGTGAGTGGACAGAGAATGCATGGCGGGTACAAGGCCACATTCTCTTCTCTACGCTCTGCGCCCTATGATGATAGAGGTCTGATCTTGTTAAGGTCACAAGGCCACCACTCTATCCTGACGGGCATTGTTTCCCCCGCAACTCCTAACAAGAGCGAGAGTGTGGGCCCCGTTTGGGTGCGTGAAAGCCGTGTGGATATTCCTCCCTTCCCCTACTCCACTGACACAAATCCTGCTGACAATTACAAAGTATGAAATCAAAGCCTCATTATTTTTATTTACTAAACTATTATAGCAGATACTTGGGGCCTTGAACATATGAGTTTTACTAGAAAATACTAGCTACTTGATTTTGGCCTTAAACACAAAGTTCCCTGTAACATTTTTAGATGATGGCTGTACAACCGGCTACATGTTCAATGCACACTGGCTCCTCAAAAGACATTGGGGGAGGACAACATGAGTTTCCTGCCAGCATGCAGCTGCTGTTATGTATAGATATAGATGCACTGCCCCACTTCCAGGCTTTGGTCATCTGAGAGACCAGAGAGACATGATTTTTCAGGAAGCGTTGCACTTCATGGGACTGACAAAGGACGTTGGGGGAAGGGAGGAGAAAAAAATTACATTCTAGTCCTCTAACAACTAAACCAGTGTACTTTTTGACCACTTTATGGGGGGGTGGGAAGGTGTAGAAAGCAATGTACAGCAGCAGTGGGGAGGGGGCATCCACAAGCAGAGGAGGAGGGTTGGTTGGGGGAAGTAGGGTAATCACAATGTTATCAGAATTATGCAACATCCGTTTGTCACAGTTGGGCCCAATTTGCACAGTTGGGCCCAAAATGCTATTTGGAGCTGGTAACAGTTGATTGAATGAAAATATCGCACAGCTGGTCCAACACACAGTTACAGCAACATCTCTATAACCCGTTATGCAATCATGATGACATCAGCAACTTCAAAACATGATGGCTTTGCAATGCATTTTTTGTTACATCTGGTAACACCCAAGTAATAACCCATTGCACTCAAGGACAGATGCTCTCAATACACAAGGCAGACAAAAGGTGTTGGGAAAGGACTGTGTCAAACTTCACTATAGCAAACCCACTGAACCCTTGTTTTAACAATGCTAAATTCCAATCCATTTCTTTCCAGTTAGAATTACCTCACGTTAATGAACACGCTGGCAGAACACCCCTTGCCCCTCTTAGGGCTTGCCAGGTTTTAAGCCTGTCCTGCACTTTTTGCACCAGTTGACAAAACTGGAACAGGCTACAGTGAGAAATACAAAATCAGACACAATCTACGTTGTTTTATTTATTTTAGAAGAAAGGCTGTGTAATTACAGTAGTGTATTTCTCATGCAAAAGCGATTTTTAAAAAAAGTTTAAATTTCTTTCCCATTTAAATGTTGATCAGTGTAATGGACTCTTCATTAAAATGGTGTGCATTGGTGTTCTATTTAAATCACCATTCCTTCATTATTTTGATGCAACAAATTGTCAAACCCTATTAGAGTGAACACCATGATATAATCACCTTTTTCTCTAGTCCCTTGGGAGTTTGTTTATACTGATGTTATACTTCATAATACTGTATTATTACTGTATTGTATTTTTCCTGATGAGTAACTGAAGTACAGAGAGGTTAAGAGAATTGCCCAAGTTCATGAAGTGTGCAGAAATGCCAGGAAATGAACCCGGATCTTTCATTTATTTATTTATTTATTTATATTCCACCCTTTCCCGTAGGCTCAGAGCAGCTTACAATAGAAAAATATAAAATCCAATAAAACCAGATAAAACCTAATTAAAACCATTCCCATCCCAACCCTCTAAACCCTATCTCTGCCCACTAAAAGCCCAGCCAAATCTCTATATTTTTACAGGAGAAAAATCCCACACTTTCATGGTCTTGTAATGCCTACAGAGTGCACCGCGTTGTAGGAGTGCTATTTGGTACAATAAAGAACTACTTGTCCATCCATGTGCGGGTGTCCTTGCTTCAGGAGCTGCATTGTAAACCCTCCTCCCTTGCAGAGTCGGTCAGTCTGACCTTTCATCAAAGTTCGTGACAAGGAGACTAGTATTATTTGCAGGTCCGTGTAATTCCAACAATACAATCGCTCAGCACAGAAAGAAAAACAAAACACTTGAAAACCTTTTTTGACATAGCTGAACAGCTAGGGCTGGCCTTAGGGGCAGGATTGCCAGGGTGGAGGGGAGAAGGGTGAGCAATGAGCCCTAAAGGAAGTGCCTGCCACCAAAGCCTCAGTATCAGTGGTGGCATGTCCACAGAAGAACTTCCACTACTGCTGGTGTCACTCTTGAGAGGCCTCACGAACACTTGAGCAGTAGCGTGGCAGTTGTGGATGGCTTCCTGGAGCCCTTCTGGAGTGGTGGCAGCAGTGGCAGCAGCCCTCCTGGGTTCCCTTTTCAGAAGCCTTCTGAAAGCAGAGGACATGGGGTACAGAGTAGACCCCTGTTGCCTGTGCGTAAGGGCCAGCTCTGCTAGCAGCACAACAGTGACCACAGAAAGCTTAGTGCACAATATTAATACAAGATATGAAACCTCTCAGCACAACAAACTAAGGCCACATTTACACCTGACGCCTGATGCTGTTAAAATGACGCGCAGGCAAAGACGTGGCAGCGGGGAGGAGCCGGATGCCAGCAGTAGCGCTGGTGCAAACGGGGATCTGCCGCGGCTAGTCTCGTGCATAACAGGGTGCAAAATCCAGCCATCATGCATGAGTGAATCCGTGGCAGAATCCCGTTTGACGCGGCAGAACCCCGTTTGCACTGGTGCTACGGCCAGCATCGAGCTCCTCCCTGCTGCTGCGTCTTTGTCTGCACATCATTTTAAAAGTGCCAGGTGTCAGGTGTGAATGATGTATTAAGCACTGATGTTGAGTCACAACTGTTAAAGTACAGAAGGGCAGCTGAACGCCTACCCTGTCTACAGTCTGTGTCTGTTAGTGGGGAGGGGGGCAAGGGGGGCGACACACACCTGTACCCACACACAAGCTCCCTTCACACGCTGGCATTGGCAGGCTTGCAGGAGCCTAGAATGCCCGTCAGGATAGTATTTGGGCCCAGTATGTCTCACAGAGACAAGGCCTCTATCATCATAGGGTGACAAGCACCGGAGCAGGTCTGCGCCTCCCTGCTCTCGATCCGGACTCCAATCACCTGCCCACACACGGGAATGGGGGATCAGGGCAGTCAGGTGTGGTCTGGTGAGGGGTAGAAGGTAGGGTCCCTGGGTTGAGGGGATAGGAGGTAGGGTCACGCACACAGGAATGGGGGAAAGGGAACCTGGAATAAAAGGGGGGGATGTCGCACAAGCACTCACCTTACCGCTACACGTACACCAGGAGGGGAGAGGAACACGCGGGAACAAGCACTCACTCACTAGCCACAACACTCAGGTACCACGATACACACAAGCACAAGGAACTCTCAATGGGGGCCAGCTTCTTGGTCAGATTACCGGCGCTGGGTGCCTCCCAGCGCCGGCTTTTATGTGGAAGGCCCCGCCCTGCTACGTGCCTGTAGCCGAGTGGAACGCCGCAGTGGCTCAGGCACTGACCCCACGTTTTGCAGGGTCACTGGAGGCGGCACATCGCAGCTGTTGCGTGGGCTGGTTGCTGGGGTGACTGGAGGTGCCAGTGGTGCCGTGGCTTAGAGTCCTGTGGGGGAGCAGGAGCGGCACAGGCAGGAGATGCACCGGGATGAACCCAGTGCTGGTGAGGGCATATTGTCAGCTGAAGTTACTGTTTTGATCTTGTGGAACTTTTCCACAGTAATTCGCTCTCAGAGGACACACTCCTTGCTGTGGGATACTATCCCTTTAAGTGGGTGTTGCTCAAAAACTACCGCTGAGATTTTCGTGCGTGCACAAGGAAGCTAGAGGCAGAAATAGATATGGAGAGCTGAGAGGAAAAGCTCTCTGACAGAGACACTAGCATGGAACTAAAGATATGGGTCTCTTCTGTATATAGTTAGCTGAAGTTATAAGTAAACTTTTGGTTGTTATGAAACTCCTAATGCTGGTGTCATCTTTAACAAAATACAAAATGTAACACATGGTACCAGGAATGCTTCGGGCCACATGCCTTATGCCCACCATGTGTTTTAGTGGGCGGTGAAACTGCACTGCTGCCAGAAGTGCATTATGCACAATAG
This sequence comes from Sphenodon punctatus, assembly GCA_003113815.1. Taxonomy (NCBI): domain Eukaryota; kingdom Metazoa; phylum Chordata; class Lepidosauria; order Sphenodontia; family Sphenodontidae; genus Sphenodon; species Sphenodon punctatus. Next base: position 5,786,888 of record QEPC01010291.1, on the reverse strand, counting down.
TGTCAGCTGGATGTGTGCCTGAGTGTTCGTCCTTGAGAGCCTGGCCTTATCAAGGAGGCCAGAACATGACACTCAATGAGAAAGAACAAGCTAGCTTTGAGTCTGAGGCTGCTTTTATACGAGCACCGCCTGCTCGCGCCTGTAATCATATGGCATGTAAAAGTGCCGCGGGCAGTATTTAGATACACCATGGATGCATCGTATTTCCGGTCGCACATTTTTTAAGAGCACAATACCTCGATATCGAGGTATTTAATTTACACTCTTAAAGAATGCGCAACCACAATTAAGGTGTGTCCACAGTCCATCTAAACGCTGCCCGTGGCACTTTTACATGCCGCATGATTACCGGCACGAGCGGGCGGTGCTCATATAAAAATGGCCTGTGCTGCAGAAATTTGAGCAATATTGCACTCGGAAAGCAAATGAAACCTTTGAAAGGTATCAGTTCCACTTGAGGAGACAAAAAGGAGAAACCTTTGATGCCTTTGTTATTGATTTGAGGCTCCTTAGTCAGACATGTGATTTTGGGGGAGGGGGGTGACAAAATCCGTTATTAGAGACCAGTCGTTATGGGTATTAGAGACTCGGTCCTACAGAAAAGGCTATTAGAAGACCCAGATTTAACTTTGTAAAAAGCAACAAGGCTTTGTCATGTGGCAGAAGCCAGCAGGAACAGATTACATGTCTTGGAGAGTAACCATGCTGATACAGATTTGGAGGGAAAACTCTGCAACACAGTAACAGTCAGCGGCAAAGAGCATAAGATGAAGTATGCAAAACTGCAGAGCAGGATGACAGAGGATAAGGAAAAAACAACAGATACCAAACACTAGGAGTTGGAGAACAAGGGCACTGATAGATTGGAATGAGCCCAGCTGCAAGAAATGGATTTGCCACCCCCCTCACCATCACCATCCTCTCCCCTGTCCCACCCTCACCCCTCCTTCTTTCCCCCAGTGCTTCTCCTTTCTCCGCTTGCTGTGCCTGAGCTCTGGAGGCTACGGCTACACTGCCTGCCTTGTGCCGACGCTGGTACTTGCTCCATCCTGTGCTGCCCGCCGGGTGGGTCCTACGAGCTTCATGCGTTGCAGGCGCTTCTGCGCAGCTCACTCTCTGCCCAGCTGTGCCACAAAGGACAGGCTTTGTGCCCTCCCCATCCCCAGCTTGAGCTCCAGGACAACGTCCATCCTGTCCCCATGATAGCTATGCCCCTGCAGAGTCTGAACAATTATGCCATTTTTGCAAAACCATTTTGCAAAAGTCTGCAAACAAGCTTGGTTAAGAACAGAAAAGAAACATAGCATCCATGTTGACAAAGTGAGAGAAATGGCAATACTAGTTTAAAGGCAACACTACAGACAGAGTACAGAGGAAGATTTGTTTCTAGGTACCGTGGAGGAGATTCTGAGTCCTGACAAGTAAGTTGGGGCTTCAGTGGCAGAATTAAAACCGTGTAGAGCATAAATTCACTGATGTTTTTGATGGCATGGGGAAATTGTCAACAGAATACAAAACAGAGTTGACTGAACCACATGAACCTGTGGTACATGAGCCTAGACCAGTGCCACTAGCTCCAAGACAAAAACTTAAAAACAGAACTAGACCAATTGGTGCAGATGGACATCATAGAAAAGGTGGAATTAGCCAAAGCAACTGCACAATATGACAACCTGCAACTGATTATTAAGGCCATCACAATGGGTGGGCACAACAAATATCTGCCACACCTATGGCCCTCTTCACACAGACACTCTAACACTGATGAAATGGTTTTTTTGTAGATGTAGAATGATAAACAGAGGTAGATGGAAAGATAAAAAGCTGATGCTGAAGCTGGAGCTAAACGTTTTGGCTTCCGCATTCGTCAGTAGCACACTGGGTTTCAAATGGTGCCCAGAGATAGGTGACAATTAGAGGAATACTGTGGTCTGAGAATTCCAAGGCTAGCTAGGTAACTCCTGCAGAAGTGGCAAAAAGCAGAAGGCAAACTCTTCTTAACTATTATCTTCCAAATGGAGGCCATGAGGTGTTAAGGTGTTAAGTCTATAGATCCAGAAGTTCTCCCTTTTATCCAGCATCACAGGGTTTGGTAGGTGTTCAATGGGGAATATTTCTAAATCTGATAGCTCATGATCTTCTAAATTAAAGTGTTTAGCATCCTCCAAAACACAACACATCATATCATAACAGTCAGACAGAAGACCCCAAAATAGTAGTGGATCTCACCGAAGGCTTGATATCACAAAGTGTAATTAAACTTCTCTCCAGAGGACTTAACTTTTATCCCATACCAAAAGACCATAATACAGTACAAATGAAAAGTGACATCAAATCGTTTGAGAGAAGGTGTAGATAAAAAGAATTTTTTTATGATGAATCAAACACAGATGTTTATCGCAAAGATCCCTTCCTTCAGTTCAAAACTCCTAAAACATGGACACCTAATTCAAACAGAAATCCTGTTCTGGAAACTTCTTCTATCTATTAATATAATCATAAACAACCAAACACCACCCACAACTTATGACAACCTTTCTAAAGAAGAAAGAGCAGCCCTGAGAAACCTCCAGAAGAGAAAAGACATTGTCATTAAGCCAGAAGGCAAAGGTGGGACCATTGTGGTGTTAAAAACAATGGACTACATCTCAGAAGGCCTCAGACAGCTTAATGACGACAAACCATACAAACCTATTAATAAAGGCATCACAGCAGATTTGAATGACCTAATATCAAAAACCATTAAAACATATGTGGAGAAAAATCAGCTTAATAAGGAAGCTGCAGATCTTCTAATCAACCCTAATCCAACTCCTGGGAGGTTTTATATGTTACCAAAAATCCATAAAAGCCAATAATCCAGGACACCCAATTGTGTCAGGCAATAATAGAGTCACTAAGAGGCTCTCTCTCTATATTGACTTAAAGCTACAAAATCTTGTACAGAACCTTCCATCCTATATTAAGGACACAAACGATTTCCTTCTCAAGATTGAATCCTTAAACGAACAGCACCAGTTTGATGACAACCCAATACTTGCCACCTTTGATGTCACATCACTCTACACAAACATACCACATGAGGATGGTATCTCAGCTATAGCTAAATTTCTACAGGATTCAAACAAACCTATGACAGGGGTTATTACCACACTGGCAAAATTAGTTCTGACATGCAACAACTTCGCCTTCAATGACAAGCACTATCTCCAGATACAGGGCATGGCTACGGGGACACGCATGGCTCCATCATATGCCAACTTATTTATGGGTAATCTCAAACAAGAAATCCTTAAAGATTCCACATACAAACCACTAGTATGGTGGCGTTACATTGACGATATATTTGTGATCTGGACCAATGGTGTAGAAAGCTTTGAAAAATTCAAAGAATACATTAACTCCTTTCATCCTACTATCAAATTTACATGCAACAACAACAGAGGAAAGGATAAAATCCCATTTCTTGATGTTTTACTATCTGTAGAACAAAAAAAGTTAGTCACTGACTTACATAGCAAACCCACTGATGCACATCTCTATTTAAATTCGAACTCCTGCCATCCTAAACACACCAAAATCAACATCATCTACAGTTTGGCACTCAGGATCAAACGCATTTGCAACAACAATACTAATTATCTCAAAAGAAGCAAAGAATTGAAAGAACACCTCCTAAAACGTGAATACCTTTCTCACATAATTGATTACAACATACAACAAGCATCCATTTTGCCCAGGTTACCCCTCCTTCTTAGCAGCAGAGAGAAAAAACATCACCTACAATGCATTCCTTTTGTTGTAGACTATCATCCTGCATCGCCTAATTACAAGCCGGCCATCAAACAAAGCTACCCCTTGATTGACAATTCAGAACATCTCAAAAAAGTAACCAGCAAATCTTCGGTCATTACTTTTCGACAACCACCCAATCTACACAAGCTACTAGTCAGAGGCAAACTCACACCAACTGTTGACAATCCTAGCTCACATCCCTGCTCATCTAACCAATGCATCACCTCACCTGCTCTTATCTTAGAAAAAAAACCGCCTTCAAGAGCACAACTACCAACAAGACCTACCTCATCAGGCAGAATCTAACCTGTAAAACCAGCAATGTTATTTACATCATTCAATGAAAACACTCAGGTTGTCACATACAATATGTTGGTAAAACCACCACAGATCTGCGTATCCATTTTAGGAATCACAAATCTGCTATCCTGAACAAAAAAATACAACAATCCGTTGCTAAACACTAGAGGTGGGACCCCGGGGCAATTACCGGATACCGGATTTACCGGTTTTCCAGTTCTCAAAAGAACCGGATTCTCGGATTAAATCCGGCATCCGGTACCGGTTTTATTTCATTGATTTCAATGGGGCACTGTGTCCCCATTGAAATCAATGGAATACAATTCCTCCCCTCTCCCCCTCCCAGGCTGCGTGGGTGGAAGGGGGGACACCCCC